>JASTWF010000744.1:127988-209506 GCA_030390025.1 Squalus acanthias | reverse complement strand
CCCCTCCCCCTCCCTTCTCTTCCCCCTCCCTTCTCTTCCCCCTCCCCCTCCCTTCTCTTCCCCCTCCCTTCTCTTCCCCCTCCCCCTTTCTTCCCCCCTCCCCTCCCCTCCCCCTTTCTTCCCCCCTCCCCTCCCCCTTTCTTCCCCCCTCCCCTCCTTCCCCCTTTCCTTTCTTCCCCTCCCCGGTGATTGTACTGTATAATCCTCTCAGAGCAGCAACATCCTCCTGATCCGTCCCAGGGTAACAATCTGCTCAAAAAACATTTTGGTTCAGCACATATAAATTGCTGGCACAGGCACAATTGGCCAAATGGCCTCCTTCTGTGCTGTCATTCTATGAAAGCAAATAAAAAATACCTCCAATTACGTGAATGGAAAGTAAACATTATATCGTTTATCAGAAGGTTTGCAGCTGTTGAGATTTTTTAGTCTTCGTTTTATGGTTTAAAAATGTTAGCCAACAAACTGTTGACTTGTACACGCAGAGTGGATTTGGACTAAGTAGTTGGATTTGAATACGGTCAAATCTGAAGATTTGTCAGGACACAGCGTTAAGGACATCTCTTCCGGTGGTGAGTGGGAGTTTGGTTGCATTTCCTCAAGCTCTGCAGGAGAGAGCTCAGACTCCGGCCACCTTGTACCTCCAGGAAAAAGTTTTTGTCTTTATCAAGATCACGATCAAGAGGATCGACCTTTTCAGCTGTTTCTACCCCACTCTGAGAAGACAGCATGGAACACAATATAAAGAGGCACGAAGTATGAGCAACCAATAGACCAAAACCGGTGGGCACCGCAGGGCATAGAGTGTCTTGTAGACATCAATAATAAAATCCTGATTTAGTTGGAAAGGTATTATTTTGTTTTGGTGACACTTGATGCTTACTTTGGCATCTTTTTAGTTTGATTGGACCATCCTATATTAGTGGTGCCCTAAAAGGGGCACCTGTTGCGAAGATTTTTGTTTGGTGACCCTGGGGGGCGGGGGCAACCTAGTGCCACCCTTATTGGTCCATCAAAAAAGGTCCACTAGGCTAAATGTGACCGTTTTTACAGGGAACCCCGTAAGTTAAGTAGCAGGGTCAATCCAAAACACTTTGCAAATAAATATATCCCACCACACAAACCACAAGTGTGTAAAATTATGAGCCTAGCTTGGCTGCACATTTTTATAACCAGAACTAGAGAAGGCGGAGGGGTCTTTTTCCAAGTGGCAGGCAGTGACTAGTGGGGTTCCACAGGGATCGGTCCTAGGACCCCAACTATTCACTATATATATTAATGATGTAGACAAGGGAACTAGATGTAATATCTCCAAGTTTGCAGATGACACAAAGCTGTGTGGGTGTGTGTGCTGCGAGGAGGATGCCGAGAAACTCCAGTATGATTTGGACAGGTTGGGTGATTGGGCAGAAGCATGGCAGATGCAGTATAATGTGGATAAATGCGAGGTTATCCACTTTGGTGGCAAAAACAGAAAGGCAGATTATTATCTGAACGGCAATAGATTGGGAGAAGGGGAAGTGCAACGAGACCTGGGTGTCCTTGTGCACCAGTCGCTGAAGGTAAGTATGCAGGTACAGCAGGCGGTTAAGAAGGCAAATGGTATGTTGGCCTTCGTAGCGAGAGGGTTTGAGTACAGGAACAAGGATGTCTTGCTGCAGGTGAGACCACACCTTGAGTATTGTGTGCAGTTTTGGTCGCCTTATCTGAGGAAGGATGTTCTTGTCATGGAGGGAGTGCAGCGAAGATTCACCAGACTGATACCTGGGATGGCAGGAATGACGTACGAGGAGAGATTGGGTCGATTGGGCTTATACTCGCTGGAGTTTAGAAGAATGAGAGGAGATCTCATTGAAACTTATAAAATTCTAACAGGGCTAGACAGACTGGATGCAGGAAGGATGTTCCCGATGGCGGGTGAGTCCAGAATAAGAGGTCACAGTCTAAAGATAAGGGGTAAGCCATTTAGGACAGAGATGAGGAGGAATTTCTTCACCCAGAGAGTGGTGAACCTGTGGAATTCTCTACCACAGAAGGCAGTTGAGGCCAAGTCAGTAAATATATTAAAGAAGGAGTTAGATATATTTAAGGTTAAAGGTATCAAGGGATATGGGGAGAAGGCAGGGACAGGGTACTGAGTTTGGATGATCAGCCATGATCTCATCGAATGGCGGAGCAGGCTCGAGGGGCCAAATGGCCTACTCCTGCTCCTATCTTCTATGTTTCTATGTTTCTATGACCTGATAGAGGCCTTTAAAATTATGAAGAAGTTTGATAGGGTAGATGTAGAGAAAATGTTTCCACTTGTGGGGGAGACCAAAACTAGGGGTCATAAATATAGATAATCACTAATAAATCCAATATGGAATTCAGGAGAAACATATTTACTCAGAGAATGGTTAGAATGTGGAACTCGCTACCACATGGAGTAGTTGTGGCAAATAGCATAGATGCAGTTAAGAGGAAAGGAACAGAAGGATATGCTGAGGGGTGAGATGAAGTAGGGTGGGAGGAGGCTCGTGTGGACCATAAACATGGGAATGGACCTGTTGGGCCGAATGGCCTGTTTCTGTGCTGTACATTCTATGTAATTACATAGAAACATAGAAACTAGGAGCAGGAGTAGGCCATTCGGCCCGTCGAGCCTGCTCCACCATTCAATACGATCATGGCTGATCATCCAAATCCAGTACCCTGTCCCTGCTTTCTCACACAGAATCCCCATCGAGCCTGCACCAACACATATCCCACCCTATCCCCGTAACCCCACGTATTTAATTCCCCCTAACATATCCCATCCTATCCTATCCCCGTAACCCCACATATTTAATCCCCCCCTAACACTAAGGGTCAATTTATCATAGCCAAATCAACCTAACCCGCACATTTTTGGACTGTGGGAGGAAACCGGAGCACCCGGAGGAAACCCACGCAGACACGGGGAGAATGTGCAAACTCCACACAGACAGTCACCCGAGGTCAGATTCGAACCCGGGTCCCTGGCGCTGTGAGGCACCAGTGCTAACCACTATGCCACCGTGTTGCATTGTTCCGTGTTACATAATTCTATGTAATTCTAAAATTCTAAAAATCATCATCATTTTCGTATCTTCTCATTGTTCCCTTGGGGAACAGTGTGAAGGATTTGCAGGCTGATTAACAGTCTGACTGGCTGCAACGTTAACGCTCCTTCCATGGCTGTAACCATCTTTGTCCCAGCCGATAGGGTGGTTAGTCCTATACAGCGGGAGAGTTTTATGGGCTCCCACAACCCATATGATGAGGGGGGGGTGGGGGGGAGGCACCCACACCCACTGGACACGCGTATCCCACTGGATGTCAACCTAGAATTCGAAGCCAGAGCTCTGAATACGCTCACCGGGACTGTCTGGAGTGGGGTTTGAACCCTGCACCTTCTAGCCCAGAGGCGGGAATGCTACCACTGTGCCAAAGGCTCACTCCAAGCTAGAAATAGACATGGCTAAAGACAAATCGCTGAATATTGAGGGTTTGGGGAGGAGGGGTTTATGTCATGTTTCATGGCCATTGTTAGCTTATTGTAAGACTAATTTCAGTGCATTTACATATTGTTATTGTATGCGCACAAGCAAGATGCTAAGCATGGATTCTATTAAATATATCAAAAAATAGAGACAGTATGGCAAGCCGGGTAAATAATTAGACATTCTTTAGGCCGACACTAAATGCCTACATTTAGACATTGATATTGGTGTAAGATCTCATGGACAATTGGCAGCTGCTTAACAAATATTTTACTGTGTTTCAGTTCCTGAACATCGAAATAGGTTTGTATGGAAATTTTCCTCTCACGTTATCCTGGTAAAGTAGCATCAACTGAGCAAGAAGCTGTTCTGCAGGCTGTCCACCACCCAATGCCTCTTCTGGGGCTTTCTGCCAGAAGCGCTGTCAGGTGTATAATACATCCACCAAGATATGGGTGGGCATATTATAATAAGACACAAATGACAGAATGACATTGTACAATGTATTTCCCATCATTTGCACCTTAGAAACACTGGGCAAAATGAATATGGATGTGTTCCTGGCATTTAGCATTGTTATAGGCTGTGGGGAAAGGTAAAATTTTAAGTAAGTCCTGCTCTGCAAAAGATCGACCGCCATTGAGAACAAGAGGAAAATTGTGCCCTACTGTCTTCATTGAGAAGTATTTTGAATTTTTTTTCAAATTTTGCCAAGCACCGTGACAAAATGACACATTTCTCATCAAAATGCATTGTTGCCATCACTTGCTCATAAAGAAAGACTTGCATTTCTGTAGCGCATTTCACAACCTCAGGATGTCCCAAAATACTTTACAGCCAATGAGGTACTTTTGAAGTGTAGGCAGTGTTGTAATGTAGAGCAAAGCGGCAGCCAATTTGTGCACAGCAAGGTCCCACAAATAGCAATATATACATGGCATTGTCTCAAGGAAAGGATATCGCTGCAGGAGTTCCTCAGGGCAGTGTCCTAGGCCCAACCATCTTCAGCTGCTTCATCAATAACCTTCCCTCTATCAAAGGTCAGAATTGGGATGTTTGCTGATGATTGCACAGTGTTCAGTTCCATTCACAATTCCTTAGATAATGAAGCAGTGTGTGCCCGCATGCAGCAATACCTGGACAGCATCTAGGCATGGGCTGATAAGTGGCAAGTAACATTCGCGGCACACAAGTGCCAGGCATTGACCATCTCCAACAAGAGAGTCTAACCACCTCCCCTTGACATTACCATTGCTAAATCCCTCACCATCAACATCCTGGGGGTCACTATTGACCAGAAACTTAACTGGATCAGCCAGATAAATATTGTGGCTTCAAGAGCAGGTCAGAGGCTGGGTACTCTGCAGTGAGTGACTCACCTCCCAACTACCCAGAGCCTTTCCACCATCTACAAGGCACAAGTCAGGAGTGTGATGGAATACTCTCCACTTGCCTGGATGAATGCAGCTCCAACAACACTCAAGAAGCTCGACACCATCCAGGACAAAGCAGCCCGCTTGATTGGCACCCCATCCACCATCTTAAACATTCACTCCCTCCACCACCGGCGTACCGTGGCTGCAGTGTGTACCATCTACAAGATGCACTGCAGCAACTCGCCAAGGCTTCTTCGACAGCACCTCCCAAACCCACGACCTTTACCATCTAGAAGGACAAGGGCATGGGAACACCACCACCTGCAAGTTCCCCTCCAAGTCACACACCATCCTGACTTGGAAATATATCGCTGTTCCTTCATCGTCGCTGGGTCAAAATCCTGGAACCCCCTCCCTGACAGCACTGTGGGAGCACCTTCACCACATGGACTGCAGCAGTTCAAGAAGGTGGCTGACCACCACCTTCTCAAGGGCAATTAGGGATGGGCAATAAATGCTGGCATTGCCAGCGACGCCCACATCCCAGGAACGAATACAAAAAAATTCTTGTCTTTATCACTTCTATACTCAATTTGTCCAGTGCTCTCCTTCCTGGTCTCCCCACTTCCACCCTTGATAAACTACAACTTGTCCAGAATGCCATGGTTTCACTATCTCATCCTTGTTCCTGCCTTCAAATTCCTCCACAACCTACCCCACCATACCTCAGCGATCTCCATTCCCCGGACACTGGCTTACTCCTTGTTCCCCTCCACTATTGGGGGCTGCTCCTTCAGCCCCTATACTTCAGTCCTTTTGACCTCTCTCCTTCAAGATTTCAACCTTGTGACCTCCCTTCATAGTTTCAAAACACTCTAAAGACCATTCTCTTCCATTATGCTTTCACTCCCCTTACCAATTCCTCTCTCCATCTTGCTGTCTGGTTACTCTTTTACATCCAACAGTTTATAAAGTGCTCTGAAATGCCTTTCCATACAGATGTAAGTTGCTTTGACATAAGACAATTGTCAAACCCACAATTGAATGGCATTTCCACATAAAATATTGTATTGATGGATTTGTATCAAAATTGACTTGTATCGATGCTTTTACCCAAATAATTTATGGGGATGACTATGGTCCAGGGGGTTGTTATTATTAAATAAAAGTTAATTTAATACCAATACATACTTTTATGGTCCACTTTTAATTAAATGAAAATAGCTATAATAGAATTTTTGGTAATATTAGTAAATTGCCAGTGACATTGCCTAATAGTCATTGAAGAATATATTTTTATATACAAGGTGGCATCTAGTTGTGAGATTTCCGAAACTCATCCAGGTGCCACCTAGTGGCCAGAGCCTGCAACTATACTGTGACAGTTGACATAACAAAATTGGAATGGAGAAATGGCGTCAGAAAAGCATGACCATAGACAAGTTTTTTAATGATATATAGAGGTCAACATCTGCAGATAAAGAGAAATAGATATTGAAAACTATGCATGGAAAAGAACTGAAAGTTTCCAAGTATTTAAAGTACCAATTCCAAAATATAGACCACTCCTTGTTCCTCACATCTTCTCACACATTGAATAGGGAGTGTGGAGGTTGCAATAGTTTGGGGACAGTACCGGAGAATCATTCCCATTTCTACTAACCCTACCTGAGATTCCCATTTTAGATTATCCTTAGTGGAAGTGTTATCCATTCCTTACCAAAGACTCCCGTCTCCACTCAACCTTTCACGTCTCCCTGGATATTTTTGGTTTATTTTGATGTACAGTATCTCATTCTTAAAAATACTCCACATTCTCATACATTCGCCCCCCATAAACACTCATTTATTCCTTACCCACATTCCCTTTTAATCCTTGGTCCAAATTCCCCTATAATCCTTATTCAAAACCCCAATCTCCATTCTCTTCACCCAAGACTCCCGTTTGTACCAACCCAATTGTGAAGTGCACGCCAGTCGCTGTTTATATGCGATTCTATTTTATATCTTTAATTAAAGAGTCTCTTGTTGGTAGGATGCCAGTTGTGTGAAATTGCCCCGCTCACTCCTCCATCTGTCTGTTTCGGTGCCGGAATTGTCAGTTCCCAGAACACGTGTGTGATGATGGTGTGATCCCTCCTCCTCCTTAAACCCGTTTCTCATTCTGCTGCCCTCACACGCCAGCACCAATCTGTTCCCATTCACTTTGCATCCGAGCCGTCAAACTCTTCAGTGACCCGCCACCACACGTTCAGAAGAGAACCGCAACCAGCAGAAAAGGCAAATCCCCGAGCAAGTCCACGCAGGCTTTGTGTTTAATGAAAGTTTTTATCCCCCTCCCTCCTTCACCACCTTTCTCCCGTGGGTTGACTGCATATGACAGTCCCTGAACACTGACCTACATCCCTTTGTTGTTTCAAAGGCGAAAACTTCATCCTCGTGGTCGTCTTACTATAGTGCAAAAGGTAAGAACTATGTATGTGTGTTTTCTTGTCCGTCACAAGGGGCGTCCGCCTCAAACGTAACGGGGTGCCTTTTTTTTTGCTTTACATTGAATGGTCAGTGAGGTAAGGGCTTTTCAAATGAACGATTTTAATTGCGAGCTGTACAGAAGCTCTAAAACTCCCAGCTCTCAACCTTGACCCAGTGTTAGTCTGGTGTGGGGGCCACGCCCTGGATTCGTGCCTGGGGCTGAAACGTCGGCAGGGACCGAGGTTAACAGGGAATTCCGGTGTGTCAAACCATCGAATAGTTTCTATTTCGCGATTATAAATGGTATATATTTCACATGGTTGATCTAGATTGAATTATAAGGAACTGTGTAATGCAACCTTCCTCTTTACAGCAATTGCGATATAATCGATTTCATGATTCACTGTCTCTGACATTTGTATTGTTCATCTCATCAATACAAACCTACTTTAATTTACCAAAAAAAAATTAAAACTTTTACTGGCCATATAAAACAAGTACGAGCGGAAATCTAACGGAACTGACCCAGTGTCTATCTGACTGGGGTTAGGCTGAATATTCAGCCTGGGTTATTCCAAACACCGACACATCTCGGAAGATTGATGATACTGGAGTGTTAGCCGCGCTCTGGGATTACCCACATGTGCAGCTCTCTGCTGAGGTTTCCAATGACCCATTTAAAGATTCTCACGTTTATCATGAAACGAGTTTCTCCACCAACTATCGCAGGGTAGAGAGAGAGAGCAGCGTTTGAAGTGATGAACGGTGTGTGTTTGTGTATAACTGTTTCAGTTGGATTTATAGTATGGCTGAAACACGTGCAATGTGGAAAATGTACTTTTTACTGTTAATGAACCTCTTATAAAATAGAACTAAAGTCCCCCCCGCCCCACTTTACATGACCAGCCCCGCAGAAACGTGACCGAAATATCGATAGATATTCTCAGTAACTAACCGTCATTCTGAAGCTGGCTGGATTCCGCTCCCAAAGATCCACTCTCCCTGCTAATGAACTGGCAGCAACTCCCAACCCGTCTGCCAGCATTAGGCGTTCCCAATTGGACTGTTAAAGAAATTAAGCAGCAGCATTTTAAGCGCCCTCCTCATTGTGTGCTGTGCGGGCGGGCGGCGTCCCACTAGTTTACAGGGTGACACCACACTGGGAAGGGTTTTCACCCTCCTCGCATCATAGATAAGAGTTCATCTGTTCGAAAGGTGCGGGATAAATGAAAGAAGTATTTTAAAAAAAAGAATGCCTTTAAAATATAAAGAAAAGTCCAGGAGGAAGATTAGTTTTTTTTTTACACAGCGAGTTGTTGTGATCTGGAATGCACTGCCTGAAAGGGCGGTGGAAACACATTCAAAAAGAAATTGGATAAATACTTGAAAGGGAAGAATTTGCAGGACTGTGGGGAATGAGCAGGATTAATCGGATAGCTCGACCAAAAGAGCCGGCACAGGCACAATGGGCCGAATGGCCTCCTCCTGTGCTGTGTGATTCTAAAAGGAAGAAAGAGGGAAGCAGGAAAAAGGAGAGGGAGGGTTAAAGGGAAGACCGTGCCATCCAGGACTTTGCTCGCTGACTTTTCTGACCTTTTGATTTTCTCGCTTTAAAACAAAAGAAATGCTCGATTTATTTCTTGCTGATGGAGGGAAAACAGGCATTACGTCATTTCCCTCACCGGAGCGCGAGGTGTTGATGCTAATTGTGGATCGTGTGCCTGTGTAAATATTTATTTTTAATATAAAAGAGGTTTGCCAGACACTCTGCACTCTCCCTTTATTAGCTGCGGTCTGAAGGCTGGCTCGGGAGTTCTAGGTTGAGACCCAGCTGTTGAAGGCCGGTGATTCCCTTACCTCTGACTCTCTGTGTCTCTCTCTGGTACAGGGAGCAGTCAGCCTCCAGCCGTCTCCACTCCGCTCTCCTGGATCATTCACGGTGACCTCCTCCCACAGTGTACATTGTGTTACAGTCAATACTCGTGTAATGACTGTGTAGTGTGATGACTGTGATTATACAAAAATCCCTTCAGACAAAGCAAGCACATTGACAGAGTTACAACACTGGCAATTTCTTAATGTCATCTTCTATCACTGCGCCAGCGCCGTTATAAACTGAGGAATATATCGCTATTGGCAGACAGGGGTGCACTGAAGTGAAATAAGTAAACATATTTTATCATTTTCTATATTTAAGGTTAGGTACTTAAAAACAAAACTTTGACTTTGAAGAACCTTGATTGATGGGATGATGAGCTGTCATTGTAAGGGCGCCTTCAACATGCAGCGACCAAAGCGCATGGAACAGCCTGTATTGTGTTAGCCAGATGTAGATTGTTACCAGCAGGATTAGGACTAATATCAATACCTGCGAGCAGTATCTTGTTTCAAAAAAAATGAAACAAATAATTCTGATTTTGTTTTGACATTATTTTATCGTTTTCTGTTATTTTTAAATATGTTTGTTATGTGCGGATGATATCCGGCGCTACAGGCTAGGAGGAGTGACCGACCCGACAGTGTCCTGGCATTGAATTATTCCCACGGCTACATCATGTATTCAGGGTCATTCGGTGCGCATCTATATTAGTTCAGCCTCCTGCACTCTCAGGGTCAAAGTTTCCTTCCAGCCAGTTGGTGACATCACTGGGGCTAGAGGGAGCCGTGTCCTGATTGGCAGAGACTTGAAGTAGGAGGCAGAGTAAATGATGATGAGGGCCAAGGGGAAGGTGCAAGGGGCTATTGAGAAAATGGTGGAATGGGCAAGAAAGTGGCAGATGGAATTCAATGTCTGTGACTGTGATGTGCTACATTTTGGTTTAAAATAAAAATGATTATAATTTAAATGGAAGGTTGGGTGATGTGATAGAGCAGAGGGATGATGGTGGTCAGGTTTATAAGACATTAAAAGCAGCAACTTAAGACCAAACAAATAACTAATGGAATACTAGGTTTTATGGTGAGATATAGAATATAAGGTGGATAAGTATCTGAAGGAAAAAAAAATTGCAGGGCTACGGGAAAGGGCAGGGGAGTGGGACTAGCTGAAGCGCTCTTGCAGAGAGCCGGCACGGGCTCAATGGGCCGAGTGGCCTCCTACTGTGCTTCTATGATTCTATAAAAGTTGAAATGTAAGAACACAGCTGGAGTACTGTGTGCAGTTTGGGGCTCCACGCTTTAGGAAGGCTGCTGAGACAATAGAGAGGGAACGGTTAGGTTCACTAGGATGCTGCCTGGTATGAGGAACTACCAATACAAAAAAAAACTTGAAAAATTGGGGCTGTTTTTGTGATTATCGGGTGATTTGATAGAGGTTTTAAAAACTATGAAAGGATGGGACAGACTGTTTCCAGAGATTGAAGGATCTAGGATGTGAGGGACATGGATATAAGATCAAATGTAAGAGATTTAAGATAAACGTCTTTTACACAGAGGGTTGTGAGACTGTGGAATGCACTACCGGAGTTAGTGATTGAAGCAGAGACTATACTTAAGAATTGGTTAGATAGGTGGTTGAAGGAATAGAGGATGAAGGGATATGGGAACAGGGCACATTGAATTAGAACTACTGCCCATGTGGCGGATTAACACCAACATGGACTGGTTGGGATGAAGGGCCCATTTTTGTGTTGTAGTTTTTATGTAATACTAGTGCTCACTGTGTTATAGGGGTCATAGTTTCAGAATATAGGGTCGGCCATTTAGGAGTGAGAAATTTCTTCACTCAGAGGGTTGTGAATCTTTGGAATTCTCTACCCCAGAGGGCTGTGGAGGCTCAGTCGTTGAGTATATTCAAGACAGAGATCGAGAGATTTTTGGATACTAAGGGAATCAAGGGATATGGGGATAGTGCAGGAAAGTGGAGTTGAGGTCGATGATCAGCCATGATCTCATTGAATGGCGGAGCAGGCTCGAAGGGCCGAATGGCCTACTCCTGCTCCTATTTCTTATGTTCTTATAAAAAAAATGTTGCTGCAAATCAACAGACATTTAAAAAAAAATCTTTGGAACAGATTTTTAGAGCAATACTGATATTATAATAGCTTTTTAAAATTTGAGCACCTTTTAATAGTTTGTGGATCTGTATCTCATTTTTAAACATTACCCTTAACTTGTATCAACAGAGATCCCTTAGAATCCAATATCACTTTCAGAACCAGTAGCTACATGAAAACTGATTACCAGAATTGTTGTGCATCAGACCAGGCAAGACTATCTCCAACTGCATAGTCACTTTTTGGCTTTCTGTATAAATAAACCTATTTGTCACATTCTTTTCAAAATTTGTGAAAAAGGAAGATTGGTTGAGATAGCTAACTCGATACAGAGCAGGGATTGAATGTAAGACTATCTTGGATTTTATGGTCCTGTAGCCCAACAAGAGGTAGTGTCATCAGTAGGATCACAGGGTGGCTTATGTGGGAAATGCAGATGTCACACTGGTACACTAGAAGGTGCTTTTCTGAGGTTAAGACATATTGTTGGGGCAGAGTAGAGAGAATTTTACTCTGCATTTCAATTCTGCTGTACCTAATTTAGGAGTGTGATGCTGACACTGGGTGACAAAAGTGAGAGAGTGTCTCACTTGCCAGAAGTGACAAATATCACCAAGTGCAGAAATCACCAGAAATAAAATCTGTGAAATGTCTCTGCCAGCCTTCAACCAGCCAGCCCGCCATCACAATCTTGACCCGGATCTAAGCTCATTGCCTTTTAGTTTCCTCTTGATTCTGAACCCTGCTTTATTCTTATTTGGAAATGTATACTGATTCAGCCTTTGCTGCTGCTGTCTATTTATTCCATTGGTTAATCATGGTTTGGAAGAAAAAGCTCCTTCTGCTTCCGCTGTTAGTGGTTTCCTAGTTTGACAGCAAGCTCTGTTGTTCCAAATGTGGGTGAAAGAATTTATGTCCCATTTTATGTTTTATTCCCACTATTATTTTGCCCTCCTCCGCTCTCCCTCCACTGTCGAACACTCCTCAGATGGAGTAGTGAGTGACCTGTTCTTGGGCACCTGTTATTGCAGTCTTTGAACCGCTTGTGAGGGAGCACGTTAGAACAGGCGTAGATGGTTCAGTCTCCAACTTTCCTGTCCTCCTCAGTCACTTGGTACCCTCTCCATGCTCAAGATCGGAAATTCACAAATCTCCATCCTAATATTGTGTGCTTCAGTTGATCAATGCACTAAAGGCAGTGCTCGACGCTTTCCATTTGCTCAGTTCTCTTTATTGTTTGAGTCCCAGCCGTCAGCGAATTTATTGCCATCTCATATGTCAATGGACTCAGTTCATTTCCTTTGGTCCAATTTGTAAAATTAATTTCTTAAGTTTATAACCTGCTGCTCTGCTACACAATATTGTTAAATGTTTGTACCTTGTATCTGCAGAGTTGTCATCCTGCTGATTGATCTGCTCATAGCCTGTGTGCGAATTGTTAGTTTGCAGAGGTGTCACAAAGACGCAGAGGAGACAATCTGTTGCACTTCTCTTTGTCTGTCAGATGCCTTCTTTAATCAACTTCTCTGATTCATTGCAAAGAATTTTCCAGCTCCAATGTTGTGTAATTAAACATGACCCATGGAGGCTGAATAATTTATTTATTTATGTGTCTTCATAATTTTACTAAAAGCTCAGTGCTCCGAGCAGCCATCACGGGACTAATGCCAGAGTCAATTATCCTGGTCATTCCTCTCTGCACTCTTTCGAATGCATCAGTGACCTTTTTGAATGCACAGGGGTCAGAACCAGATGCATTATTTTAGGCCTGATCTAACTAATGCTTCAGAGAGTTAAAGGGGAAGGTGGCTCTTAGCCAACAATATTTACAACTTTTTGCTTTTCTAAATAGAATGTTAATTAGCAGGGCTTTTCATCAAATGTTTGGCATTAGACCCCAATCAATGCCTAAAGAGGGGAAAAAATAGCCTCAATTCTGATGCTGATGAGCAGACCCGCTGCAAGCAGATGCCATTATACTGTATCACTCCAGTGTGTCTGCTGCATTGCGAGCGGATCTCAGTGTCACTCTAATGCAGCTGCCTCACTATCAGGGGACCCTGTTACTCCAGTGCAGACTATCGACCCAGCATTGCTATTGCATGAAGGCTACATGGGAAAGCACTGTGAACTAGGATACATTTACAAAATAAAAACTTGGAGAAAAGTGAAAGATGTCCAGGAAGGTGTTTATGGATAAATACAAAGCACTGGCAGTTACCTTCCCTTGTAATATCAGCTGCTTGGATATGTCCCTGTGATTATACATCCTAACATAATTTCATTAGTGTGTGTCTTCTCCCATTGTGGGGGTAATTTTAATAAATGATGTACTACACTACCTCTTTCATCATTTTCAAAGCTCACCCCATTAAGTGTCCTTCAGTCTCTTTGGTCATTCTTTCCCTCTAACACCAATATGTGCTCGATTACTAAACTGAAATGCTATTGCCAATCAATTGAAAGAAAGAACTTGCACCTATGTAGCGCCTTTCACGATCTCCGCACGCCACAATGCACTTTACAGCCAATTAACTACTTTTTGAAGTGTTTTCACTGTTGTAATGTAGGAAGGTGTCAAGTCCCTTTGAATCCCTTTGGATAATTCTCTCCTTCCTCCTCATTTATCACCATTGGCAATACTGCTTACAAACTCCTCAAGGCCTTCAATTAACCTCATGATAAATGGAAAGATTGAGTCTTGCTGAACTCAACTAATCACTACTATTGAGTATAAGGAATGTCCCAATGATCTTTCTCCCCCCCCCCCCCCCCCAAAGGGGTAGAAATCTTAGGCAGTAGCACAAAGCGGGCAGTATCACATGGGCCCCTGTTATTCACACCGCCCAATATTCAGTTCAATTGCAGTCAATAAGGGGCGGCCAATCCAATACCGTCCATTTAGCGCTACTGCCAAAGCAAAATTCTACCCCTAAGTGTGCAGACCATCCTGTGCTACTTCACCAAGTGCCTATTCTTCATCTGTGAAACTGGACATTAGGTGCCAGCGAGCTATTGAACTAGGGTGGGGGGAGAGGGAGAAACATAGCAGCTGGGTTTTATGCTGTCCTCAACTGATATACACACTCATATACACACACTCACATACACACATACATACTCACACACACGCACACTCACTCATTCACTCTCACACACGCTCACGCACACGCTCATGCACACGCTCACACACACACTCACATACACACACATTCACTCACACGCTCACTCTCACACAATTTTCAGTAGGGGTCACTGGTTAGCAATCAGGCCTGAATCCCTGGCTGGAGTCACTGAAGCCATCTGCAGTGCCCTGACTGTCACAGCTGAGTTTGCATGACTCGGCACAGGCCATGGATTGAACCTTCCTGGTCTGTGTAGCTCAGGAACACACCATGGAGTGCATGTACCCACCAAAGCATCAGAGGAGCCTAGAAATGTTCATTATTAGCTTCTTTCTATTTTATTTGTAGATATTGACATTATAAATTAATGTTAAAATAAAATGTAATTTCAATCCCCATTTGATGAGTTTCCTATTGCAGCTGGGATACTGGGGAGGAGAGGGGAAAGCTGCTTCACGTGGACAGAGAGAAAAGGGAAAGACAAGTTGACTCAGTACACTTCTGAACACCTAATTTTATGGGTAGGATTCTCTTTTTTTTTAAAGATATTTGGTGGTCTTCTTGTCTCCCTATGCCACTTACTAAGCCATGTCAAGAGGTTGGCTGGGCAGCCTGCCTCTTCATCTTTCCCAGCACTGCTCTGAAATCAGCCATTGCAATGCACAAGAGGGGCTTGGGGTGACTCTCGTTGCATCTGTATGACAATGCACTGGCCCTGGCTCAGCAGCTGCTCACTGTGGCACATGGTGCTTCAACACACCGCGTTATCCGATCAGCCAGTTTAATATTAGTGTCGGCAGGTCGCAGGTCACCCCCCAGATGTCTCAATGGAAGAGTGGTGTGTAGCCCAAAATTAGAGGAAGTAAAATAAGTGAAAATGGGAAGAAGAGAAAGAAGCTTTGTTTCCTCTGGAAATGACAGACTTTATATGGTGCACCTTAGGGAAGCACATCACTATTATTCAGCAGAAAACGGGTAAATTCTCCAACATGGGAAAAGGCTTAAATACCAGGGAGGGGACACAGATACAAACGAGGAAGTTACGAATAAGAAGGGAAGTCTGGCAGAACCTCTTTTTTACATAAAGGGTAATAGACTCGTGGAATAAGTTAGCAGGGATGGGCATTGATGTGGCTGGTAGAAATGGGCTTACAAAGCAATTTTATGCATTTCTGGAGAGAGAACGGGTTGAGGGATAACGTGAGATCGTGGGGCTCATTTATCAACTGGTCATGCTTGTCCTCATGAGATTTAATCTGTGTGACTCAGTCGGGTTTTAATAAATCTGGATATTACACAAAATCCTTTTAGTGGCTAGTCAGGTAGTAAACTATCAACACAGAATGTTGCATACAGGTGATAACTATAGCTCTCCACAGAATACTTTTCATTATCACTTGGGGAAATAAGAAAGCTGCTTTCCCACCACTGAAGTTTCCTAAATAGATCCAATTAAAATGATTATGGGCATAATGCAATCTGGATGATGCATAAAATGAAAAGTTAATGACTTGTTTTTCAAATTAGAACAGTTTTACTAACTATTATACCAAAAATATGAATGCATTGAAATGGTAATGGCATAGCAGTACAGATAATTTGAATGTTGAATTCTTGACCCTGATGGTCGGTCACTTTTTTTTATATTTTGAGCAACAATGCTATATTTATTGTCAAACATTCTTCTGTGATTGGTGGCATTTAGTTGGACTTTATTATCCAGTAAATCTACTTCTGTAGATCCGATTATGGTGACAATGCAGTGCAGAATATTCAATGTGACGCTCCTCCTTTTTGGAGGTTGGAGGAAGGCAAATGGGATCACTTTGGGGCCAAATTGGTTTCAAGTCGACATGCCTGATAATGAGAGATTAGAGCCCTTTGTGGCAACTCAGTAACCAAGACCCAAGCCAGTAGTACTCTAGGGCACTGTTGCTGATTGGCCACCTCGCCTGGCTCATTAGTGGCCCTGGAGGCTTAGACCTGTCACTGAGGAGCTGGGATTCTTCCCACTTGCCTCCAGATAATCCTGCGAACCAGTGTCTAACAGGTCAGGTGGTCCTCGCCAGACAAGCAGTGGGAAATCTCCTAGTGCTCTGCGTTGGTAAGCTGAGCGGCTTTACCTGATTATACTCCAACAGTGGCTCTGTACACACTTGAGGGTCCCAAGCCTTGGCTCTTGCCAACCTGCATCTAAACTCTCTGGACTTAGGTGAGTGGGGTATATCCCTATGAGGAGAGACTGGGGACTTCACAATGGGAAAACAGAGAATCTAGCCTTGGGCATTTCTCATTAGCTGGATACTGTTAAGCATGTCCGGCACCTGCTTAACCAACAGAAAAGACCAGTGCAGAATATGCTTTCGTATTACTAACATTACAATTTTGTGCCTATTATAAATGGAGAAAAATATAAAGTGTCTGGAAGTGACATAGTCCAAAACAGCTGTTGTTCCCCCACCTACCCCCCATGATTTGTAATTTAATGACATATCAAACTGAACTAGACTTTTTACATTGTGACTGTGTGTTGTAGAGGAGCTTCGATGGTCGAGAGGTGTAATAGTACAGGCCTGGGCTCCCATCCAGATGGGCCCAGCTTCAAACCCAGTCTCTTTCCTTGTCAATGTTTTGTTAAAGGGAATTATACTCTGATGAATCACCCATTATCCCAAAGTTATAAAAGGAAATAAACATACCATCACTGGTGTCTCTGACATGTCCCTTTAACCGTGTTCTTATATTAAACTGCAGGTTAAGGGCAGCCTGGGAGCAGATGGTTTGTAAAGGATTCTCCCTTATGTGACATCTACTCCATTAAGATCATGAAGGGGACCAGTTGGCTGAGCGCAATATTCCAAATTGCTTTGAGTAAATTACATTCTTTCCATTAAAGCAAACTTCCACAGTTATCCCTGGGCAGGTTCATACAGACTAAATGGGTTTAATATGGGGCCACCTCTCGAGAAACAACATCGGGCAGTTATTGATTGTGGTACACCACTGTTATAGCACCAACACACCTGCCGTGGTACTCTCCCTGGATACAGAAAAGGCATTTGACCAGGAGTGGAAATTCTTCCTCATGACTCTTGATGACACATTCAGGAAGTGGATTAAAACCCTGTACTCGGACCCCACATCCACAGTGTGCACCAGGGGCTTCTCACTCCACTGAGGGACCACAGGCCCAGACCCGGCTTTAGATATGTTGGCCGCGATTTTGCTAACCGTGGTGGGCGATGTCGGTGGCGGGTCCCGACCCCGCTGCTGGCTCCATCCCGCTCTGTGAAATTAATTTCTGTTCATTGGGCTTGTTAAGCCCCACCCGGTGCATTTCTCGGCCAATTCGAGGAAGCAGGTCTGGTGACCTCATTTGATGACACGTCATCAGCCGGTTTCCTTAAAGGGACCATGGTCAACTTTATTTTGACATTTGTGCTGTCAGTGTTCTACAGCATTGAGGTGCTACAAACACTGACGAGCACTGCACAGAGGTGCAAGGCTGCACCCAGTTTCTCCCATGACTCCCTCCATATGGAGGGAGTCACAGCACACAGGGAGGTCCTCTTCCCTTCCCATGGGTGGAAGAGACCTCCCCAGGAGATCAACACAGCACATTGCAGAGGAGGGCACAAGCAGGGATGTGGTCAGGAGGACCTGGGTACAGTGCTACAAATGTTTCAATGATCTCAGTAGATCACAAAACGTTAGTACAAAGTCACACTCAACCTCATCCTGCTGTGCCATTCATCACATCCCCGTCACTCTGCCTTCCCTACCCTACTCCTGCACATCCTTACTCACACCAACTTCCCTTGCACCTCCACCCATCCCTCTCTATCTACATTATCACATCCCCACCTCACACACACCCTCATCCTAGTGCAATCATACCAACTAACAACACACAAGGGTAGGCACTTGGGTGTTTTATCCAATGTTCTTGTAAAGTTTCTGTTAATGGGGTGTCAAACATTGAAACCTTTATTTTCAACACTTTGCGTTCTTGGACAGATTTGTGTGCACCTTTGGAAGTGGCTTAGTGAGTTGCAGTGAATGGTGAGACATAACGGTACCCCCCCCCCCCCCCCCCCCCCAATGGTCATGAGTGTGAAAGAAATGGCTTGGGCATTGTAGGGATGCTTTATGGTGTTGGTGTGGGGTGGTGCCAACCTGGCGCATCATGTGGCAGCCAGCATGTACAGCATCAAGTGAGGTAAATCTTGCCATGGTGAGGCCATCCCTGGCCTCCTGGCCAGCAATGTGGTCAGGTGCTGATGCCCTGTGTCCTGTGCAGCATCAGTTGATTGCGGAGAAGGTTGGTGTTGGTGCTGCTGGTGTGCCTGGTGCTGCGGGTGTTGGGGCTGATCGTGGTGGGATTCTGAGGACCAAGGTGAGAGAGTATAAAGGGCACCCATGCTGATGGAATAGATGGCAGGTGAAGTAGAGATGACAGAAGCAATCTGTCAATGGCGAGAGAGGGAATGAGGTCAGACTGGATGGAGACTTGTGTAAAGACTTGCAGCATGCTGAATCTGTAGTGGAAATGCAGTGAGGAAGAGTTTGTGGCTTAGGGAAGATATCTCTGTAAGGTGGGACCTTTTACTTTACATTTGAAGCTGTCAACTCAACAGCTGATTCAATGGCCACTGAACTCCTGCCTCAGCTTGACAGACGTGATCCCTGAGCAGCGAGGACCCCATGGGTGAGCACGTAAAATCAAAAGGTGAGCTCAAATGTGGTGTTCTTCATCTCTAAATAAGGTCATAATGACCTGAATTGGGTCCCCCACCGCTGTGTGTTGGGTCTGCTCAGCGCTGACAGACCCGACATCGGGGAAAGGCGCATGGCAGCGGGTTCACAGCGGGGTCCTGACCCGCTGGGGGAAAAAAAACACTTTCCCACCTGACCCGCCACCAATCACGCCCACTGACCACCCACTCCCCGGAATATCCAGCCCGTTGGGTTTACATATCACACCAAAACTCACCACCCTGTACAAAAAGAAC
This sequence comes from Squalus acanthias, assembly GCA_030390025.1. Lineage (NCBI taxonomy): Eukaryota > Metazoa > Chordata > Chondrichthyes > Squaliformes > Squalidae > Squalus > Squalus acanthias. The sequence goes on along the minus strand of JASTWF010000744.1, from coordinate 190,023 downwards.
TCCCCCTGCCAACCAATATATAACTAGGTGGTGTAACCTGCTCATATCACTCCTGCATAACATAAACACAATAAGGATGAATAGCCTTCTCCACCTCCTCTACCTATTTCAGATGCAGAAGGTATCAGCCCAACAGTTCCATGACTTGAGAACCACATTCTCAAGTTCCTCTCGGTGGGCAAAAGGTCGCAACTATGCCTCAAGTGTGTTCGGCTCCCAAAAACAAGAGCGAGCATTTGGCCTCCTATATTTCAGACACCACTACTTTGGCCTGGTCCTTAGCCTCCCAGAAAAACAATGGCTGGGAATAGAGACCAGGACCTCCTTATGAATTCTCTGCAAAGCTTACCAATCACATGCCCACAGAAGAGACCAACTGAGAGATAGAAACACCCCATTGTCATTGCAACCCTTTCAGCCTGGCGAGAGGTCTATGCCTCCCTGAAAATTTCACCGGGTCCATCAGCCCTCTCCCCAGTTTAGCACAATGGGAGCTCCCAGAAGGACCCACCTCAGGCAGGGTCTGGCATGATTGGGCCAGCCTCAAGAGGGCCAGATTATGCCCTTCCACTAGTTAGATAACAAACTGCACTTCTTCCAGCATGACCGATACCACAGATGAAGTATTACCTCCAGAACCCTGCGATACTTTGTATACTTCAGCATGAGCCAACTCTTTCTCCATTGCCCAGCAGCCTCCTGCGATCACATCTCCATCCCATGTACTAGGCTCACCTCCTGACCAAGGACAGGACCGAAACTCTGGGGGAAACCTGGCAACAAGCGCTACACCATCAATTAAAGGAGAAGTGACGACTAAGGCTACGACAGCAGAATTCCCAGTGAATAAGAGAACTTTTATCTAGAACAAGGCATGCATAATGAAAGGATGCTTTTGCTAATAGGCATCAACGAGAGAATGTGGATTAAAGCGTGAGCTACATTCATTATTGAGATTATAAAAGGTTTTATAATGATGTAAACACTACAGCGCATGACTGACAATTTTACATTTTGTCATTTAAAATATATAAAAGTTGAAATCAGATCATTTTATTATTTGATTAATAATCTAATGCTTCTGATTGCTCCAGTACTTAAAAAAAAATTCTACCCTTCTACCCTCCTCTCCTGGAAGCACAGATTCTTGCTGGGTTACGGGTTCCATAGGCACCAGCTCTGTTCCCTTCGCCAAGTGACCATCCTTCATGTGTAACGCTAGACACGCTATTTGACTGCAGGGAGCATCACAGGAGAGCCCGATTCTTTCCCCAATGATCAGGAGTGGGACCCTGGCTGATTTTTTTTCCTGCCCCTCTGAGATCAGAGATGTATTGCTGCCCTGCTTGAGACTTAAGGTGGCCAATCCTCCAGGATTGCCCCGGCATCTCCAGGAATTAAAGATTAATCTCCAGGACACTGCTGGGAGCAACACCCGGGAAAACAATCATTGGGGCGTTCAAAGAGATGTGCGTATTTTTCATTTTCTTCGAACACTTTCATTTATGAGTTCCAAAAATATTGGAGATGAAGGAAAAAATCGAGCAGGTTGGAGGTGGGAGGTCATGTGATGAAAGCTCCAGGAATATGTCCAATCAGAGTTGGTAACCCTGTTGAGACTAGGTAACTCCGTATAGGTCATAAATCAAGCCTGGTGTGTATGATTTGTGTTGCAGTCCATGAATCCAGCGAGGCATTGAGAGCGCTCCTCTGTGTGCTTTTAAGACTTTGCTTGGATCTTAACTCCCCCACCCCAAACAGATTTTAGCCCACACATCTGGGAAACATGAAATACAGTCAGAAAGCGCTCACTGTGGCGGCAGGGTGTGTGTGTGTGTCAGCATCAGGCGGAGCGAGCCTGTGTGCTGTATTGATGGGTGGGCTGCACTCCCTGATTACACAGCGCAGGCTTCAGAGCTGCTGCTCGCCCACTCCAGAGCTGCAGGCTGATTATTTAATGATATATCTTACTCCACACGTCAGGCAGCCGGCATTGAAAAGTATTGGGAAACGTCGTCAACTCCATCTCAACAGCAGCAGGTTATTTTTGGATGAAGCGAACGGTCCATAATCGCCCACTGGTCGAGGAACAGCAGGGTTCAGCAAGAAGGAACAATTGTGACGGCTCCCCGGCCACAAATCATCCCACTCTGCTCCAGTGAGTCACACTCGCTGCACTTGATTCCGCCCTTTCTCCCGACTCTGGCTTTACCGTGCATTACTTTGCCACGTTTTTTTAAAAAAAACTTTTTTTTTGCTGCCAATTATCCCCTGAGATCATTGGCTCCTTGTTGGGATATAATTCCAAGGTTCAAGTGACTCTCCCAAGTGGCTATTATTCATTATACGCGAGACAGTGAGGTAGGCTTAAAAATAGCACACCACAAGTCTGAATGCAAGAATTAGGAGCAGGAGTCGGCCATTCGACCCTTGGAGCCATTCAATAAGATCATGATGTGGAGATGCCGGTGTTGGACTGGGGTGGACAAATGTGAGAAGTCGCACAACACCAGGTTATAGTCCAACAGCTTTATAAGAAATCACAAGCTTTCGGAGCGCTGCTCCTTCGTCATGGCTGATCTTCTACCTCAACTCCACTTTCCCGCACTATTCCCATATCACTTGATTCCCCTAGAGTCCAAAAATCTATCGATCTCTGTCTTGAATCTACTCAACGACTGAGTTACGCATGTTGATGAAATTTAATTTAAAAATGGGTCTCCATCAAAGTGCTTACTTTGTTTTGCTTTTTGTATTTCTCTTCAGGTCTCTGTCGGAGTTGCAGTGCTGCTTGGTGAGGGTCAGTCAGATAATAATGACTGAAGTCTTTGCAACAGGAATACAACAGGTTTATATAGAGAAGAGATAAGATTCTTGCTTTCTGTTTGCTTATCATGCAATGGAAGTGAGATGGATTACACCACATTGTTAGATTTATATGCAACCTATTTGGTTTTTACTAAGTAATGTTTTCCTTCATCCGCGATCTATCTCATTATCAAGGCTTTAACAATGCACAGATTTCTATCCCCCTTCCCTCCAGTTCCGCAGGGTGCTTTTCACCCGCCACTACATCGCCCAACTTCTTCATGTATGAGCATAAGCAGTTTGTATTGGTAGGCTATTCTACTCTAGAAGGCCTCACAGCCAAGTCTGGACCTACCTTCACTGGGCACCCAAACGCGCACACTCTCCAGTAGGAATCAGCAGGCAACTGTCAGGAATGGGGACCCTGGCAGCTTAGCCGAGGACAACTGTAGCATCCCCAATGCTACCTTGACTGAGAGCAGATAACAGAGCACAGGTCAAACCTGGGACCTTCCTGGACTGGATGCCTTACTCGGAGTGCAATTACTAACTGCGCCAATAGGAAACACCTGTGCACTTTCAGAATGCTTTGGTCAAAACCTGGGAGAATTTGGTTTTGTCAGCCAATACGAAAGGTTAGCCCAACATCCCAGAAACATGAAATACAATGTGAGCAGCTCGCCCAGTAGCAAGGTGACGCCGCGCCCTGTAGCACCAAGTTGTGACACTATGGTGGGATGCAGGCTTGATTCCCCTACACCACTGAGTTTCTGACCTCGGGGTTTTACAGTAAAGGGGTGCACAGCAGATCTGTCCCCTCTCTCCTGGGAGAGAGGAAATCAGTGCGTCATCGCCCAGGGGCTCCTCCTAGCATTTTTCCTAGTAACTGGTTCACAGCAATGGTGAGACAAAGGAGGTGTGGTCTGCCTTGGACGGTAGTGTAATACCAGCGATGCGTTATTGCCCGTTTTGTGCCAGGACCTGAGAAACATTTCCACCCCAAAGGGCGAAAAACAGAAAGTGCTTACTCTCAAATTTAAAAAAAAAGAAAAACTTGCATTTCTATTGCGCCTTTCATGACCTTACGATGTCCCAAAATGCATTACAGCCAATGAGGTACTTTTGAAGTGTAGTCACTGTTGTAATGTAAGAAATGCAGCAGCCAATTTGCGCACAGCAAGCTCCCACAAACAGCAATGAGATAATGACCAGATAATCTGTTTTAGTGATGTTGATTGAGGGGTAAAGATTGGCCAGGACACCGGGGAGAACTCCCCTGCTCTTCTTCAAAATGTTGCCATGGCATCGGCAGACAGCACCTCCGACAGTGCAGCACTCCCTCAGTACTGGCACTGGGGGGTGTCAGCCTAGATTTTTGTGCTCAAATCCCTGGAGTGGGACTTAAACCCACAACCTTCTGACTCCAGAGACGAGAGTGCTGCCCACTGAGCCACGGCTGACACCTCAAAATAAAGATCCTCTGCTGCTAAAGATGGGTGAATGGAAAAAAGAGATAAAAATTTTCCCAGAGAGCCAATGATTGTAACCACAAAGAGTAGAGTCCAAATGGTGGGAAGGAAGCATTATATATACACTAAAAAATGTGATTAAAGAAGTACCTCGAGTAGGGCACTTGTGATGTGACTTCAACTAAAAGGAGGGGGGGGGGGATCAATAAAAGGGCAGAATGTTACTTATTCCAATTTTGTAACTTGCTGATCAATTAAAGCCATTTGAATTGTTCATAGGACTAGATCTCATCACAGTAATTGGAGGATTATTATCTCAAGCACCAGATTCCCTGCGTCTTAATTAGAATTGTTGCTGCTGGCTGTTCATTAATAGATTCATTAAAGTTAATCACAACAGGGCTGACGCTCCTCCGGGGGCTATTTTTTAAACACTTGGGTTAACACATTTGGGTCAAATTCCCATGTGTGCTGGTTTTTAACAAAAGCATGTACAGAAATTTGACATAAGCCCGTTAATCAGTGTGCTGCAACAGTGCAAGGAAGAAGTTTAACCTGACAAGCTAATAGCATGTTCAGGGATACTTCTTTCTGTGATGCAATGTGCATTGGCGAGGGGGTTATGGTAGAGAAAGATCTGAGAATATGCAGCATAGGAACTGGCAAAGGATGACATTTAAAAGGGTTCCGACTGCATGACTGTATACTTGAGTGTATATTAGAGCTGTTAATATTTAAATTTTGGTTAATAAGGTCACCAAACAGTCTCCTGTTATCCTGTAAAGTGTAGAATCCATTTTCCTCCTCATTTCACATGCTTCCCTTAAATAAAAAGTAGCACCTTCTGATTTTTGTTTATTCTGCAGTTTTTTGACAGATCATTGAAGGATTAACAATCCTTAAACAGAGCTGTTACTGATCCACAATCAATCTCAGTCCAGCTGAAGTGTAGGTAAGCAGCAGGCATCTATTTACACATTCACCAGGGACCACCATGCTTATCTCTGGTTTCTCTTTAATCCACAGTGATAAAAACCTCAAACCTTATTTTCTTTTAAAAGTCTAAGCTCATGTTTCTTTATTGCAGCTAAATTGATCCTTCAGGAAGCATTATACCTCATCAATCCAACCTATTACTTAAAGAATTCACCTCGGACTAGATTACCTCCCATTTTTAAGAATAATCCTTCTTGTTTAGGACAGGGATGATAGTGCGGGAAGCTAGCGAGGAGAGCATTTGGGGAAATGCAACCTTGAAGTTGCAAAGGTGTGGGTGAGATTTCATTGGGGGTGAGGTATGGGTGTAGGCAGGTGATATTCTAGAATTGGTAGTAAGCTGTTTTGATGATGGACTGGATGTAGAGTTTGAAGCTCAGCTCAGGGTCAAGCAGGACACCGAAGTTGTATATCTTTGGGTTCAGACTGAGCAGCAGAACAAGATGGTGTCAGTCTTGCTGATGTTGAGATCAACAAAGCTCTGGCTTATTATAAGAAAGGAAAGAACTCGCCTTTCATGACCTCAGGACATCCTAAAATGCTTTACAGCCAATGAGGTACTTTTTGAAGTGTAGTCACTGTTGTAATGTGGGAAACGCGGCAGCCAATTTGCGCACAGCAAGCTCCCACAAACAGCAATGAGATAATGACCAAATGATCTGTTTTAGTGATGCTGGTTGAAGAATAAATATTGGCCAGGACACCAGGGATAACTCCCCTGCTCTTCTTCGAAATAGTGCCATGGGATCTTTTACGTCCACCTGAGGGGGCAGACGGGGCTTCGGTTTAACGTCTCATCCAAAAGACGGCACCTCCGACAGTGCAGCGCTCCCTCAGTACTACACTAGACTGTCAGCCTATTATGCAGAACATACAAATGTTTTATCGCCATTTACATTTCTTTTCTTTCTGATTTTCTCCCCCTTTCCTCTCTACCTATTTCTCCTTGTGCCATACACCTTTTTTGGGATTGCTCTGTGCTTTGCATCTGTGCAATTTCTGATAATGTAACAGCATCATTATTGCAACATTGCTAAAACTTGCAAATTAATTAATGATTCATTGATTTTGTACCATTGTTTAAAAGCACAGGAATAGCTAGATAAATATTCTCTCTCCTTTCTACCCCAGGGAATCATGTACATTAGTGCAATAATGAAAATCAATAAATGGCTAATTAAATTGCAAGTGTTGTTGATTCTATTAATGTCATCTTCACACAAACACTTCCCAAATGAATGAAAAGATAATTAGTTCAAGGCTCCAAACCTGAGATTCACTCCCACTCTCTTGGTTGGTGAATATTGTTGTTCAAACTATTGAGAATTATACCAAGAATAGTACCAGTCATCAAGTTGTCTTTGGCTGAGCAAGAGTCAACAGTCCCTGGAAGAATCAACGTCTTCAGGAGAGAAGGGAGAAAATTTGGGGGAAAAAACAAATCCCAAGGCAGAGGCCGAGGATTTTCTTGAAATAAGTTTTCTTTTTTTTCCTCCAACAATTTTCTTCCCAACCCTCCATGGACAACAGGTGCCCTCCAATAGCTTGCCCAAGTGGCCATCATTTACGTGGAACCGTGACTGTTTGGGGAGCATGCAGATGACCTTTAACCTTTCCTTACTTGATGTGTATGGGCACCTCCAGCAGGCCCCCGCTGATCAGTGATCAGGACGCTGGTTAATTTCCCTCCCCCTCTCTGATCTAGGGGCTTTAAAGCTAATTGTAGCACCCCCACTGTCAGCCCAGGTGAGATATTCAGCGTAGATACAGGGACCAAATCTGGGACCTTCTTGGCTCAGCTAGCTATTGGATTAACTCACTGAGCCACCTGGGGATCGGGATGCCAAACCTCTGGGATTGTCTTAGAGTCTCCAGGAATTGAAGATTAATCTCCTGGACCAAACCAGGGAGGAAAATTCATAGGGGTATTAAAAAGAATTGTGTGTGTTTTTTTGAACACTTTCATTTACTAGTTACAAAAGTATTTCAGGATAAAGAAATGGCTGTTTGACTGGGCGGGGCAGTTGGAGGCGGGAGGTCATGTGATGAAACCTCCAGGAATATGTCCAACCAGAGACGGCGATCTGACCCAGGGAGACATTGTGGATGATTAATTTGTATATTCTGTGCCCTGCAGTTTCCTACAAACAATCCAGATGTTGTGTGGAATGACCTCATGTGGCAGGAAGGCCCTGACTCTCCTGAGCAGCGTGTTCGCTGTGTGTGGGCTGGGTCTCCTCGGGGTGGCGGTTAGCACCGACTATTGGCTATACCTGGAAGAAGGGATCATTTCCCCCCAAAACATGACAATGGAAGTCAAGATGTCGCTGCACTCTGGCCTGTGGAGGGTCTGTTTTCTGGCAGGTATGGGCATTGTCCTCAGCTCTGGTTTTATTGCTCATGAGCTAAGACTGCTAATCGAAAAAGACAAATGGCAGATGAAGTGTCCTACCCAAAACCTTAGCCTATTTTGCTCTTTCAGATACTGACGGACCTTCTGTGCATTTCAGCCATTTTCTGTTTTCATTTGATGGCCTAGAAATTAGTCTGGCCCCGTTTAGACTCGGCGCTGCGTGACCAGCCCGCGCCCGGCCCAAGAGGCCCGAGAATCGATGGAGATCAGTCCTCAGGCCTCATCAACGTACTGATGGACGCGCTACCCCAGGAAGGCATCAATGCCAGGCCACCTGCCTCACCGGCACCGGCCCTCGGGTAAGTCCCAGGTGGGGGGAATTGGAGCTGGCTGCGGTGGGGGAAGGGGGTGGGGAGGCAATCGCGCCTCATGGAACCAGGGACGCACTCCTGCGCCTCCTGGTGGCCGCGGAAGGAATGCTAATTTCTTGATGGGGGTCCTTCAACAGTAGTCAGGCCCATAATTTACATATTTAAGAGGCCTAAAAAAGGGCCCCTTTATCATTTAGCAATGCGACCAACACCTGCGCAGATTGGGTGCAGGCCATCCTACTGATAAATTCTTATGCTTTGAGCCTGTTTTGCATCTGAAAAATGGGCGCAACCTGTACCAATTTCTACCCCGATAAATATGAATGAATGTGGCCACCTTGGCTCCTCCAGCAAAAGATCTCCGAATCCACTGACTTTTAAATCACTCCAAAAGATTTTACACCCTCTAACCTAACTGCTAATAATGTTTGAAAAACTAACATATCAAATAAGGAATTATAACAGTTGCCATAGTTTCCAAAATTGAACTATGACCTTACATAACATAAGAAATAGGAGCAGGAGTCGGCCATTCGGCCCCTCGAGCCTGCTCCCCCATTCAATAAGATCATGGTTGACCTTCGACCTCAACTCCACTTTCCCGCCCGATCCCCAAATCTCTTAATTCCCCGAGTGCCCTTTAATCCGCCAGGCGACTGTTTGGAGCCTGACTATACATGACCGCGCTCCCATACGAGTTGGCCTCCACACACAGGTACTGTCGTAACCACAAATAAAACTCCTGTTTTGAAAGTTCATTTGTGCTGTGAAGATCAGTGTAACAAATTAAATCAGCTTTATATCTCCAAACCGTTGTCAACAGAATAGTTGCTGTTATGTGGGGATTGAGGGACAAACTGGGTCACTCAGTGGGTAGTGAGGAACAATCTAGACTGAACAGCGAAGGAGAGGGACAGCACAGTGTCACGTTGCACCTTCCTGCTCACAGTTACCCCACACAGCAATCTTACGGTCGCTGCGTGTGATCAGCAAGCGGTCCTGAGTCCAGTCGAGCAGTGGCCTTGCAACTCCCCCGACAGGGACCAACAGTAAAAGGGAGAATCAGCCTCTGGACTGCTTTTATGCAACTTCCTGCCGGCTGAGTATAGAGCAGCACTGGTGAGAGAAGAGAACTGGTTTCCCCGCCCACCCTCCCAGCCGCACAGCATAGCAAGACACTGAACAGAGACGACTAACAGACAAAAACAACCACTCGCATCGTATAGCACTTTCAATGCAGTAAGACGTCCCAAGGCACTTCACTGAAGCGTAAATCATGCAAAAAAATTGACACTGAGCCAAGAAACAGGCATTAGGACAGGTGACCAAATGCTTGGTCAAAGAGGTAGGTTTTAAGCAGCGTGTTAAAGGAGGACAGAGATGGAGAGGTGAAGCGGTTTGGGGAGGGAGTTCCAGAACTTAGGGCCTAGACGGCTAAAGGCACGACCACCAATGTTGGGGTGAAGGAAGTGGGGGGATGCACAAGAGGCCAGGGGTGGAGGAACACAAAGTTCTCGGGTGTAGGGCTGGAGGAGGTTACAGAGATGGGGAGGGCCGAGGCCACGGAGGGATTTGAACACGAGGATGATTATTTTAAAATCATGGGGTTGGTGGACTGAGAACCAATGTAGGTCAGTGATCACAGGGCCGAAGTCAAAGTAGAGAAACATTTCAAATGGTAGATCATGACAGAGAGAATCTACTCACACGAAAAGGACATCCTCACCACTCTTGGACACTCAGGACCCTGACCCATTAATCTGGGAGTGATACAGTAAACCCGCCCAGGACACACACACACATTATTTAAATGTGTAAAATTGTAAAAAAAAAACATAGTCCACTACAAGCAGCCTTACTTTATCCACAGGCATTATTTTGAAAGCAGCCCATTTTCAAAGCGGTAGTAATGAATGTTTCCTATTTGGTAAAGTTTATACTTTAACATGAAGACTGAGTATTTAGAGTTTTTGTTCATATAAATCAATCCAACTTTCAGTTTAAAAAAATATATATTTTCCTCGGCTTTACATGTGGGTCCCAACCCAAACATCTGTCCTGTCCCAACCCAAACATCTGTCCTGTCCCAACCCAAACATCTGACCTGTCCCAACCCAAACATCTGTCCTGTCCCAGGCCTCTGTCTGATTTTTTGCAGGTCAAGTGACAAGAAGAGGGTTTTCTAGAGGTTTAAAATGACCGTGTATTGTTTTGCAGAGGTTTAAAACTCCTGCATATATCTAATGACACTGTGTCACACAAATATATAATACACTTGTATATATCATATACACTGATTTACAGATATATAAAAAACTCCTGTATATATCATATGCATTATATAGGAATAAAATACTCCTGTATATGTCATATACACTGCCTTATAGAGGTAATAAACACCCCTGTATATGAAATTGCCATACAGAGATATTAAACATTCCTGTATATAATGCGACAGCCTTACAGAAGTCTAACCCTCTGCCTTATCTATATCTAATAATAGTCTTACAATGGTAATGTGGTAACACAATACAGCTTCCTGTGACTTGAACTTTATTGCATCACTTCCTGTGATTAGTCCAGGATAAATACTGGACTGATCAGTTGGATCCTGGAGAGGCATAGAGTAAGACCTCTTTTGTATGTAGCACCTTTTTAGTTGATTAAAGCTTACTTTAAGTTCACCACGCGTAAGGCTCATTCTTACGACAATTTAATCAACTTTGAAAAACTTCGCACTCAAACTTTTTGGACGAACTCGGAACTAAGGATCCAGGGAATCACCCATCATGGAAAACATCCTTAAACCATCGCGTCTTGACTTGGACCCAAACACCCCAGCAGCCGGTAAGGTGTGGAAACACTGGTATCGCACGTTTGACAATTTTCTTGAATACTGCAAGGCTGATGATGACTCAAAGTTGCGGATACTCATCAACTGTGTCACCCCGAATGTATTTCAGTATGTGGAGGAATGGGACAGTTACGAGGAGGCAATTCGGATGCTTAAGAGACTATATACTAAGACACCGAATGAGGTCTATGCCAGACATCTACTAGCTACAGCCCAACAAGGGCCGGAGGAATCCATTGATAAATTCCTCCAAGAGCTTCGCAGACTTAGTATGGACTGTAACTTTCAGGCAGCCTCAGCTGAGCTGTACCGTGAAGAAATGCAGACCTTTATACAGTGCCCAGACCTCGGTCTACTGCCTTAACTACAGTCAGGCAATTTAAGAGGCCACAGGTGAACTCTATTAGGGAGGTCTTTATCCCTGACGATCAATCTGATGACTTCACTGATGAAGAGGATGATGACCCCACTGTGGCAGCCTCTTGGCAATCTAAGAAATGCTTCTTTTGTGGTGATGAGTTTCACCCTCGGAAATTCTGCCCTGCTCGCAATGCGTTTTGCAGTCATTGCAACAAAAAGGGTCATTTTGCAAAGGTTTGCCTATCTAGAGCCTCTACGAGGGCTTATCAAGCTAAGTCCTACCGAACTGCCCCGGTAAGGGCCTATCAAGATGTTCCGGCTAACATCTATCGTGCTTCCTCTCGGGTTTCCTCTCGAAGAAACACACCTAGAGTTTCAGCCACTCTTTGTGCAACGACACCAATTACAGCTGCTTGTCCTCAGAACCTATTCCATGCAGCTACAAAAGCATCAATTAATGGACATACTTTAGATGCCTTAATTGACTCAGGTAGCACTGATAGTTTCATTAGGGAACAGATTGTTGCAGAGTTAAAGCTACATGTTTTCCCATCGGACCAGGCAGTTGCGATGGCTCAGTCATCACTTAATACCAGAATTTCTGGCTTTTGTATGGTTGAAATAACACTTAATGGTCACAGGTATCCCTCCACCCGGCTTTCGGTGCTCAAGGATTTATGTAGTGATCTTATCTTAGGGCTGGATTTTCAAAAGCAGCATAAGAAGCTCACCATTGAGTTCGGCGGATCCAAACCTGAACTCACTATTTCTAATATACGACCTCGATTACCGTTCTGTGCATTGTCAGCAGCTTCACTGGATGAACCCTCACTGTTTACCAGTATCCCTCCTCGATGCAAACCGATTATAACAAAGTCACGACGTTTCAGTCAGGAAGACCAGTCTTTTATTGCGGCTGAGATTTCTCGGCTTTTAGCAGAGGATATCATCGAGCCTTGTTCGTCGCCATGGCGCGCCCAGGTCGTTATTGTTAAGAACCCTCTACAACCTCACAAGAAACAGCTGTGCATTGACTATTCACAGACCATCAATCAATATACGGACTTGGACGCATACCCATTGCCGCGCATCGATGATATGGTTAATAAGCTGGCTGAGTACACGGTGTTCTCAACATATGATCTGAAAAGTGCCTATCATCAGGTACCCTTGAAGGTCTCAGACAAGCAGTATACGGCCTTTGAAGCCAATGGACGGCTGTATCAATTTCGTCGCCTCCCCTTTGGGGTCACTAATGGAGTGGCTGTCTTCCAGCGAGCAATGGATGACCTGGTCAAACAGGAAGACTTGAAGGATACGTTTCCTTATCTGGACAATATTACTGTCGCAGGTCGCAATCAGCGGGAACATGACGCCAATCTCCAACGATTTTGGGATGCACTCCAGCACCGTAATTTGACATTAAATGCGGCTAAATCCATTGAGTCACAACCAACCATCAACATCCTTGGCTATTGTGTGGGCAATGGCATCATTAAACCTGACCCTGAAAGGCTTCGCCCACTCCAAGAACTCCCGCCACCTAAGAATCCGGCCTCCTTGCGCCGGGCCCTCGGCCTGTTTGCATACTATGCTAAATGGATTCCTAACTTCTCGGACCGAATCCAACCTCTACTGAAGGCCAGCACATTCCAACTAGACACAGCGGCTGTTGCAGCCTTTAACCTCCTGAAAAAACAGTTGGAGAAAGCGGCTCTTCACTCCATCGATGAGAGTCTTCCTTTTGTTGTGGAGTGTGATGCCTCGGAGGTGGCGATCTCGGCCACTCTGAATCAGGAAGGTCGTCCGGTGGCATTTTTGTCCAGGACTTTTCAAGGGGCTGAGCTACATTATCCTCCAGTCGAGAAAGAAGCTACAGCCATCATAGAGGCAGTACGGAAGTGGTCATCTCCTAGCTCGCCAGCCCTTTACCTTAATCACGGACCAGCGATCGGTCGCCTTCATGCTCGATAATCAAAAACGGACCAAAATTAAAAATAATAAAATCCAGCTTTGGCGGCTGGAATTGGCCTCTTTTGGTTACACCATCCACTATCGACCTGGCAAGGAGAATGTGGCTCCGGATACCCTCACACGAGCATTCTGCTCCACCATGGCACCCTCTACGCTCGTAGACATCCATGATGGGTTGTGTCATCCGGGCGTTACTCGCATGCTACACTTCGTGCGGTCCCGAAATCTCCCATTCTCTACCGGGGATGTAAAGAAGATGTGCTCAGACTGCAGAGTCTGTGCGGAATTGAAACCTCAGTTTTTCCGCCCCTCGGGTGGTATACTCATACATGCGACCCAGCCAATGCAACGGCTTAGCATCGATTTTAAGGGGCCGTTGCCCTCTTCAACTCGCAACACTTATCTGTTGACCATGGTCGATGAGTATTCCCGTTTTCCGTTTGCCTTTCCCTGCCCCAATATGCTGACTACCGCGGTTATCAGCTGCCTTGAGCAGGTTTTTGCTTTCTGTGGCATGGCATCCTATGTTCATTCGGATCGGGGCCCTTCTTTTATGTCAGGAGAACTCAAGGCCTATCTCTCGGAACGGGGTATTGCTGCCAGCAGAACGACTCCTTATCATCCGGTCGGGAATGGGCAAGTCGAGCGTTTTAACGCTATCATCTGGAATGCGGTACGTCTGGCTTTGAGATCTCGGGGCCTACCCAACCAGCAATGGGAAGCAGTACTTCCAGATGCATTACACTCCACACGGTCCCTCCTTTCGACCGCCACAAATACGACGCCTCATGAACGGTTCTTCCGATTTCAGCGTCGCTCATCCTATGGGATATCTCTCCCGTCGTGGCTGACTACACCGGGACCAGTGCTACTCCGAAGATATGTCCGGGCATCTAAGAATGACCCCCTGGTAGATGAAGTTGAGCTCACTGACGTCAACCCTACCTACGCCTATATTCGGTATCCTGACGGTCGGGAATCTACCGTGTCATTGCGGGATCTGGCTCCCTGCCCGCCGAAACATAGAGGGACACCAGGGGATGATATTGTACCAGGCACATCTCTGGGCTCGCCAGGTGCCTCTCATCACGATCTGGATCTGACGCCGGCTGGTACCTCACTCCAGCGTGCCGACCTGGGGCAGACTGACTATGAGCCCGTCGGGGCTCGCACGCGCAGCCACGATCCACCCCGTACCGTACGCTCGGAAACGGATCTGCCACAGCCCTGCCCGACACCCTGTTCGGGCACCAGTACACAGTCAGGATCGTCCTGACCCCTCACAGAGCGGGCTGGATCACTCGGACTCTGGTCCACGGCCCGCGGCGGGTAAACGGGCTAGGGGCCCTCTACCGCTACGAGAACCCAAACGGGTGCGGCTCTCCCTCGTCCAGCGGCTACGAAATGGAGGGAGCATCCCGGCCTCCTAATCTTTTGGGGGGGGAGAATGTGGTAACACAATACAGCTTCCTGTGACTCGAACTTTATTGCATCACTTCCTGTGATTAGTCCAGGATAAATACTGGACTGATCAGTTGGATCCTGGAGAGGCATAGAGTAAGACCTCTTTTGTATGTAGCACCTTTTTAGTTGATTAAAGCTTACTTTAAGTTCACCACGCGTAAGGCTCATTCTTACGACAGGTAACATACTAGTATGTGTTTCGTAGAGTATCCCGCTGTTGTAAATATAATCTTATTTTACAGAAGTAACATTCCTCTCGCTATGATGTACTCCACTTTAGAGGCACTAGCCTGCTGTGCTATTAATGATACTGTGTCGTACAGACATAGCACTTCTGTGTGGGGATGCAGCGCTTCAGGGGCTGCCATTTTCAGGATTTCCTGATGGTTTTTGATGCAGTTTTTATTGCCGCTGCTGTGTGGTTTGTACTGATTGAGTGTTTAACAGCCTGCTGTTTGTACCTGCAGGAAAGGAGCGTGGGCACTGCTTTACCATCGAGTACGTGATGCCAATGAATGTGCAGCTGGCCTCCGAATCCACCGTCAGTGTTTTAAGTCAGTATCCATTCTGCGTCCAATGAGAAGTTCAATATTGAAATAAATAAGAACAGGTTACATAGAATTAAATCGAGTCTGCAGCACAGAAACAGGCCATTCGGCCCAACTGGTCCGTGCCGGTGTTTGTGCTCCACACGCGCCTCCTCCCACCCTTCTTCATCTCACCCCATCAGCATATCCTTCTATTCCTTTCTCCCTCATGTCTAGCTTACCCTTAAATGTATCTATGCTCGTCACCTCAACTACTTCTTGTGGTAGCAAAGACTTTATCGCATCTCTCAGAAACATCTCAAAGTGCTTCACATACAATGAATTATTTTGAAGTGCTTTAATTGTTATGTAGGAAAATGCGGCAGCTATTTTGTGCACGTAAAAGAAAGACTTGCATTTCTATAGCGCCTTTCACAACCTCCGGACATCCCAAAAGGCTTTACAGCTAATGAAGTACTTTTGAAGTGTTGTCACTTTGGCCAGATAACTCCCCTGCTCTACTTCGAAATAGTGCTATGGGATCTTTTACATCCACTTGAGAGGGCAGACGGGGCCTCGGTTTAACGTCTCATCCAAAAGACGGCACCTCTGGCAGTGCAGCGCTCCCTCAGTACTGCACTGGAGTGTCAGCCTAGATCTTTGTGCTCAAAATAATGGAAAATAAGGAGATGGCAGTTGAATTGAACAGGTATTTTGCATGGGTCTTCACTATAGAGGATACAAGTAACATCCCAGAAATAGCTGTAAATCAGGAAATGGAAGGGAGGGAGGAACTCAAGAAAATTATAATCACCAGGAAAGTGGTACTGAGCAAATTGTTGGAGCTGCGGGCTGACAAGTCCCCGGGTCCTGATGGACTTCATCCTAGGGTCTTAAAAGAAGTGGCTCGTGAGATAGTTGATGCGTTGGTTTTAATTTTCCAAAATTCCCTAGATTCAGGGAAGGTTTCTTTAGATTGGAAAATAGCAATGTAACTCCTTTATTCAAAAAGGGAGGGAGACAGAAAGCAGGAAACTACAGGCCAGTTAGCTTAACATCTGTCATAGGGAAGATGTTAGAAGCTATTATTAAAGACGTTATAGCAGGGCACTTAGAAAAGTTCAAAGTAATCAGGCAGAGTCAACATGGTTTTGTGAAAGGGAAATCATGTTTAACCAATTTATTGGAGTTCTTTGAGGAAGTAACATGTGCTGTAGATAAAGGGGAACCAGTGGATGTACTGTACTTAGATTTCCAGAAGGCATTTGATAAGGTGCCACATCAAAGGTTATTGCGGAAAATAAAAGCTCATGGTGTAGGGGGTAACATATTGGCATGGAGAGAAGATTGGCTAGCTAACAGGAAACAGAGAGTAGGCATAAATGGGTCATTTTCTGATTGGCAAGATGTAACGAGTGGTGTGCCACAGGGATCAGTGTTGGGGCCTCAACTTTTTACAATTTATATAAATGACTTGGATGAAGGGACCGAAGGTATGGTTGCTAAATTTGCTGATGACACAAAGATAGGTAGTAAAGTAAATTATGAAGAGGACATAAGGAGGCTATAAAGGGATATAGATAGGTTAAGTGAGTGGGCAAAGATCTGGCAAATGGAGTATAATGTGGGAAAATGTGAAGTTGTCCATTTTGGCAGGAAGAATAAAAAAGAAGCACCTTATCTAAATGGTGAGAAATTGCAGAGCTCTGAGATGCAGAGGGATCTGGGTGTCCTAGTGCATGAATTGCAAAAGGTTACTATGCAGGTACAGCAAGTAATTAGGAAAGCTAATAGAATGTTATCGTTTATTGCGAGGGGAATTGAATACAAAAGTAGGGAGGTTATGCTTCAGTTATACAGGGCATTGGTGAGACCACATCTGGAGTACTGTGTACAGTATTGGTCTCCTTATTTAAGGAAGGATGTAAATGCGTTGGAAGCAGTTCAGAGAAGGTTTACTAGACTAATACTTGGAATGGGCAGGTTGTCTTATGAGGAAAGGTTGGACAGGCTAGGCTTGTATCCGCTGGAGTTTAGAAGTGTAAGAGGTGACTTGATTGAAACATATAAGATCCTGAGGGGTCTGGACAGGGTGGATGTGGAGAGGATGTTTCCTCTTGTGGGAGAATCTAGAACTAGGGGTCACTGTTTAAAAATAAGGGGTCGCCCATTTAAGACAGAGATGAGAAATTTTTTCTCAGAGGGTCGTGAGTCTTTGGAACTCCTTCCTCAGAGGGCGGTGGAAGCAGAGTCTTTGAATATTTTTAAGGCAGAGGTAGATAGATTCTTGGTAAACAAGGGGGTGAAAAGTTATCGGGGGTAGGCGGGAATGTGGAGTAATCAGATCAGCCATGATCTTACTGAATGGCGGAGCAGGCTCGAAGGGCCGAGTGGCCTACTCCTGCTCCTAATTCGTATGTTCGTATGTAAGTCACTGGAGTGGGACTTGAACCCACAACCTTCTGACTCAGAGGTAAGAGTGCTACCCACTGAGCTACTGCTCCCACAAACTCCCTGCTCTTCTTCAAATAATACCGTGGGATCTTAAATGTCCAGAACCTCTATGCACTGTTCAACAGCGCAGCACTCCCTTAGTATAGATTATGTGCACAGATCTTGGACACATAACCCTGTGAGAGAATGCTGCCAAGTCACCCAAGCTGGGAAATGAAGGCTAAACTTCTAATGTACAGTAATTCCCACTTCAGCACCAGAGATTATGACTAGATAAGTGATAACAGATCAAACGCCTGGTACTGAGATAAATGGAACTTCTTGCATTTCCTTCCGTCTTTGGGTTACTGTTATGAACAGACAGAAAGATACCTAAGTCAGCGTTGCACTTCCTGATGTCTTACTAACAGGGTCACATTGGTTCTGCGTACACCTGTGCAGTACAAGGTACACCACAGGACAATCTCGCTCTAGTTCATTGCCCCATATGGTGTAGGCATGATACTGAAAGGGTGAAACCCTGAGCTGGGGATCCAGCATATTCATTCAAGAATCAATCATGGAGGCCAATATTTTGATTAGCATCTTATAAGTTTAAATGAGCAGAGGGGCAACTGTGGCAATGCAGGAACATAATTTAAGGTTGTGGGGTGGTGGTGGCTGGGGTTGCCGGGTGCAGTGGTGTAGCCCTAGAGATTGGTAATAGGAACACATCAGAGAGTGTCTGGAGAACCTGTGTTGATGTTTAATATGTTTAGAGTCCTTGGCACTGGGGATAGGGGCATCAATTGGTGCCACCGTTAGCTAAAGGTAAGGCTTTAAGGGGGAAAAATTCAGTTAGTTTGCGCCTCCCGTTAGTGCCTTAAGAGGGCGCTAATGGGGCGCAAAGCAACTAGCGCCCGGGCGCGGCGATATCTGTGCCTCTCGCGAAATTGCCCGAACACTTTGCGGCGGCGCTAAACAATACCGCCCCGATCTCCTGCGCACGCAGATCTTGACGTCATTCGAGCGTGCAACGACCTTGGGGCGCCCCAGAGTGGATATTGAGTGGCGCCCCCCTCCTTTCCGACTGGCGCAACCAACGACAGGTAGACTGGAACGCTTCCCAGTGGCGGGGGTAGGGGGGCCTCTTCCTGGCTTTTTCTGTGGTAGACATTCTTGCACCACTTGTTCTGAGAGAGATTTTGAGAGAGAGAGAAAGAGAGATTTCTGCATTGAGTCAACGCTGTGTGAAGTAGTTTTGGCTACTGAGCATAAATTTGCAGGTACTTTGGTTTTTGACCTTCATTACTTTGATTGCCAAGAGACTATGGGGGCTGCACTGATTGGGGGCGTCGTCCTGCGCCGGCAGAATCGGAGGCCACAGAGACGCAGAGAGAGAGTGGCAATCATGGCCAGATGGAGGAGGGCCAACAGGCCTCTGTACAGGAGACCTTACCCTCCCAGGGTATTTCGCCAACAATTCTCATATATTAATATGTCTGAGGAGCAGTGTTTGCGAAGGCTGCGCTTCAGCAAGGAGGTGGTCACTGAGCTCTGCTACCTGCTGCAGCCAGATCTGCAGCCTCAACTGAGGAGCAGGACGTCTCTGTCGGTGGCAGTGAAGATCACAGTGGCTCTGAACTTTTATGCCACCGGCTCATTTCAATCTGCTACTGGGGACATCGCCAATATCTCCCAGTTCGCGGTTTATTGCTGCATCTGTCAGGTCACAAATGCCCTCTATAAAAGGAGAATAAAGTACATCTCTTTCCCCATGACCCCGGCCAAGCAGCATGAACGCGCTATGGGTTTTGCGAGGATAGCGGGCTTCCCCATGGTGCAGGGCGCCATTGACTGCACACATGTGGCTTTGCGTGCTCTGCATTAGAATGCAAAGGATTTCCGCAACCGAAAGGGGTTCCATTCCTTAAATGTGCAGTTGGTCTGTGACCACAGACAGCTGATACTCGCTGTCAATGCCTGCTATCCTGGCAGCAGCCACGATGCATACATCCTGCGCCAGACTACTGTGGCAGCACTATTCCAGGCACCGCATCACCCAGGTGGTTGGCTTCTCGGGGACAAGGGATATCCACTGTGCGCCTGGCTGATGACACCGCTCCATACGCCCAACACCCCTGCTGACCTGTGGTACAACGAGAGCCATCTAGCTACCAGGAACATCGTTGAGCACACAATCAACGTGCTCAAGCAACGGTTCCGCTGTCTGGACCATTCTGGAGGAGCCCTGCAGTACTCGCCTGAGCGAG
The DNA here is from genome assembly GCA_030390025.1 of Squalus acanthias. Lineage (NCBI taxonomy): Eukaryota > Metazoa > Chordata > Chondrichthyes > Squaliformes > Squalidae > Squalus > Squalus acanthias. The sequence goes on along the minus strand of JASTWF010000744.1, from coordinate 170,141 downwards.
TCTCCCTCTTCATAGTTGTGTGCTGCATGCTGCATAACCTGGCAATCCTCAGGACCCAGCCAATGCCACCAGGCCTTGGAGCACCACCAGAGGAGGAGGAGGAAGAGGAGGAGGATGATCATCAGCAGCACCAAGGCGGGAGGGAGGCCCACAATGTAGAAACTGGAAGGGCCGTCCGTCAACGGCTGATAGCAAGCCGCTTCTAGGCCCCTGCTGAGGAAATGGCTTCTGCCATTGAGAACATGAATTAAACCAACCCGCAACCCCTAAGCTGGCCAAGGCAGCAATGATTGCAAAGACCAAACATGTACATTTTTGAATACAAAAACTTATTTATTTTACAAACTCTGTGTGTGTCATTTCCTCATGACAAACTAATAGAAAGAAACACAAAAAAAACAGTCATTAACATAACTGGTTCTCACAACCTGGAGATAATGTCCAAAACACTAAACAAATGTTTGACCACGAACCTCGGCCTTTAATAAAAAAGTGACCAACATTTGTCACACCTCCTACTTTTTGCGCTTCGAGGGTGATCTCCTTCCCTTGCGCACTTCCCCCCTTCCCACCCTACTGCTCCTCCATAATGGGACACCAGTGGCTGTAGCAAGGCTGGTGGAAGGCTGCTGATTGTCAGAACCTGAGACTGCAGATGCCCTTGAAGGACGGCCTCAACCAGCTCTGGGCCTGGAGGGCCCGGCTGCAGACTGCACCAACTCTGCATGGGCGGCAGCAGTCTGTCCTACAGGCGGTGGCAAGTGCAGTGGAGAAGTGACAGTGGTGGCAGCAGGAATGCTGTCATCTTGAGAGAGGACAGCAACTCCCTGCTCGACCAACACACTGGCACTCCCACGGGGCAGCACCTCAGCATCCGGAGCAATCTGCTGGAGCACAGATTGCTGGCCTGCTGCGGTGCGGTGAGGGCCCCAGGGAAATGTGTCCGAACCAGCGAGGATGACAGCAGTCAGTGCTTGCGTGGCCTCAATCTGAGTCTGCATGAGAGCAGTCAGAGATGGGGTCACGGCAGCCAGTGACTGAATTGCAGCACTAAACATTTGCATGGCATCTGCCTGTGCTACAGCGAAGTGCTCCACACTCCTTGCCAGTGATTCAATGCATTCAGGCACCCTTCCCACTGCACCCATGAGCTCAGTGTGTATGTCCACCGCCTGGGTGTTCATTTCAGTGATCAGCTGATCCTCCTCTGCGTCCAGTGCAGCAGGACTCGCTGGCATACTCTCCCTCCGGGGAGAAGGCCCCGAGGTTGCCCTACCCCCATCGCATTGCTGCAGCCCGCTGGGTCCCGGAGCTTCACCCTCATCAGACCCTTCCCCCCTGCTCCCCTCCAGTGAAGGCATGTTCCTCGTGGGCTGGCTTCCTTGGGAGAGGGTGGCGCTGATGCTCCGGCTTCATCTTCCTCCTTGCCTGCAGCTTCACTCCCACTGGCAGCTTGAGGGCCCGTCTCCTCAGCTGGTGAATCACCATCTGAAAGCAGGGAGGTACAAGAGTGGCTTTAGCGTGAGGACAGGGTGGCAGTAAGGGAGGAATGAGTGCAGCGATTTAGTAAGTTGGATTGAAAGTGTCAAAGGCTGGTGTTGTGAGGGACAAGTGGAAGGAGAGAGGACAAAAAGGTGATGACCTTACCATTGCTGTCCAGAACGGGGTCGGCATCTCCAGTGGCGACGGGACCGATCACCCGGCTTGCCACAATCCTCTGGACGCGCTCCTCAAGATTGCTATGGGGTTACAGCTGGGGCCGCCCTCCACCCGTCCGTTGCTGCTGTCTCCTATTATGAGATAGCTTGGCCTGCAAGAAAAAGGACGGCGTCTGAGTAAATATACAGCCATGGTCTTGCCTTATGTGCCTCCCATAATTGAATAGCCCTTACTGTATGCAGCCATAGCCTTGCCTGATGTGCCTCCCATAGGTGAATAGCCCTTACTGTATGCAAAGTGTGGAATGTGCGTGTGTGTTTCATGAGAGGGCCATAGGTGTTGGATGAGTGTTGGGCATTGGGGTTTTAAGACCCGCTGGCCATAGAGTGAGGTTGAAATGGAGGGATGGAGAGGTATTGAGAAAAAGCCACTCACCCTGACGACCTGAGTGAGGTCGTTGAACTTTTTGCGACATTGAGTATGGGTCCTGGGCACCATGCTCCTCGAGGAGACGCTCTGAGCCACCTCCCTCCACACTCTTCTGTAGTCGTGCGGCAAAGGCCTCCTGCCACTCTCAGGGAAAAGTATAGATCTTCTGCGCTCCACCGCGCCAACCAGAGCCTCCAAGGCCCGCTCGCTGAAGCGCTGAGCTTGTTTTCTCACTCTCTCTTCATAGTCCTTGGCTGGAAAATGTAGTCACAGGTCTCTCCAGGCCGAGATTCAAGGCTCCAATGAGCAGGGTGTGGCTGGAGAGCAAGATCGACCCTCCCCTTTAAGAACTGGCCGGCGCCAGTGTGTCTGTGTTCCATCGCTAACTGACATCACCTGCGCTGCGCCCGCGCTCTGAGTTAGCGCCTCGTTCCTCAGCCTTTGCGCCTTAAGACAGGTGTGTAGTGCCTGATTTAGCGCTCCAATCACCCCCAGGGGCGATAAAAGCCAAGTTTGCAGTCGGAGGCGATAATTAGCGCCAGGCGCTAAACTTTGCGCACAGCCGATAATGGCGCCCCAAACAGGGCGATACTGAATTTTTCCCCTAAATATAATGACAGTGCTGCACTGTCGGAGGTGCCGTCTTTCAGATGAGACATTAAACCGAGGCCCCGTCTGCCCTCTCAGGTGGACGTAAATGATCCCAAGGCACTATTTCAAAGAAAAGCAGGGGAGTTATCCCCGGTGTCCTGGACAATATTTATCCCTCAACCAACATCAGTAAAACAGATTATCTGGTCATTATCACAGTGCTGTTTGTGGGAGCTTGCTGTGCACAAATTGGCTGCCACGTTTCCTACATTACAACAGTGACTACACTTCAAAAAGTACTTCATTGGCTGTAAAGTGCTTTGGAACACCCTGAGGTCATGAAATGCACCGTAGAAATGCAAGTTCTTTCTTTCTTACTAGTGATTACTGATTCCTCGGATCTTTTCCTTTCCACAGAAATGATTCGATCATCTACCCCTTTCCCACTGGTCAGCCTGTTTTTCATGTTCATTGGCTTTGTGATGAACAACATTGGACATATCAGACCTCACAGGACTATCTTAGCATTTGTGTCAGGAATCTTCTTCATACTTTCAGGTAATGGTCAAGAAAGAAGAAGAAAAAAACAGCAAATTTGCTGAGTTTCCACTCATTGTCAATGTGTTTTCTGCTGCCCCATTTTGTTTAGACACCTTTGGGCTGTGAGGTATTTCCCTGCTCAAGAAGGTGGGAAAGTTGACCTGATAGGAGAACGTCTGCGAGTGTGGCCTGTGGTGACTCTCCTGTGTTCTTTTATCTCATTTTGCTTAGTGGAGGAGTGTCAAGCATCCACTAACACCGCCTGGCATTGGCACAGCTAGCACCTAACAACCTGGGGCATGGTGGTGACTTGTGTCATAGCAACACAGGAGCAGTGTGCAGGACCAGAAGCTTCTGCAGTTCATCTAACTGGTCCCAACATATGAAAAATACCATACACTGTCTCTCATACTCCCTCGAATCGCGATTCTCCCAAATATCTATCCAGTTCCCTCTTGGATCTGCCACTCGGCCCTGGAATCTGCAGTGGCACCAACATGCTGTGCCACTATGCCAACTTGCTTCCTGGCATCTCCTTTGATATTTTTGTTGTCGCATATTTTTATGTTCTTTAGCCTACCACCACATGTTGGAATGATCAATAATATTAATCACAACTTCTTACTGTTTACGTGACACTCATGTTTTGCACAATTGCAGGTTTGTCACTGGTTGTTGGACTCGTCCTGTACATATCCAGCATCAACGATGAAATGCTAAACAGAACCCCGGACTCAGACAGCTATTTCCACTACAAGTACGGATGGTCCTTTGCCTTTTCAGCCATATCGTTCCTGCTGACCGAGGTAATTACCAGTCCAAATTCAGCCAAGCTTTGCCTGTACCTGGCTCAGCTCATTAGATTTAATCCCAGATCAACTAAATATTGCTTCAGGTTCCAGGGAATCAGTTTGACCAGATTGGACTGTGATCTAAACCATTGTCATCTACTGGGGTTAATCGGTACACAAAGGAGGTTAGGTGACAGATTGAACTGCCAAAGTATGGTTATGTTTGGCTTATCACCTGGGTACCACTCTTTGCTCTCTCATCAGGTGCGCTATTGTCGATTTTTGTCTCCTCACACAATAGTCGACATCCATTCAGGGCAGACTTGCTGCCTGCTCACTGTCAGTGCTGCTCTTAAGTGGCTGCTGAGGGATACGGGAGCGCAGTTTAGAGGGACTCAGTTCCACACTTTCCTTTCCCCTCCTGGGAGAAATCTTCACTCTCTTTCCATCCAACGTTTCCCATCTCCCTTGGTTGTCCTGTCGAAATTATGTGGGGAATATTGGGTGCAATCCCTTGGCGGGGGAGGGGATAAAGACTGCTTCTGAATCCCAGGACTGCAGACTTGCCATTTGTTAAAAGTCTGTTAAGGGAATCAAGGGATATGGGGATAGGGCAAAAGTGGAGTTGAGGTAGAAGATCAGCCATGATCTCATTGAATGGCGGAGCAGGCTCGAGGGGCTGAATGGCCGACTCCTGCTCCTATTCCTTATGTTCTTGTATCATACACTGTTCATTGAGCTCCAATCACAGTAACACCTCATTGAAGCAGGCAGCCTCACTGCACCTTTTAGGATATATTGAACATCTGCATTTAATTACTTAACTGTCCCAGTTTCAATAGTCAATAACACTGATGAACTATATTCGTTACGGTTAGGTATTTTATTTCTGATTATAACCAAATGTCACTGATTGAGAATTGATCAGTGGGATTTTAAAGTCTTTCATGAAAGAAAACCCCATGAGGACTGACCGATGCAGTAGGTTAACCCTCTCCCCAACACTGGGGCCTCAGATTGAATCCAGGCTAGGCAGCGGGATGGAAGTTTGCACCAACTGCTGGTTGTGAAAGTCCTCAATGACTCAATTGCAGTTCATTACAGAAGAAGCCTGTGTCTGTGCCTGTACCAGCTCTTTGAATGAGCTACTCAATTAGTCCCACTCCCCCCTGCTCTTTGCCCACAGCCCTGCAAATATTTCCTTTTCAAGTATTTATCCAATTCCTTTTTGAAAATTACTATTGAATCTTCCTCCAGCGCCCTTTCAGGCAGCGCATTCCAGATCACAACACAAAACTGTCCCTAATTCAGCACTAAGTTGAGAATCTCATTCAGAGAGGCCTGATTTTGGTCGGAAATGGAAACATTTGCGTGGGTGTGATCCCTTGGCTTACAACAGCCACACAACAACCATCCTGATCTCTCCCAGCACTTTGCACGTTCTCTGGTCCCAAGGATAAGCTGGGTGTTCTACGACAAGGCCTCTTACCAGGTGGGGCTGGGGCAATCTGGGGGGGCGATGTGTATCGGCACTGAAATTTAGGGACGACACTCGGGGAGAGAGAAAGTGTTTAATTTCCCAACACTTGCAGGCCTCAATGCACTGAGCACAAAGATAAATTCACACCCTGCTTTGTACTTTGTGTTCCTGCAGAGCGCTGGAGTGATGTCAGTCTACCTCTTTATGAAGAGATACACCGCCGAGGAGATTTACAGACCCCATCCCAGCTTCTACAGACCGAGGCTGAGTAACTGCTCCGACTACTCAGGCCAGTTCCTGCACCCGGACGGCTGGCCTCGCGGGCGCAGCCCCTCCGACATTTCCAGCGACGCTTCCCTGCAGATGAACGCCAACTACCCAGCGCTTCTCAAGTGCCCAGACTACGACCAGATGTCCTCCTCGCACTGCTGAGCCCCGGCTCCCCAGAGTGGTTTGCCTCTGAGCAGCTAAGATGTCCTGGATCCCTTTTGTCCTTTCCGTTGTTGTGATGAGAACTGAACCGTCCAGGACGAGTTTAACACAAACCATCAGCTGGGCCTCGAGTTTCAGTATTTGCATGTTTGCAAAAACACGAACTATCAGCTCACTGGGGGGTGGAGGGGGTAACATGGACACAAATGAAGGTATCATGTTGTGTTATTTTGTAATAATGTGTATTTTTTTTTGCAATGGTTTCATCCACTCAAATGTTGTGGAACCTAGAACACAAAATGTCATTGGAAAGTGGTAAATTTATACAGTGCATGGCAATTTAAACACATTACGTTTCTGCAAATCAATTTGATGCAGTTAAGAATTTTAGTTTTAAAAAGTTAGCAGTGGTTTAACTTCATGGTCCCTATGATCCGATCTTCAAAAGGTGATTGGCTGTCTGGTATGGCACTGTGGGGGCATAACCTTAAACTTAGAGCGAGGCCGTTCGGGGGTGATGTCGGGAAGCACTTCTTCACACAAAGGGGGGGAGGAAATCTGGAACTCTTCACCCCCCTCCTCCCCCCAAAAAAAGCTATTGAAGCTGGGGAGGCAATTGAAAATGTCAAAACAGATATTGATAGATTTTTGTTAGGCAAGGATTATGGAACCAAGGTGGATAGATAGAGTTAAGATACAGATCAGCCATGATCGAATTGAATTGTGGTACAGGCTCGTGGGGCTGAACGGCCTCCTCCTGTTCCTATGTTCCCATTTATGCTGTAATCTGAGAATGGAGAACTAGTTTTGTGTAATCTAGTGACTGGGATATATGTCACCGAGAGCTAGTTGCTAGGATAAGCTCGGTCACCGAGAGCTAGTTGCTAGGATAAGCTCGGTCACCGAGAGCTAGTTGCTAGGATAAACCCGGTCACCAAGAGCTAGTTGCTAGGATAAACCCAGTCACCGAGAGCTAGTTGCTAGGATAAACCCGGTCACCAAGAGCTAGTTGCTAGGATAAGCTCGGTCACCGAGGGCTAGTTGCTAGGATAAACCCAGTCACCGAGAGCTAGTTGCTAGGATAAACCCAGTCACCGAGAGCTAGCTGCTAGGATAAACCCAGTCACCGAGAGCTAGTTGCTAGGATAAACCCGGTCACCGAGAGCTAGTTGCTAGGATAAGCTCGGTCACCGAGAGCTAGTTGCTAGGATAAGCTCGGTCACCAAGAGCTAGTTGCTAGGATAAACCCAGTCACCGAGAGCTAGTTGCTCGGATAAGCTCGGTCACCGAGGGCTAGTTGCTAGGATAAACCCAGTCACCGAGGGCTAGTTGCTAGGATAAGCTCGGTCACTGAGAGCTAGTTGCTAGGATAAGCTCGGTCACTGAGAGCTAGTTGCTAGGATTGACTCTTGCCACATGGAGGTTGTTGCTAGGCTAGATATTACTTAGAAACACACTGCATATGCTAGAAACAGCAAGTCACAACATGCTTGTGCTTACATGCCAAATGAGACACCCGAGAGGAGGCAAGATTATGCTCCTGTATTAAATCTCCTCACATTTCCTATGTAACACATTTCTGACTGAATTGAGCAGCTTAAATGTTGTCATTTTTAAATGCAATGGTAAGACTTTTTACTTGGATATTAAAATAATTTAAATATTGTCGTGTTCAACCAATGTACTGTCGACTTATTAATAAAATCAAATGGTGCCTTTACTAGATATTTTAGTTCAAATGTAAGCCACGGCTGTGTAATATTACACAGTATTTAGAAGAATTATGATAACTCTGGAATTCCCTCCCCAACCTCTCCGCCTCTCCAGCTCTCAACATCTCTCCTGTTTTAAGACTCCGCTTAAAACCTACCTCTTTGACCAAGCTTTTAATCACCTGCCCTAATTATCCTTTGGCTTGGTGTCAGTTTTTGTCTGATTGCGCTCCTGTGAAGCGCCCTGGGACCTTTTACTGCGCAAACAACAAGACTCAAAAGAATGCTGGACTGTGTTGCCAAATCAGCAGAATACAAGACAAAGGCAGGTATGCTGGAGCTGTCTTGTGCAGTGGTCAGACTGCGCTTTCAGTATTGTCTTCAGTGATGGTCACCAGGACACAAGGGGAACATTCAGTTCTGGGGGGTGGGGGTGCAGAGAAGAGCTTTGTGGGCAGACCAGAGCAATAAGGTCTTCACAGCTTTGAAAGGCAGCAACTGAGGAGAGACCTTTCAGAAGTGGATGTATGTATATGTGTGTGTATATAAGTGTGTGTGTGTGTGTGTGTATATATGAGTACATGTATCTATATATATATATATATATATATATATATATATAATGTGTGTATGAATGAATATAAAGATATTAAATGGTATAGAGAAAGGTAAATCCAGAGCACTATATAAGGTAAACCATACCAGTAAGGCAAAGGGGCATAGATTCAAACTACTGAAAGGAAAATTTATGACTGATTCCAGGAAGAATTTCTTTCCCCAAAGAGTGATCAATACTTGGGATGGGTTTCTGGGAAAACACGCAGACAAAAACCCGTCAGTCAAGAACGCAGTAGATGTTGTGATTTGGACGGGGGGTGGGGATGGGGGTTGCTGTGAGTCTTTTGTCTCTAAACGGATGGGGTAAGATGGGCTGATTGGCCTTCCTTGTATTTGTCTTATGATCATGTGACCTGCCCACAATTCCTAGTGGCCTGAACAGAAACTGTACCTGTCCCGGTAACTAGGTGAGTGAGCACAGGAATTCCTTACCGGAAGAATGATAAATAGTTGCTGTTAAAAGAACGAGAAATGAAATTGTAAATCTGGCCGTTTATCTCGGTACTGTTTTGTGTGACCCTGCAGTGGGAAAGGTGGTGACCTGCGACCTTTCCCTTTGTTACAACAGTTTGTACATTTCACAAGTAATCCATTGGCTCTGAAGTGCTTTAAAATATCCTGAGGTGGTGAAAGGTGCTCTATAAGTGCAAGTTCCTTCACAAGAATGATTGTACCATTGGAACATAAATCCCATTGTTGATGGGTTAGCGGAATGGGTCAATTTTCAGAATTAACCATAACCTGCAGATAGACTCCATTCAGATGTTCTATTTAAAGATTCACAAATTGGAAATTGTATTGTGTGATTCGGTAGTGATTTAGGAGGCAGTTTTATCTTATGCAGTGAAGCATAATATGATATGTTTTTATAATGGATTCAGTATAATATTTCCTTTCCCGGAGGAAAACTGCCCTCAGTCGGCACTGGATCCTGAACAATGGCTGTACACACCCTCCTCTCGTTATGCTGCAGCTCCAGTCAGTCATAAGAACCTAAGAATTAGGAGCAGGAGTCGGTCATCCAGCCCCTCGAGCCTGCTCCGTCATTCAATAAGATCATGGCTGATCTTCGACCTCAACTCCACCTTCCCGCACTATCCCCATATCCCTTGATTCCCTTCGTGTCCAAAAATCTATCGATCTCTGCCTTGAATATACTCAACGACTGAGCATCCACAGCCCTCTGGGGTAGAAAATTCCAAAGATTCACCACCCTCTGAGACTAGACTCTCCAGCCAGGGGAAACATCCTCTCTGCATCTACCCTGTCAAGCCCTGTAAGAATTTTATACGTTTCAATGAGATCACCTCTCATTCTTCTAAACTCCAGAGAATACAGGCCCTCCATGAAGGCTGTGAATGCTAAATCTTGTTCGTTATTCCTGGACGTGCACAGAGGAGCAGGCAGTTTGCTCTCCTGCTATCCTTCAGACAGGATGACAGAGGCCATCTAAATTCTGTTCTTTCTGTGCCAAGCATGAGTTAGCACCTTTGTGAATTTAATTTCAGAAGTTGCCTAAGCAACTACTCAAGGGCAGCTAGGGCTGGGCAATAAATGTCAGCCTTGACAGCGACACCCACATCCCCAGAATGAATATAAAAATAAATAAAGGTGTTTAATTAGTAGACTATCCTGTGAAATTGACTTACAACATACCACAGAATGAGATCAGAAACTGTACACAGAATTCAGTAATTAACACACTTTCTTTTCGCGCACATACATACATATTATCACAATGCTTAGAAAGATATAGATTGCAGCTTGCAGATCTGAAGCGTCCAGGACAGGTTTGTCTTCTGTACTAGTTGAAGTAGCTCACTGTAACTTAACAAACTATAAAATATACACACTGCGATTTAGCAGAAGTAAACGTGGATGTAAGATGTCACCAGGGACAAGCTGTGATTGCCTCAGCAATGTTCACCCATCGTTCTGGCAAAATGCTGCTTGTTAATGCAAACTGGATACCCAGCGGCTGCACAGTGCAGGCAGAATCACAGCCGCCTCCTGTCTCCTGTCTCCTGCCTCCTGTCTCCTGTCTCCTGCCTCCTTTTAATTTGAGATCTGGAGCAAAGGGGATTTTTCCTCATCTTTGGTCTTCCAGCATTATAATCTCCCTCAGTCATTCCGCGGCCTCTCGGCTGCTTCCATTCAATCCACTCCCTGCAATACTGGTCACTCTGAATTAACGCCACGGGGATGAAGGGGCAAACAGGAGACGGAGCACACTTGTGTAGTGTCACAGTCTCACCGAAGGCCAATGCCCAGATCCAGAGCTAAATTGGAGGGGGGGGGGGGAGAGAAAGAGAGAGAGATAGAGAAAGAGAGAGAGAAATAGAGAGAGAGAGAGAGAGAGAGAGAGCGAGAAAGAGAGATAGCGAAAGAGAGAGATAAATAGAGAGAGAGCAAGAAAGAGATAGAAAGAGAGAGAGAGAAAGAGAGAAAGAGAGAGAGAGAGAGGAAGAGAGAGAAGAGAGAAAGGGAGAGAGAGAGAGGAAGAGAGAGGTGCAATTTGAAAACTAAGAGCTGGAATACATTGTGCCTTGATGAAAATTATCCTAATTTCTAGTACAACTTCTAAAGGCTGTGTTAAGGGGTAAGAGGAGTTAGCTGTGTAGTGATATCAATTGTTTCTGAAATTGAAAAGAACACAATCATTAGGTTGAGTAACTAACCAGTGCAAACCGATTCCTTCTTCGGGCTGCTCCACACAAGATATTGAGACATGACACCGCAGGAAAGCCTCCAACAAAGCTAGGCCTCATATTCTGCGGTGTTTTTAATTGCTACAACAGAACAAACTGTGCTTGGATTTTTGGATTACTGACTTCTGCTAGATATCTAATTCATAGGGCCAGAAATTAGGCACTTGCCGGGTGAGTACGCGCTGTGTACTCACCCGTAAGGCCTCCTGAAGTGCCGGTTTCCTGCATGCACTGCGCATGTGCGGGAAACCGGAACTTCCGGTTTCGTGAAGGGAGGGGTTCAGAGGTGAACCGCGTGCGCGGGAGAGGCTGCGTGCACGCAGCGAACTTAGGTTTTTTTTCAGGTTTCTCCGGGAGGGTAAGTGTGGAAGAAGCTGCGCTTTTAAAAAGGAGGCGGAAGACCCGTTTTTAACAAGGTAAGTGGTTAATTAATTACAATTTAAAAAAATTTTCAACAGGTTTATCTTTTTTAGATACTTTAAAGAAAGGTAAGTTTATTTTTAGCACTGTTAAAAAGTATTTTAATTTTGTCAAAAATTTAAATTTTTGTTTAAAGTAGTTAATTTATTTAACTTATAGTTATTTTAAGAATGTGATGGGTTTTTAAAAATTTATTTGAAGTTTAGGTGTTGTTTTGGGGCCAATTTCAATTCATAGATTTGACAGGTCTTCCTGTCAAATCTATGAATGAAAGATGGTCTGCTGCCATTGGCTGTCCATGGCCCACGTGATCCCAGGGGACGCATCGCACTAACTACGCCCCTGAGATACACAAGCACTGCGCGCCGGCAGCTGCAGGAGGCCCAGGAGCTGAAGTCCCCGTGGGCCCAGAGGTCAGCGGCAGGCGCGGTAGGTAGGTGCGCGCGCGATCATTGCACCCGCGGGAAGCCAGGGAGCCTAATTTCTGGGCCATAGTTTTTTTTTAGTAATACATGAATCCACCATCGCCTGTGGGGACTGCTTGCACAGTGTGACTATGGCAGGAGCGGCTCTCACTCCCGCTGCTGCCAGACTCACCCGCGGCCGACCAAACATCCAGGTGTGGCAGCGGGTTTTCGCAGAATGCAAGTGTGGGCAACAATGTCAGCAGCCAATGATTGGCCAAACACCTGGAAATGAGCAGACCAACGAGTAAAGCTCCCCCTCCTGACTCTGTGGGGAATTACAGCGTGTGATGTGCCACTGAGCCATGGAACACATCACATCAGCCTGCCCACTAAGATCTGTTGCGGGAGGAACCTCATTGATCCACTCAGCATCTCAGGAGGCCGTCGACTGGATAACCAAACTAGACATCCCATTATAAGCATTTCCCGTCATACGGAACAACAACATCTGAAGACAATCAGCAGAACGAAGCTTGCGTTAAATGTTTTTTTTTATTCGTTTATGGGATGTGGGCGTCGCTGGCAAGGTCAACATTTATTGCCCATCCCTAATTGCCCACGAGAAGGTGGTGGTGAGCCGCCTTCTTGAACCGCTGCAGTCCGTGTGGTGAAGGTGCTCCCACAGTGCTGTTAGGGAGGGAGTTCCAGGATTTTGACCCAGCGACGATGAAGGAACGGCGATATACTTCCAAGTCAGGATGGTGTGTGACTCGGAGGGGAACTTGGAGGTGATGGTGTTCCCATGCGCCTGCTGCCCTTGTCCTTCTAGGTGGTAGAGGTCGCGAGTTTGGGAGCCTTGGCGAGTTACTGCAGTGCATCTTGTAGATGGCCTTAAAGAGGCCTGACTCATTTCCAGGTGTTTGGCCAATCATTGGCTGCTGACATTGTTGCCCACACTTGCGTTCTGCGAGAACCTGCTGCCACACCTGGAACCAGCTGAAAGTGCTGGTGACGTTAGGTTGTCGACAGTCCGGGATGAGCTCCAGGCCTGTTTCTTGTATTTCTCCCTGTAGATCTTCGACTTCTCATAAATATTATTATTAAAACATATGGGAACTGGGTGTCCAGTAAAGTTCTAGGTTGTCTGTTGGTTCTACGGATGTTTGCAGTGCTGCAACATGATATTGTGCAGGATCTGCTGTCATTTACAGGAGTGGTGTGAGCCAGGCAGTGAATCTTCTGTGGACAGCACCGGTCAGGCTGGTAATTAATAGCTTCATCCACATAGCCAGGCTCCCAGGAGTACAGGCACTACATCGCAAAACAGTCTCATTATCATCCCATCTCCATTTTCCTTGCAGAATTGTTTTATTCAGTTTTAAATTGCACGAGCAAACATGGCATTGATTCATGTACCAACAGGAATTTCAGTCTCTGTTTAAATCGCAATTCATAGATATCTTATACCGTTCAATTTAACCCACATCAAATCACTTGCTGCTAAAGAAAGACAAAGCCCTGATGGCTCAATGAGCAGAGGGACTGTGTCGCGTGCCACTGAAGTAGATCTGATCAGTTTCGGGTTGAATCCCTGGGCTAAGGAAAGTGTCGTTTTAAGGCTATGTGGTGATTCCTTGAGTTCCCGGGATGTGCTCTATACCAGTGCTGCTCCCCATCGGGAGCACCAGAGTAAGGAATCTGTGCCAGGTGTCTCCAGCAGATGTTTGGCTGGTCCCGAAAGGGACCTTTGGCTGACATGTTCGATGCTTCCACGCTCTTCAGACCGGGAGGTCGGTTTCGGGCGTTCGGTCATCTTCTTGATGACATTCGCTGGCAAGTTCTTGATGAACTAGCGCACACAGGGAGATCACGCGTAGGTTGCCAGCAGCTGGTATTGACCCACTACCCAGATGGACAGAATCATGGGACGCAGGCAACATAGAGAACCAACACCTCATCACTGAGCCAACAGCAGAGGCCCCTGGCTTCGATCTCCCTCGAAGGCAGTGGACAGGCTCAACCCAATCCACACAGGGCACGGACCATGCGACCGCCTGCTCTACAAGTGGAAGATGAGGGTCGACCCGAAGTGCGGCTGTGGCCGTGAGTCCCAGACCATGGAACACATCACACCAACCTAAGATCTATTGCGGGAGGCAGCTCACTCTCCACTCAGCATCGCAGGAGGCCGTTGAATGGAGAGCCAAACTAGACATCCCATTATAAGCTTTTCTTGTCATATGAAATGACAACAGCAGATGGAGTCTCGTCTTGGAGGTCATTCATTTCGGGGTCCTCGCTGAGAGGTCGAGGGTCAAGAGGTTATAATGTGTGCTACTGAGAACAGCAACATAACCAGAAATAAAGACTGATAGTGATGTTTGTAAAATGAGTGGCTTCACATCAATTGTGTTTGAATGAGGTAATCACGCACACACATACACACACACCATAAAGAGGGGGAAGACAGGCCAGGAGCTAAGGTGATGGCTCCGAGGGTAAATGCACCAGATGGTGGGGTTGTGAGCCATACAGGCCAGCAAGGCCACAGGGTTGGATCCCTAGACTGTGCTGGTCTCGGGCAGGGCGTTGGTTGATGTATTAACATTGACCACAGCTCAGTGTATCCAGGCTGCTGAGGGGAAAACGAGCCAGGATACCTCCTCCTGATTGCTGCCCTGCCAGGAAATGCACGTTGGGTGAGAAAAGACCAGCCTGTCTGGGGTTTCCATACAGTTGGATTGAATACCAACAATCACTTGAGTGCAGTATTGGAAGTCGAACCCTCCATCTCCTGTAACTGTGACTTGATTAAGCTGTGCTGCCTTCCAGTGGGAGAACAGCAGTACTACAACAAACCAATTCCTGCTGCACTGACGACCTGACCCATTTGGATGGCTTAGCGCGTTCCTGTGGCGTTCATTGGGCAGTTAGGCAGCAATCCAGATCCAGCAGGGACTCAGATTCACCTCATGGAATTTAGCCTTTAGGCAGCTATCTCAGTTTCAGGGGCAACCTTTATCTATTTCACTTCAAAAATGAGAAGTCGCACAACACCAGGTTATAGTCCAACAGTTTTATTTGAAATCACGAGCTTTCGGAGCGCTGCTCCTTCATCAGGTCAACTTTACCTGACGAAGGAGCAGCGCTCCGAATGCTCGTGATTTCAAATAAAACTGTTGGACTATAACCTGGTGTTGTGCGACTTCTCATTTTTGTCCACCCCAGTCCAACACCGGCATCTCCGCATCAAATTTCACTCCAGTCCATCGATGGGCACTGCAATATAAGTAAACAGATCAGCTGAAGTGATCTGTGGAGGGGCGGGGTGTATATTGACTGTGATGCCCCTGTGGTGGAAGAGCATGATGATCCTCACTGTCCAGTCTCATTAACAATGTCTACTTGGGTGAGATACTGGAGGGCTGTTGGTGATCATAAAAACTGCATCAAGAGCCAGTGCCTTTAGAGGAGATAGGAGAGAGGGAAATTAGCAGAAAAATTAAAGAAAAATAATTATAAATAATAAAAGAATTAAAGCTCCTTATAAATCTTAAAGTGCATTAATAAATCTGAATCTCTAAAGAATATGATTCTGTTCTCCTACATTACAGCAGTGACTACACTTCAAAAGTACTTCACTGGCTGTGAAGCGCTTTAGGACTTCCTGAAGACATGGAAGGTTTTATCTAATTGCAAGCTCTTTCTTTTTCTTTCTGAATTCATCACCCTCACACATTGGGCCTCCAGCACACCACATCACAAGTTATTGAGACGTGGATTTTTGCCTGTCCACTTGCTGAGTTCCTGGTCTGTGTCGGACCGTGCGGGACGGGCTGACACCAGGTACTTCCTCACAGGGATGAGAGAGAGCCAGAGGAGGTCTGGGCATCCCTGGGCTGCTTCCACGCACAAACTGAAGGATGGAGCCAGGGCAGTGCTGGAGCAGAAATAAAAACAGAAAATGCTGGAAATGCTCAGCAGGTCAGGCAGCATCTGTGGAGAGAGAAACCGGGTTAACGTTTCAGGTCGATGACCCTTCGTCAGAACTGAGGTTGCCTTGCCTATGCTCGCAGCCGTGGGCGACGCGTGGAGAGACCGAGAGGGGGCGGGGAAGGAATAGTTAGAGCAGCCAGTTTGCGATGCCCCCCATCGATGGACCCCTCCAGTGCCGAGGGTGGAAGGGTTTACCAGGCTCACCGAGGACAGTCGGTGCCATTGCCGGGTGACACCTGCCACTGCTACATTTAGCACTTGTGTAATTAGGGCGGGATTGCTTCTACCAGAGATGTTCTCCTGTCAGGCCTAGTGTGTTCCTCCTGTAACCATCTGCTTGTTTGTTTTCCATGAAACTTAAAGTGCAGAGATTCTCACCGGTTGCCATTTAAAAGGTGTTGCTAATTAAGCATTCCCCAGTGTTACTGAGGTAAACTGCTGTTTTTGTTCGTCCTGTCAATCTTTCCCCGACTTCCTTTCTCCTGAATGGATTTCCTCTTGGCTGAGGAATGGCTCCACGAGTACTGGGAACCCTCTGCTTCAGCCGGCCATTCCTTGGCCTAGAGCATCGTTGATGCCGTGCCTGTTTTACAGGCGCAAAACGAGCGCCTAAGCATCCAATATGGCGGGCGGTGCGCGTGCACATTCCGTGCCAGAAATGTGCCGCCCGCCATATTGGTAAAGGTTGAAGTCCAGGCACCTATGGCCATGCACCTGAAACAGGCCTTAGGTCCTTTGCCTATGTAAATATGGGGCCTATCGGTTTTTTTTGGCTTTACAGTTCTACTGATGGGAGAAGGGAGTTGGTTTTAGCTGCATAAACATGGGAAGTTAGCACGTGGATGCCACTCTCTGCAGTCTGAACGAAACAATGTAAAAACACCCAAACATGATTTCATGAAGACAGAGTCCCTGACACTCCAGTGCAGTACTGAGGGAGTGCTGCACAGTCGGAGGTGCCATCTTTTGGATGAGATGTTAAACCGAGGCCCTGTCTGCCCTCTCAGGTGGACGTAAAAGATCCCATGGCACTATTTCGAAGAAGAATAGGGGAGTTATCCCCGGTGTCCTGGCCAATATTTATCCCTCAATCAACATCACTAAAACATTATCTGGTCATTATCACATTGCTGTTTGTGGGAGCTTGCTGTGCGCAAATGGGCTGCTGCGTTTCCTACATTACAACAGTGACTACACTTCTAAAGTACTTAATTGGCTGTAAAGCGCTTTGGGGCATACTGAGGTGGTCGTGAAAGGCGCTATAGAAATGCAAGTCTTTCTTTTAGATTTCCAGGGATTATCTGAAGAAACTGATTTCCAACCAGGTCAAAGATTAAAGTCTGGAGCAATGAATGTGGGACAAGTGGTTGGAACAGACGCTCTGAAGCCCTGATTGATGCTGCAATTTATGATCATATTAATCAAGTCACTGATTGTTTGGAGAGAGAGAGAGAGAGAGGACCAACTGCTGATTTTAAAGAGACAGGGGTAGAAATTAGGTCGCGCCCCATTTGGGGCGCAAATATCGTCCGGACGCAAATATTAGCGCCTGGCGCTAATTATCGGCACTGACAGGAAACTTCACTTTTACCGCCCCGGGAGGTGAGTGGAGCGCTAAAGCAGGCGCTGCACACCTCTCTTAAGGCGCAAAGGGCGAGCAGTGAGGTGCTAACTCGGAGCGCTGGCGAAGCTCATGTAATGTCAGTCAGCAATGGAACACACACACAATGGCACGGGCCAGTTCTTAAAGGGGATGGTTAATATTGCTTTCCATCCACATCCTGTTCATTGCAGCCTTGAATCTCGGCCTGGAGAGACTTGCACATCAAATGTGCTGGAAAGTACAATGGAGAGTACCAGGCAAAGAGCTCAGAGTGCAGCTCCCACAGTCTCTGCTAAATCGATACAAGGAATGGCAAATCAAAATGAACCTGCAAAGTGCTGCTCAGTACCCAAAACTCCTTCACACAACGTTGAATCTCTCCAGAAGTCTCTCCCTCTCTCTCTCAGAATGCGTAGTTAAAAAATGCCACCAACAATAAAAGACAGGAAGAGGCCCCCTTTAAATAGCGCCCCCCCCCAGCCCCACAGTGATTGATAGCGTTCCAGTCTTCTGGTCGTTGGAAGCGCCAGGCGGTAAGGCAGGGGGCGCCACTCAATTTCTGCTACGAGGCGCCACAAGGGCGTTGCACCATGCAATGACGTCACAATCTGCGCGCGCAGGTGGTCGCAGCGGTAAGTTTTAGCGCCGCCGCACAATCTCAAGTTAAGTTCTCGAGCGGCGCAAACATCGCTGCGCCCGGGCGTTAGCGGCTTTGCGCCCCATTAGCGCCCTCTTAAGGCGCTAACGGGAGGCGCAACCAAGTGAATTTTTACCCCACAGTGTTTGTCATTTTAGAGAGGTTTTCTCCAGTCCCATTCCTGGAGTCACTGTGGTGTAGCTGCCATGGGCAGGAGAGTGTGTGTCGTAGTGTGAAATGCACCAATGTGAAAAAACAAATCTGTTATCAGTTTGGCGTCCCCAGAACTGGACGGTGACTTGGGGTAATTTTAACTGAACTTGCCGGGCGATAATCCCACGGGATCGGGTGGAACGCCAGTTGTACACCCCGCCCGATATTGCTCTCTGCTGACTGCAATGACGAGTAAAATCAGGCGGGGTGTGAAACCAGCGTTGCTCCCCGATCCCATCAGTCACCTGACGGGCGGCTTAGATTAAAATTGCCCCCCCCCCTCCATGTGATGTCATCCACTCGCTCAGCTCCCGGTGCACCATGGCAGGTTTCCTCTACCTACAAAGAGAGGTGCGCTGCCCCTTTAAAAATATTTTAGCAGGAGTTACGTGGCTAGTTAAAGGGGCACTGCAAAGTTTCACTGACCCAGGATGCTGACGTCTTGCTGGTTTGAAGCAGGAGATGAACAAGGGGGCAAAACCTCACCCTTGCGGCTTGCATTCCCACTGCTGCCTCAGATACCTCTGGGCTGACGTTGCTGCTATGGTAACCGCGCAGTCAGCTCCATTTGTAATTTGTGATCGTATTAATCAAAGTGTTCAAGTTATTTAATGGTTACTGTGGCTGTGCTGCCTCTGGGTGAATGACAATGTCACTTTGCAGCAGTGTCAGTTCCTTCAGCATGAAGCATCCTTGTCCTTGTCCTCACTGCCTCTTCTATATGGACAGGAAAAAATGGACAAGGAAAGAGCGAATCAGGCCCATCAACGCTCCTCCCGTTACACAGTGCAACCTCGTACCCCACCTTCCCCAACTGTTAGTGATGTTAACCCCTTGGGGAGGAGGGCATACAAACAGCAGAGGGAAAAAAACCCTGTGGTCAATTTCAGAAAAAAACCTCAGGAAATTCCTCTTGGATTCCTTAAGGCAATCAAGCAAGCTCCAAGAGAAAAGGATTACCCATCACTAGCCACAAATCATTATCTACACACTTCCACCCCCCACCCCCACCCCCACCCGCCCCGTCTATCCCAACATCCCAGCAACACATATATTAACATTTTGTCGAGCAAAGATTTAGATTGCCCCGTCCGCTGCCCCTGTATATATCTGAATGCCAGCCCTGATTCCCTGGGAGTGAATGGCATTGTCAGGGGAAAGTACAGTGGGAATTCACATGAAGTGGTGTGGAACAGATCAGTTCAGGAAGGCCCCAGGTTTGATCCCCAGTCCATGCTGAATCACCTGATCTTGGTTAGAGTGGGGGATGGGTGGGTGGCGGGGGGTAATATAATTGCCCTCAGTGGCCTTAGGTTTAGGAGGGAGATTTTAAAAATCCGTTAGGGATCCACTTCTACATTGCTGGAGTGTCTGTGTATCTGTATGTGTATGTCTGCGTATGTGTGTCTGTGTGTGTGTCTGTGCATGTGTCTGTGTGTGTCTGTGTGTGTCTGTCTCTGTGTGTATGTGTGTGTCTGTCTCTGTGTGTGTCTGTCTGTGTGTGTGTGTCTGTCTCTGTGTGTGTCTGTCTCTGTGTGTGTCTGTGTGTGTCTGTCTCTGTGTGTGTCTGTGTGTGTGTCTCTGTGTGTGTCTGTGTGTGTCTGTCTCTGTGTGTGTCTGTGTGTGTGTCTGTGTGTGTCTGTCTCTGTCTGTCTCTGTGTGTGTCTGTCTCTGTGTGTGTCTGTCTCTGTGTGTGTCTGTGTGTGTCTGTCTCTGTGTGTGTCTGTCTCTGTGTGTGTCTGTGTGTGTCTGTCTCTGTGTGTGTCTGTCTCTGTGTGTGTCTGTGTGTGTCTGTCTCTGTGTCTCTGTGTGTGTCTGTCTCTGTGTGTGTCTGTCTCTGTGTGTCTGTGTGTGTCTGTCTCTGTGTGTGTCTCTGTGTGTGTCTGTCTCTGTGTGTGTCTGTCTCTGTGTGTGTCTGTGTGTGTCTGTCTCTGTGTCTGTCTGTCTCTGTGTGTGTCTGTGTGTGTCTGTCTCTGTGTGTGTCTGTCTCTGTGTGTGTCTGTGTGTGTCTGTCTCTGTGTGTGTCTGTCTCTGTGTGTGTCTGTCTCTGTGTGTGTCTGTGTGTGTCTGTCTCTGTGTGTGTCTGTGTGTGTCTGTCTCTGTGTCTGTCTGTCTCTGTGTGTGTCTGTGTGTGCCTGTCTCTGTGTGTCTCTGTGTGTGTCTGTCTCTGTGTGTGTCTGTGTGTGTCTGTCTGTGGATCGGGCTCAGCTGTTACACTGATGCGGACCCTCACCATCTCGGCTCACAAATAAGAAATGGTCGCCTGGGTGATGTACCAGAGGATAGCTCGCATCCACCGATCTCTACCCCTGTAAAGAGTTAAAGCCTTTAGGAGAGGAATGGAGAAAAGTGGGGCAATGGGATACTGTGAGAGGGGATTTGTTTCAGTAGCTGTGTGTGTGTGTTTGGGGAGAAGACCATTTTCACTGTCTCCCTATGCCAGCTGTGGCTGATTTTATTTCCCCTTCCTCACTGTATTTACATCTCATTTTCACTCAGTGCTGACGAATAAAGAAACTTAAAAAGAACTCCGTGATCTATGTAATTCAGGGCAAGTGTTAAAATCACAAGTGAGATTTATAGAGAAGAGAAAATCAGGTCTGGAAAAGAAGCAAGCACGATTAAATGCATGGCAGAAATAACAGGTTGTCATTTAATCTTTATTTATTGAGGAAGTAAATCAGATTGTGGCTCTTTGTGTTTGAACTTGTGTAGACGGAGCAGTGAGCATCATTTCTGGACCTCCCAGCACCTCCATCAGCAGTTAGTACAGCAACTACTGCCAAAGTTGGTCAGTCCGTGAGCTTGTGCTCCTCTTGTGGCTCGGTGGTTGAATGTGCTGCCCAATGTGGGACTAACCGATACGGTTCCAGGTCCAAACCCTGGTCTATACTGAGTTAGCCGAGTTTGGCTCGGACATCCATGGTTCCTGCACCTAATCAACAACAACAACAACTTGTATTTATATAGCACCTTTAACGTAGTAAAACGTCCCAAGGCGCTGCACAGGAGTATTTTAAGACAAAAATTTGACACCGATCCACATAAGAATAAATTAGGGCAGATGACCAAAAGCTTGGTCAAAGAGGTTTTAAGGAGCGTCTTAAAGGAGAAAAGAGAGGTAGAGAGGCGGAGAGGTTTAGGCAGGGAATTCCAGAGCTTAGGGCCTAGGCAGCTGGAGGCACGGCCACCAATGGTTGAGCGATTATAATCAGGGATGCTCAAGAGGGCAGAATTAGAGGAGCGCAGATATCTTGGGGGGAGGGGGGTGGCTGAAGGAGATTACAGAGATAGGGAGGGGCGAGGCCATGGAGGGATTTGAAAACAAGGATGAGAATTTTGAAATCGAGGCGCTGCTTAACCGGGAGTCACTATCACTATCCAGTAACCCTTGCAGAAAATCTGAGGACATCAGGATCAGGTTGTGATGTGCTCCCTGCTGAGATTTAAGGTCAAGCTCACCCCTGAATAGTCATTAAGGTGATAAACAGCCAGTGCTCGTAGAACAGCACACCAGCCCGAGTCAGCCCCCAGGATAGGGGAGAACATTGGAAGGGAGTGTGTCAGAAAATGCTGTTGTTATAGCTGCTCCTTATTTTTTGATGTTCCCTTCCGTCCCAAACAGCATTTCCTGACAAGCAGAGCAGGGACCAACTTACCCATCCTTGCCTCTGTCCGTACTGCTCTGTAACCAGCCAGATAGCGAGAGGGTGAGTCATGCTCCAGGTTTTCTTTAACTCCAACTGAAATAGAAAACTCACTGTGTGTGTGTGGAAATCACGTTTGGGAACCTTCGCTCCCTCATCCAAGAGGCCATGTGTGAACAAAAGACTTGCATTTCTACAGCACCTTTCACAATCTCAGGACAGCCCAAAGCGCTTTACAACCAATGAAGTACTTATTTGGAGTGTAGTCACTGTTGTAATGTAGAAAACACAGCAGCCAATTTGCACACAGCAAGCTCCCACAAACAGCAATGTGATAATGACCAGATCATCCATGATGTTTAGGGATGTTCTTCTTCGAAATAGTGTCACAGCATCTTTGGCACCTGAGAGGGCAGACGGGGCCTCGGTTTAACATCTCATCTGAAAGACGGCACCTCCGACAGTGCAGCACTCCCTCAGCACTGCACTGGAGTGTCAGCCTAAATGTTTGTGCTCAGATCTCTGGAGTTGGGACCTGAACCCACAACCATTCTGACCCAGAGGTGAGAGTGCTGCCCACTGAGCCACAGCTGACACCGAGCAGCTGGCTGTTTGGCCAAGTGGTCATCACAGCTGTGCCTCACCTGAAGTTTACACGTGTGAACTTCCAGTAGGGGTCGGAGCCCCTCAGAGTGGAAGCCCTGACTGAATCTTCTTGTAAATACAAGGAGCTGAAGCCAATTGTAGAGGCCTTGTTGCTGCCCAAGTTTAGACTGGACTGGGGATTGGACCTGGGACCTTTCTAGTTTGTGTGGCTCTGCTGGTCGCTGGATAAACTCGCAGGGCATTCGTGGCAGCTGCTGTGAAAAGATATGCTCAAGATGTCAGCCATGGCTTAGTGGGTAGCACTCTCCCCTCTGAGTCAGAAGGTTGTGGGTTCAAGTCCCACTCCAGAGACTTGAGCACATAATCCAGGCCAACATTTCAGTGCAGTGCTGAGGGAGTGCTGCACTGTTGGAGGTGTTGTCTTGTGGATGAGACATTAAATTGAGGCCCTGTCTGCTCTCTCAGGTGGGTGTGAAAGATCCCATGGCACTATTCAAAGAACAGCAGAGGAGTTCTCCCTGGTGTCCTGGCCAATATTTATCCCTCAATCAACATCACTAAATAACAGAATATCTGGTCATTTATTCCAATGCTGTTTGCGGGACCTTGCTGTGCACAAATTAGCTGTCACCTTTCCCTATATTACAACAGTGACTACACTTCAAACGTATTTCATTGGCTGTAAAGCGCTTTGCGATGTTCTGAGGTTGTGAGAGGCGCTATAGAAATGCGAGTTCTTTCTTTCTTTACATAGCTTCCTCCAATCTCTTCAAAGTTCCTCCCAACGTGTGACTCTTCCTGTGTCAATGCAATGCTTTTGCTGTGGATGAGATCAGTTTAACTCCACGCTGCAGCTGCCATTCCGGTCTAATGCTTCTAACTTTCCAAAAGGAATACCCTTCATTTTCAGACATAAATAATTCAATGAGCTCAATGTGTAGAGATCGGAAACACTAATGGTTTTAAAATAATTTTGAAACAAGCAGCACACCCCCCCCCCCCCCACCACCCACCTCACAATATAATTCATTATTCATAAACGTTATTCTGCTTGCAGGAGATTATTTCCCATGGGTATTTTCTCTGTTGAAAACAGAAGGGCTCTCCGTTCTCCACCTTATCCGACAGCATCCCACAGCCAAATAGACAGGATCCATTCAAATTCTCCGATAACAAGAACTCATTTCTTTCCCAAGAATCTACTCACCATTTACTATTGATGCTGAATAAAAATAAATTTGGAGGTTTTGGGTTATGTTGCATCAAGGACCCCATCTGGAGCATTGCATTCAGTTCTGGGCCCCGCACCTCAGGAAGGATATATTGTCCTCGGAGGGGGAGCAGCGCAGATTCACCAGAATGTTACCGGGGGCTAAAAGGGTTAAATTATGAGGACAGGTTGCTTAGACTAGGCGTGTAGAAGGTTTACGGGGTAGTCTAATTGAGATGTTTGAAATGATAAAAGGATTCGATGGGGAGATACAGAGAAACTATTTCCTCTGGTGGGGAAATCTAGAACAGGGGGGCGCAACCTTAAAATTAGAGTTAGGCCGTTCAGGAGTGAAATCAGGAGGCACTTTATGAGGTAAGAGTCACTGAAATTAACCAGGTTCAATGTGCTCACTATCATGGTGTACACTGCCCCATAGAAAG
The DNA here is from genome assembly GCA_030390025.1 of Squalus acanthias. Lineage (NCBI taxonomy): Eukaryota > Metazoa > Chordata > Chondrichthyes > Squaliformes > Squalidae > Squalus > Squalus acanthias. The sequence goes on along the minus strand of JASTWF010000744.1, from coordinate 145,999 downwards.
GGGTATCCACGTTACAGGTCTGTTAGGTCCCACTGTATGGAACTTTGGAACAGGAGCAGGCCATTCAGCCCCTTGAGCCTGTTCCGCCATAATATGGGCCCTACCCCATGTTTAGGCACAGTACATTTATCAGTAACTTTAAGGAGGTTGATGAATCAGATAGAGATTCAACTCAAAAAGGTCTTCGAAAGGAGCACAGCAGTGCCACAGGATGCAGTGGAACATTGGAAGAGAAGGAGTCCATTCAGCCCCTCGAGCCTGTTCCACCATTCATGCAGATCATGGCTGGTCTGCACCTGAACTCCAGTGATTTTATTGTCAGTCGAGAGAGAGGCAGTAATTACAGCTTCAGAGACCACCAGTTGCTCAGCCAGTTTCTCTGCTGGCCTGAACACGTGAGGCTTGGTATAATTTTAGAGTCAGAATTTACTAGTATTCAGTCACATGCCCATTCTGATGTCACTTGTTGGAACTCATGGAAAAACCCTTCAATCCCGTGGGATCAGCTCATTGTTAAATATAATTAACCTTAGATCACCTGTGTTACACCTACATAGAATAAGAAAACAAAAAGGCACTGAATGAGAAAAGACTTCAATCCATCAGACCTGTTGTTTCCACAGACCATGAATGATGCTAATATGGAACTTTGGAACAGGAGCAGGCCATTCAGCCCCTCGAGCCTGTTCCACCATAATATGGACCCTACCCCACCCATTTAATCTCCTAAAGGAAGTTCTGAGAAAATAATCCCTGATCCCCAAAGGTCAAAACCTGAATATTGACCCATGCTCCAATCTTCACTATTGACCCCTGGACTGCTATTCTGTGTGAGCAACATCTCCTCTCATTGGGGTCTGCAACACAGCAGCCAACATGTCCTGTAGAGTATTTGATCATCTCAGTCTATACCCAACCCTCAATTACCCAGTCCCCGAAGCGACTACTTCACCAATTCCTTTCTTGAAGAGTTAAGCAGAGTCTCAACCGCTTTCACAGCAAGTCTATTCCACGCACCCACTAATCTGTAGGTAGGGGAAACAAGCGTCTTGTAATCTCGAATCTTGTTTGAGGTTAATTGTAAATCTGTGTCCTCTATTTCTGTGCCCACATACCAAGTTTGAAGCATATATTCCGGTCCTGTACATTTTTAAATAGCCTGCTTTATATCTACATCATCTCCGCCCCTCGGATTCTTAGCCCTACCCCCAATCTTCCTCCCTCCGCCCCAATGAAACTAGGCTCAGCTCTGCAAGTTCGTCCTTCTAGCTTCGTCCCAAATCTCACATTTATTCCCTTCACTCTTCTCTGAGCCTCCCCACAAATCAACTTCCTTTTAAAAGCCGGTGCCCAATATTACACACAATATTTCTAACTGTGGCCCCACCAGTGATCTGGAAGGGGGTGCTAATTTGTTTTTAAGTTATAATCAGATGCCTTCACGAGGCAACCTATTGTTTGATCTAACTTGTGGGTGATAACTTGTCTAATTTATACTGAAGGATGCGACGCTTGCTTCTTCCTGTTTCAGTGTGTGTTACATTTATCTCCATTAAAATCCATCTGCATTTCTCAGCCCACGTGCCTAATTAATTCAGATGCCTTTAGAGTTTATCTCTCTTCCATTTGTCAACTTTCTACATGGAGCAATAAGGCAGCAGACTTTCTTTTCTGCTGCCTTGATTAATGTTCATCTCGGCCCTGGCTCAGCCACCCCAATTCCATTTCCTGAGGAGAGGCTGGAAAACTTAGGACTGTTCTCCTTGGAACAGAGCAGGTTAAGAGGTGACCCAATAGAGGTTTTCCAGATGATGAGAGGTTTTGGTAGAGTAGATGGAGAAAAACTCTTCCCCCTGGTGAGTGGGTCAATAACCAAAGGTCTTAGATTTAAAATCATTGGCAAAAGATCTAGACGGAAGATGAGGAGAAATGTTTTCACTCAGAGAGTTGTGGGGATCGGGAACGCTCGACCTGAAAAGGTGGTGGAAGCCGATTCCATCAATAATTTTAAAGGGAGTCGGACATGTACTTGAGGATGAGAAACTTGCAGGGTTACGGACAAAAAGCGGGAATGTGGGACTGAGCACGACGGCTCTTTCAAAGAGCCAGCACAGGCACGATGGGCCGAATGGCCTCCTTCTGTGCTGTAAGTTTCTATGATTCTATGATTTTATGCTCACCAACCTCCATTTTGTTCCCAATGTCCTGGATTAATCTACAGCCCATCCCTCCTTTTCTGAGCCACTAGTAATCTGATTTGTTTCTGTAACCCAACTTTCAAGGCTGCAGAAGGGGGAACATGGGATTTGACTCCAGATCAACAACTTTGGGAATATCAGTTGTTAATATCAATGGTCCCTGAGAGGCTCATTTCAGTACTTAAGCTTTCAACTGACTGACCAATGTTTTCAGGATCAGGTGGGATCAGAGAGAGATAGAAGGAAATACTGAGGAGAAATTGAAAGAAAAGAGAGAGACAAAGAGAGATAAAAAGGGGAGAGAGAGAAACAGAGAAAAGAAAGAGCAAGAGAGAGAACCTGTGCTATGACCAAGACTCACTCACTCACTGTTTGAAAATAATTAGCCTGATTTCAGATAGCTAATTTTCTTATACCCCAAGGAGGCCCTCTTGTGTATCTTGCCACCGCGCACTGCTCCCAAGGCAACCCGGGCAAACATTCTCTGCAAATAAGAGTGATTTCCTTCTGTAGAAATGACAGAGCACAGTCGTGTTTTAATCTAAAGCAGTTCCTCTGGGACAAAGCTCAGCTCGTACCCAGCAGCTAACACACAGGGGATCATCAGGCTGAATGGAATAACACAGTCCTCAGGCAGATTCATATAACTCTCTAGCTGTATGTCACCCAGCTCGATACCAGGTCTCACTGAATACAACCGTAGACTAAGCTGGTGAATCATTTTATTTCCAGCAAAGTGGAGAAACACCGTTCCAGCCACCGCTCATCGGCTCAAACGCCTCCAGAACACAATGCAGCCACAGTGGATTAAGTGTACGCTTCGGCTCAGGTGTGAGAAACTCCACAAGTTCTGGACATCCTTCGGGCAGCACTGCAACAAACTCCTGAGTTCCTGGAGTATTCCAGACAGTTGACCTGCTGAAGGTTACATGCTTCTTTACTCCCCTCGCTCCCGTGACGGCCTTTCTTGGTAATCTAGAGAAGCATGTGTCATTATTTATTTCCCGTAGGTTTTCTTCCCTCCTCTCTTTGAGCCACTGACTTGTGCTGGGCCACAGTTCCACCCTCCTCAACTTTCATCCAAATAATCATTCTTCACCTGGGAGTCTAGACAATGAGTGTTGGTAAATTATCCAACTACAGGGGAGCAATCCAGCTGTCCCCACCCACAGCCACACAAAGAAAACATTAGCAGGGGTCGCTGGATCATGAGGGCTGTGGATGCTCAGTCAATGAATATATTCAAGACTGAGATCGATAGATTTTTGGGTACTAAGGGAATCAAGGGATACGGGGATAGGGCAGAAAAGTGGAGTTGATGTAAAAGTTCAGCCATGATCTTATTGAATGGCGGAGCAGGCTTGATGGGCTGTATGGTCTACTCCTGCTCCTATTTCTTATGTTCTTATCTGGAGTCACTGCATTCAGTTCTGGGCCCCACACCTCAGGAAGGATATATTGGCCTCGGAGGGGGAGCAGCGCAGATTCACCAGAATGATACCGGGGCTAAAAGGGTTAAATTATGAGGACAGGTTGAATAGACTTGGCTTGTATTCCCTTGAGTTTAGAAGGGGTCTCTGGATAATGATCCAGCTAATTTTCCCCCCTCCCTCTACCCCAAAGTCATTGCAGCCAACTCTGCACCCCAACTGCTGTCCCCAGTTGCGATCAGCTCATTCAGTAATGGGTCAGTAAATAAATGAACTGGCTGCAGGCCTTTGTCTGCAATTGTCCATTCACACAACCTTTCCAATCTCAGCCATGCTGTCGACAGGAGACACTGAGCCCAGATCAGGCACTCTTTCCCTCCCCCACTTACCCAGACAAGGAGAAGGAAACTCAGAGCAGGAGACTCCCCTCTTGCAAACCCCCCCACCTCCTCCCCCAACCCCCCAGCAGCTGATTTCAGAGCTTTATTGATAGGAGTCACCTGCCAGATACTGTAGGATAGACCCAAGGAAAGGGAGAGGTCACCCGCTGGTCTCTTGGCCAGGATTGCTACAGGGAGACCAAGAAAGGAGAAGGTCACTTGCCAGTTTTTTTGTCCAGAGCTAATGTAGGGGAAAGAAAAAGGAACTGGGGAAAAATGTATTTGCAAAATAACACTAAAGAATGCATTGCCAGAGGCATCATCCTGCAAATGAGATGTCAAACTGAGGCCCTGTCTGCATGTTTGGGTGGAAAGTAAAGATCTCATGGCACTATTTGAAGAAGAGCTCTTCTATGTCCTGGCCAACATCCATCTCTCAACCAACTCCATTAAAACTGGGCAATTATCTCATTGCTGTTTGTGGGATCTTACTGTACACAATAATGGCTGCCATATTTTTCCCAACACAACAGCCACGACACTCTAAACATAATTCATGCTGGGTGAAGCACTGGGAATTTTCTGAGATGTGACGAGACACTATATAGTAAAGAAAATTCTTTCAGTACTACAACAGTAAGAGGGCAGTCGGAGAAATATTAAATATTAAATATTCTGAATGATTACTTCCTTCAAGTATTCACCAGGGAAGACATGAGCAATATCCCTTCTCCAAACAAAGATAACCAAGACTTCAATAGAAATTAATTAAAAACCTTGGCGGGCTAAAAGGGCAGCAAACCAATGAATCCCCAGGGAGAGGTGGTGTGTAGCCCAGAGTACTGAGAGAGACGCGGGAGGAATTCTGTGAGGCATTGTCGATTACGTTAAGAGAGAGTCACTGGGCACTGGGCAGTAGATTGGAAACAGCCTACATTCAAAAAGGGGCAAAGATCAGACATGGGCAACTGCTGACCGATTAGTCTGATTTCAGTTCCATGTAAAATAATGGAATTGATTATCAGGAGGATTAACATTCTAAAATTAACTGAATAAACAGCAAGTCAATGCTGCTTCAGAAGGGAAAGATCCTGTCTGGCCAATTATTTGACTTCTCTGAGTACTGAAGTGGACTGTGAGAAACCCTATGGCCTGCTGTGTCTAGACTGCCACAAGACATTTGACAAAGTTACACATGAAAGGCTATTAGTTAAACTCTGAGTAAATCTTGTGATGGGATAAAAATTGACTGACGGGTAAAAAAAAAACAATGAGTGCTCGTTAGAGGAGTTAGGTCAACCTCTCTGCTGCTGAAACTCCAATGATCTGCTGGCCGTTCTCCCACTCCCTCCACCCTCTACAATCTTCAGTGTATTGAAAACGATGCTACTTGTAGTTCATCCTGCACCAACTCACGCTCACCCATCACCCCTATGCTCATTGACCTACATTGGCTCCTCATCCCTGAACGCCTCAAATCTGAAGGTTCTTGTCCTTCGGTGCCTTCAGCCGCATCGGCCCCATGCTCTGGAATGTCCTCCTGTGCATCTCCCACTCCCTTCACCTCACCACTGGCGGCCGTGCCTTCAGCCGCATCGGCCCCATGCTCTGGAATGTCCTCCTGTGCATCTCCCACTCCCTTCACCTCACCATTGGCGGCCGTGCCTTCAGCCGGCTAGGCCCTAAACTCTGGAATTCCCTCCCTAAACCTCTCCGTCTCTCCACCTGCCTCTCCTCCTTTAAGACCTATCCTTAAAATTGACCTCTTTGACCTGTAGTCACCGGTCCTAGTATCGCCTTCTTTGGCTCAGTGTCAATTTTTGTCTGATTACTCATCCAGTGAAGTGTCTTGGGACATTTTCCAATGTTAAAGGTGCTATACAAATGCAAGTTGTTGTTGTTTCTGGGTGGATGAATTAAGATGGGCCAAATGGCCTACCTCATCATAATTCTCTTGTGAAATAAATGCGAGTCTTTCTTCTTTTCAATCAATTAAATCGTTTAACACCAAATTAACATTTTGCTTTGTTAATATAATTACTTTAGTGAAAGCTCTGGAAGTGCGAGGGAGGACAAAAGATGTCATGCACTTCTCCATGGTTGAGTCAGGAGCAGCAGGAACATACTTGGTGCCAACTCACCAACAACTTGCATTTATATAGCGCCTTTAACATAGTAAGATATCGCAAGGCGCTTCACAGGAGCGCAATCAGACAAAAATTGACACTGAGCCACATAAGGAGATATTAGGACAGGTCTTGGTCAGAGGTAGGTTTTAAGGAGCGTCTTAAAGAGGGGAGAGAGACGGAGAGGTTTAGGGAGGGAATTCCAGAGCTTGGGGCCCAGGCAGCTGAAGGCACGGCCGCCAATGGTGGAGCGATTAAAATCGGGGATGTGAAAGAGGCCAGAATTGGAGGGGCGCAGTGGTCCCGTCAACTATTCCTTGCCCTGCCTGGGCTGGGGATGGTGTGGGTCACAGGGAGACAGCGAGAGGGGGGGCGGGGGGGATGGTAGTGTTTTTCTCATTTGAAACAAACCGTTTTGTGAAAAGGCATTTTCTAGAACATTCTTCCAGCACCTTCACAAGCAATCTGAAGACTGTGAACATTACTCCACATTGTTCCACATACAGCAAATGTCACCGTGTCCAAAAATAAAGCATTTCATTTATAGACATACACACTTTGAGATGCCGAAGCAAAGCATCCGGTGAACATTTTTAAAAGGGTCACCGTAAAATTAGACGGTACATCAATGATGGAAAAAAACAAGTCTGAAGTTACAACCGGGAAATCGTCAGTGACAGGGGTTGAACTGAATTCATTTTGTTCTCTTCAGCGTCAACTCAATCAGTATAAAGACGGGTTTGTGTTGCAAACAGAGAGAGAGAGCTGTGATGTGCGTTATAAATCAGAGAGGTGTCGCCAGCACACAGCTTCCTTCATACTTGGAGCTTAATCTTCCCTTGTGAATTTCTCAAAGTGATCATTACCACAGCAGGAGAGGGGGGGAAAAAATCACTTGTAAATGTTAAAATACTCCCACAGTAACTGCTGCAAATAAAATCCATGCTGGCCCCACGTGCAATGCACTGGCCCAGCGTGGAGCAGATCCACCCAGGGCAGGAAGTGCCCCCGCTTTCAGTCAGTGGTCAGCGCCGAGTGAGCTGATCGCAGCTGGGGTGCCAGTAAAGTGTGACCGTTGTCAGCAGCAACCCCGAGCTAAAGAGGAGAGAGAAGCATCAGCCCGACTTCCTGTTCCTATTTGCTTAAGGTAACCTTTGAGGGACCCAAACAAAAACAAAAAAAAAGTCAGCGCAATCTCAGCACAACAAACAAGCATTTGAAAGAAAGACTTGCATTTCTATAGCGTCCTTCACCACCACCGGCCGTCTCAGCCAATGAAGTACTTTTTTGAAGTGCAGTCACTGTTGTAATGTAGGAAATGCAGCAGCCAATTTGCACACAGCAAGATCCCACAAATAGCAATGTGATAATGACCAGATAATCTCTTTTTGTTATGTTGGTTGAGGGATAAATATTGGCCCCAGGACACCAGACAGGACACGGGGAGAACTCCCCTGCTCTTCTTCAAAATAGTGCCATGGGATCTTTTACACCCACCTGAGAGAGCAAACAGGGCCTCGGTTTAACGTCTCATCCGAAAGGCAGCACTTCCGACAGTGCGGCACTCCCTCAGCACTGCACTGGAGTGTCAGCCGAGCTTTATATGCTCAAGTCCCTGGTGTGGGACTTGAAAACACAACCTTCTGACTCACGGGCAAGTGTGCTACCCACTGGGCCACAGCTGAAGTGAAAGGAAAGGGAGTTTGAAAAGTTGAGCCTTCTCCTGTCAACATCTGACACCTACACAGTCCGCACCTCCAGTAGGGGGTCGTTGGATGGTGATCATGAGCGGGAACCCACCCTAATTTTATCTTCAGCCAAGGCTCAGTGGGTAGCACTCTCTGAATCAGCAGGTTGATGGGTTCATAGTCGCACTCCAGTGACCCAAGTACTAAATCTCGGCTGACACTCCAGTGCAGTACTGACGGAGTGCTGCACTATTGGAGGTGCCGTCTTTTGAATGAGACGTTAAATCATGGTCCCACCCGCTCTCTCGGGTGGGTTTAAAAGATCCCATGGCACTATTGGAAGAAGAGCAGGGGGGTTCACCCCAGTGTCCTGGTCAATGTTTATCCCTCAACCAACATCACTAAATAAACAGATTATTTGGTCATTATCACATTGCTGTTTGTGGGGGCTTGCTGTACTTTATTGACTATAAAGGGCTTTGCGATGTCCTGAGGTTGTGAAAGGCGCTATATAAATGAAAGTTCTTCCTTCCTTCCGTCCTTCCAAAACCCCCAAGACACACAGGACATTTCTAGCACTCCTTCCATCACCACTAAACACAGACCAGGGATTGGGGCTGGGACCTCCCAGGAAAGCAAGGCTCTGTGTAAGCCATCAGGGGGAAGCTGTGGGAAATTGTTTAACCATTTCCCTGTGGATATCACAGAGCCTGAACTATGAAGCATCTTGGGTTAGTCACATCAGAACAGCGTAGAACATTCTCTGCATGCGTGACATGTGTTTCACACCCACTCTGCCTCACAGTGATCATTGTTTAGGTACAGCAGGTTTCAGCAACAGTCACACACTTGTACCCAAAATAAATCACAGAGGAAAAAGTTAGATTTGTTGATATTTAATTGGGAGTTTACATATACACAAGAGACACAAATCAATCTAGGTAGAGCTTTTTGGTTCCATTTGAAAAGAAGGCGCAGAAATTGACTGCAATGGAACTGAATATCAAGCGAAGTGTGTAACGGGCGGCTGATCCGATACTGCCCGGTTTGCGCCACTGCCCGAAACTAATTTCTAGGCCGAATTCTCTTCACCAAAAAGTACCAAAGTTGGACAATAACCATTTTGAAGTTCATTCTGTGATGTAACTTCCTACAGAGGGAGACACATTAAAGAGGAAAGCTCACCATCGTCACCTCTTTTTAAAACCAAATATAGTGTAAACACACTGTACAACGCAGTTCGACTATGGGTTTCTGAGTTTGCCCAGTTTACATTATAGGACAGACTCAGAGCACCATCAGTGACACTAACACACGTGCAATTGGCCGAAAGTCTTTTGAGACTGAATTTCTGGCTGTGGCAATATCCCAATGTCAGAGGAAATCTCTACCAGTCAGTCCGTATCCTAACTCGCACCAAGTCCCGTTCACCCATCACCCCTGTGCTCGCTGACCTACATTGGCTCCCGGTCCAGCAACACCTCGATTTTAAAATTCTCGTCCTTGTTTTCAAAACCCTCCATGGCCTCGCCCCTCCCTATCTCTGTAATCTCCTTCAGCCCCACAACCCCCCGAGATATCTGCACTCCTCCAAAATTGGCTTCTTGCGCCTCCCCGATTTTAATCGCTCCACCATTGGCAGCCGTGCCTTCAGCTGCCTGGGCCCTAAGCTCTGGAATTCCCTCCCTAAACCTCTCCCCCTCTCTCTCCTCCTTTAAGATGCTCCTTAAAACCTACCTCTTTGACCAAGCTTTTGGTCCTCGGCCCTAATATCTCCTTATTTGGCTCGGTGACTCCTGTGAAGCGCCTTGGGACGTTTAACTATGTTAAAGGCGCTATATAAATGCCAATTGTTGTTGTTGTTGTAGAGGATCTTACTCCACTTCACTCCAGCATTAGGATGAGCCCTAACTCTGGATTTACACTACATGGGTAATTATACAAGGTTTGGAGCCTCATTGGATGCCTTTTCTACAACCTGTGTGGTGGTCCAGCGAGAGCCCACACTATGGGCAGAGTCTCGTGAAATTACCCCAGACAGGTTTAGCATCTTTCTGAACCAGAACCTGCTTGGCAGCAAGTCTAAACTTGCACTGCAAGTGTATCCTGAGGAACCAAAATTATCTTGATGTTATGACAAAATGCTTTTTAGAAAGGTACGGGCTGGCTCAGTGACTCAGTGTCCAAGTGAACTATGTGGCACTGAGCCCTACAGCACAGGGCGATCCCAGGTTCGATCCCCAGTCTACGCCAAATTAGTGTGATTGCAGCAAGGCACCATTGGGAATAACTCCATTGGCCTCAGCACCCCTGGGCTAGGAATAGGAGAGGGGAGCTAGCCAGGGCTGCTGCTCCTGATCACCATCCTGTAGCCCCTGCCAGGAAGTCCATGTGTGGTGTCTCCCCAGCTCCCACCCACAGGCGAAGATCCAGCCAACAATCACCACCTTGGCTCGAAGTGAGGCACCAGAGAACTGCTGGATCTTGCCCCATCATCACCCTGAGAAGAGGAGGAGAGAAAACTGGGATAAATTGAGCTGAAGCCTTTTACTTTAAATGGGGAACATTTTCAAAGTTAAAAACGGATCTATTTTCTAGTTTACAGAATATGCTACTTCATTATAACTCTAAGCTCCGGCAGGCCACATTTAGCTGTTTCTTAAATGAGAACCGAGAGTAAAATTGCTTGTGTGATGCTCAAGTGTCAGGACTTGTCACTGAGCACTGCCAAGGACTAACAACAGATTACATAAAGCCTGGTGGATCAGCCTGGGGGAAAACTGTGGGTTAGGGAACGGTACTGAGAAGACGATGGAAATCTGGAGGCTGTGTGTCTGATCTGTCAGTCACACTATCTTTAAACTCGCTACGTATTTATGGTGCTCAGGTCTGGATCTCCCTTTGCAAACTTCCTGGCTGGGCTGGAAAGAGCGGTGTTGCATTATTGAATTGTCTAGGCCGTTGTCTGGTGTTGTGTGTGCTGTGCAGTGGAATTGTTGGGTGCAGCTCTCTCAATGACCACATGGTGGCACAAGTGCTTCAAAACAGCAACAGAGGAGCCAGACTGTGAATCTAAACCAATTACTGAAGGGACTCCAGCGCTGCCGTGTAAACAAGGACCGAAATTGGCAACAGAACAAGAAAGACAAATAAAAATCACAGAGAGGTGCTCCTTCAGCAGTGGCAGATCCGGCAGAGCGTGACAGTGAAGCCAAATACTAAAGATAAAAATGAACGATTTTGAAATATTGGGAATTATAACAACTTGCATTTATATAGCGCCCTGAACGTAGTAAATCGTCCCCAGAGGCTTCACGTGATGGTAATCAGACAAAAAATTGACACGAGCCAAAGAAGGCGGTATTAGGACAGGTGACTACAGGCTTGGTCAAAGAGGTAGGTTTTTAAGAGGATCTTAAAGGAGGAAAGAGAGGCGGAGAGGTTTACAAAAACAAAAACAACAACAACTTGCAATTATATAGCGCTTTTAATGCAGTAAAACGTCCCATGGTTTAGGGAGGGAATTCCAGAGCTTAGGGCCGAGACAGCGGAAGGCACGTCCACCAACGGTGGGGTGAAAGAAATGGGGGGGATGCGCGAGGGGGCAGAGTTGGAGGGTGGCTGAGGTCTGACAGGGTTGTGGAGCTGGAGGAGATTACAGCGAGAGAGGGAGGAGGCCGTGGAGGGACAATTAGAAACAAAAGCAGGGAAGTGTGCAGCCGGTTAAAATAACAACAGAAAATGCTGGAAAAACTCAGCAGGCCAGGCAACATCCGTGGAGAGAGAAAGAGAGTTAACGTTTCAGGTCGAAACCCTTCGTCAGAACTGAGAAAAGAGCAGGAAATGAAACAGATAAAAATGCAAGGGGGAGGCTGGGGGGAGGGGGGAGGAATAACTATGGTAAGTAGAGACATTAAGAGATGCTCAAGGCAAGACGAGATGGTAATGGGACAGGTTAAGAAACAAAAGGTGAAGTGTGAAATGCTGGCAGAATGAGAGACAGCTGCCGTAGGGGGAGAGAGAGAAAAAAAGGAAAAAGGCACGAACCATAAGGGTGGATAAAATGTATATATGTGTGGTAGGGGCCGGGGTTATGATCTGAAATTGTTGAACTCGATATTGAGTCCGGAAGGCTGTAAAGTGCCTAAACGAAAGATGAGGTGCTGTTCCTCGAGCTTACGCTGAGCTTCCGTGGAACAATGCACGAGGCCGAGGACGGTGAGGTCTGAGTGGGCGTGGAGCGGTGAATTAAAATGACAAGCGACCGGTTAGTCTGCACCTGAAAGAGAAAAGTTAGAATTCCAGAGATTACAGCATGACATCGACCATTCGACCCATCACACCTGTACTATTGCTGGCTCTTCAACTGTAGCTATTGACTCCAATCCCATTTACCGGCCCTTTCCTTTTATATTTTTCTATTGCAAATACTTGTCCAAAAATTCCATTTGAAATGATGCTATAGTTTCTGCCTCAGCCGCTTCTTGTATTGAAACATTCCATCTTCTAATCCCCAGATGTGAAAGAATCCTAACCTCTTCCTCACCTCTTCTTGTGAGAGACCTTAATCGCTAACCTCCTGTTACTGATCCACCGGCCCGTGCAAACAATCCTTTACTGTTTATCTTCTCATTGGCTCAGGGTCAGGTGAGACACTGCATCATTCCGAAAATATTAACATGTCTTTTTCCTCTGACGCTGACCTGTGCATTTCCAGCGCGTTTGTTCCGATTTCTGATGTTATATAATTGGGCTGCCAATACAGATTATGGCCCAGATATATGGGCGGGGCAGGGAGTGGGGGAAATCGGAGTCGAATTTTAACGGCAGGACCTCTATAATTTTTTTAATTCGGTTTCCCGCCCAGCAGCCCGGACAGATTGACAAGCTGGGGGGCGGATCAGGGGCAGCGAGGAGAGGCGGCGATCGGCAGGAGGTTTGCTGGAGGGAGCCCCCGCCCGCCCGCCTTGCTCCCCCTGGCTCCACAAGCCCTGCTCCCTGAGACAGCGCTGGGCTTCTGCAGCCCGCTGCGCCCGTCTCCACTTCGCTGCCGGGATTCCCGAGCACTGGCCAGCTTTACATTTAAAATGAAATTTAAAATCAGAGCCTGATTTAAATAATACAGCGAATGGCCCCCGCTTCCCCAAAACCGGACACTCGCAGCCACCGAACCCGTCGCCATAAAAAATGAAGGCAGGCGCACACGCGACGGGTGGGGTGGCGTTTCGCGATTTTAAAATTTTAAACCCCCCCCCGGGTTACTATCGACCCCATTTCAGAAAAACGGCAAATATGGATTCGTTTACGAAAAATACAGCACATTCGCTCCTTTTTTTTGGGTTGAACCAGATGTTGAGTTTGTTTTGCACCTTCCCTGAGCAGCACTGTCCACAAATTACTTCATCAAATGGACAGGAAATTAACAACAACAACCCGACATTGCTTCCTGGCGGTGAGTTGAAACAGCACCGAGAAATCAGCTGTCCTGCTACATGCGCTCTCGGGTCTGGGAGGACCAGTAAACAGAGAGAAAAGAGAAATAAGGTGCTTCGATTTGGTACCTAAAGAGTGATTCATTTTTTTCCCCCCAAAGGGCTTTTTTTTCCACCTTTAGTGAAGGAAATCTCCAAGGTCATTCATTACAAGGAGGACACATAGTGGTTAGCACTGTTGCCTCACAGCGCTAGGGACCCGGGTTCGAATCCGGCCTCGGGTGACTGTCTGTGTGGAGTTTGCACATTCTCCCCGTGTCTGCGTGGGTTTCCTCCGGGTGCTCCAGTTTCCTCCCACAGTCCAAAGATGTGCGGGTTAGGTTGATTTGGCTATGATAAATTGACCCTTAGTGTTAGGGGGATTAAATACGTGGGGTTACGGGGATAGGGTGGGATATGTGTCGGTGCAGGCTCGATGGGCCGAAATGGCCTCTATCTGCACTGTGGGGATTCTGTGATTCTGTGACACGGGCAGGACAGTGACCTGTGCCACATAGTCACAGAACTTGTGGAGCTCTGTTGGTTCATGTTTAGCTCATTCAATAGAGAGCAAAATAAGTACTTGACATCATTAAAGAGAGAGAGAGAGAGAGATGGATTTCACTTAGCAATAGTTTGTTCAAGTGACCAGTTTCAAGACCTTGGGACTGAAACTGGAAGTCCTGCCAAATAGAATATTCAACAGAGACATTGGAATCTACGCAAAAGGATGTTGATGTACATCTGTTGTACAGAAATGTAAACTTGTGTGCGTAAGAATCGGCTGAAGGACTGTGCATTGACTGGAGACTACCATATAAGGCAAGGCCATTTCCAGTTTGATAAGGAGAAAACAGTGTATAAAAAAGAAGCTTTTGTGTTAAGTTTTAGAAGAGAGAAACGTACAAGGATGAATGCATGCCTACATTCAAATCTGCTGACAAAACTCCGCTTGTAAATTGTGTTATACACTGAAGAAATTATACTCCGTTTTAGATTGGTTTTAGAAAAAATAAAGTGATTGTAACCATAAGACTGAATTCGTTACTATTCAAGTGAACAACAGAAAAGTGTTTAAAACAACAATCTCCCCTCAAGGAGATCTCATCCACTAGCAGCTGGAATCTAGGTTGAGCCTGGGTATCAAGGTGTTGATAACTGCATTCTCAGCCATGAGTAATTGCACTTGGGGAAGAAAATAAAATGTAAGAAGTAGAGTATGGGGACAGAGATATATTGGGAAAGTTTTATTGAAATTCATTGCTCGAAGGCTTACCTCTGAAGCAAGTATAACAAAAGGCAACAGCATGAGAAAACGGTGCCACTTCAGATAAGCAAGTAGTTTTATCATCCACACTCTACACTATTAAAGGAGCTAGGTACTTAATGGGCTTCACAATCACAGATATTGCAATTATATCTCCAAGATTTGTGCAATTAAGTGCAGGCACATGCTCTGTTTAGAAAATATTAGAAATCTAAATTTATTTTGTTGTGTGAGGGTAAGATTTTCTCTTTTGACAAAAGGTATTTGTCCCCTTTCTTGTGCTTTCTGTAGCTGAGATTGGGCAGTGGTTGCCTGCTCCCGGTTTAGCCTGTAGGAAGTGCAGCAGAGCAGGCCGGGAATGATAATCCCTTTCTGTGGGGAAGTGTGTGAATTCTACCCAGTGCCTCCCACATCTCAAATTGGGAACTCAAGGTGTGCAGAATTATAGGCACCTACGGCCATTCAAATGCTGCATGGCATGTGACCAGCTCCCATGTACGCCAGCAGGTCAACGTATCCTCTGAATTAATAGTAAAAAAAAACACAGATAAAAGTAAACCTTGCCACTCATTTCAAACTATCTTTCTCAGTTTAACAGATCTGCATTACAAGTCGAAAAACAAAAGTTACTCTCCACAGGGGAAGTGGGGTGGTGATCAGGTCTCTATCTTCTGATCAGTATCCAGTGAAAGCCACGTACAAAGCACCCCTGTGACAGATGAGGACAGGATCATCAGGCTTGGCTGTGATTCCCCTGATGGTAAATAGCTTAACAACACTCATTGAATGGTTACATTCCCGGGAGATACTGAAGGACGCCCACCCCCCCCACCAAACCATAATCCAGGAGAAATCAGCAGTTTGGAGAGGCGAGAATCGCAGCTGTCATAGTGTCAGCCGTGGCTCAGTGGGTAGCACTCTCACCTCTGAGTCAGAAGGTTGTGGGTTCATAGTCCCACTCCAGAGACTAGAGCATAAATATCTAGGGCTGACACTCCAGTGCAGTGCTGAGGGAGTGCTGCACTGTCAGAGGTGCTATCTTTCGGATGACTCGTGAAACAGAGCCCTCTCAGGTGGATGTAAAAGATCCCATGGCACTGTTTCGAAGAAGAGCAGGGGAGTTCTCTCTGGCTGTAAAGTGCTTTGGGATGTCTGGTGGGTTGTGAAAGGTGCTATAGAAATGCAAGTCTCTTTTTCAGATAATTTGGGAGAGGAGAAGGGACAAAAAAAAAGAAAACTCCACACTGGTCCTGGAAACTAAAGGCAGATTTCATCATGTGCACTGGACATGTCGAGAAGTATTTCAGCTTTTGTTTTCATTATTCTGCCTCCAGGCACAATCAAGCTCTTGCCCATCGGTCAATATGAGTTTTATCCTGTTATACTTTTCAGTACCATGGAGAGTTCCAGGGTTACAATCAAAGTTTATATTCTACTCCATTAACCAGATCGGTATTGGATTGTTCTGAGGACGAATCTGAATTAAAGTGTTTGAATCCACGGGTCTGGCTATGGGGGTGTATCAGAACTATTCGGTATCTTCAAAGACAACCCTGCTACTCAACATCAGAGTGCACATAACATGTATAAGAACATAAGACGTAGGAGCAGGAGTCGGTCATTTGGCCCCTCGAGCCTGCTCCGCCATTCAACAAGATCATGGCTGATCTGATCTTGGCCTCAACTCCACTTCCCTGCCCGTGCCCCATAACCCTTGACTCCCTTACCATTCAAAAATCTGTCTATCTCCACCTTAAATATATTCAATGACCCAGCCTCCACAGCTCTCTGGGGAAGAGAATTCCAAAGATTCACGACCCTCTGAGAGAAGAAATTCCTCCTCATTTCCGATTTAAATGGGTGCCCCCTTATTCTGAAATTATGCCCCCTAATTCTAGATTCCCCCACGAGGGGAAACATCCTCTCTGCATCTACCCTGTCAAGTCCCTTCAGAATCTTATATGTTTCAATAAGATCACCTCTCATTCTTCTAAACTCCAATGAGTATAGGCCCAACCTGCTCAACCTTTCTTCATAAGATAATCCCTTCATCTCCGGAATCAACCTCGTGAACCTTCTCTGAACTGCCTCCAATGCAAGTATATCCTTCCTTAAATAAGAAGACCAAAACATCGTAGCTCATTGGTAATATTAGGTAACTAACCGTAGCCCCAACTGCACCCTCAACACACAACCTCTGCCCTTTATACCATCTTCAACACTCACCTTCTGCCCTCTACACCATTCAACGCGCTCCCTCTACCCTCTACACCATTCAATGCGCTCCCTCTGCCCCCTACACCATCCAACGCACTCCCACTGCCCTCTACACCATCCAACGTACTCCCTTTGCCCTCTACACCATCCAACGCACTCCCACTGCCCTCTACACCATCCAACGTACTCCCTTTGCCCTCTACACCATCCAACGCACTCCCTTTGCCCTCTACACCATCCAACGCACTCCCACTGCCCTCTACACCATCCAACGTACTCCCTTTGCCCTCTACACCATCCAACGCACTCCCTTTGCCCTCTACACCATCCAACGCACTCCCTCTGCCCTCTACACCATCTAACGCACTCCCTCTGCCCTCTACACCATTCAACGCACTCCCACTGCCCTCTACACCATTCAACGCACTCCCTCTGCCCTCTACACCATTCAACGCACTCCCTCTGCCCTCTACACCATCCAACGCGCTCCCTCTGCCCTCTACACCATCTAACGCGCTCCCTCTGCCCTCTACACCATCTAACGCGTTCCCTCTGCCCTCTACACCATCTAACGCACTCCCTCTGCCCTCTACACCATCTAACGCACTCCCTCTGCCCTCTACACCATCTAACGCACTCCCTCTGCCCTCTACACCATCCAACGCACTCCCGCTGCCCTCTACACCATCTAACGTGCTCCCTCTACCCTCTACACCATCTAACGTGCTCCCTCTACCCTCTACACCATCTAACGTGCTCCCTCTACCCTCTACACCATCTAACGTGCTCCCTCTACCCTCTACACCATCCAACGCACTCCCTCTGCCCTCTACACCATCTAACGTGCTCCCTCTACCCTCTACACCATCCAACGCACTCCCGCTGCCCTCTACACCATTCAACGTGCTCCCTCTACCCTCTACACCAGCCAACACTCTCCCGAACAGCTCCCAGAGTTTGGAATCCTTCCTCCTTTGTATCAGTGCTACTCTGGGAAGCACCCAGTTAATATTACAAAATTCTGAAATCCCTTTCACTTTGTGATTAACCTGTTCACATTCCAAAACCCAGAACTTTCCACCATCCCTGCTGGCACCTGTGTGGGCTTTTTTCATTCAGATACAAATGTTTCGCGATCGTCTATCTTTTGGATAGTTAGTGTAACCCAAACTGGTCAGTGTGACCCCCACCCCCCAACCCCACCCCCACACACCACCCACACACAACCCCCCCC
>JASTWF010000744.1:0-127488 GCA_030390025.1 Squalus acanthias | reverse complement strand
TCTCCCCCTCCCTACCCCATCTCTCCCTCCCCCACCCCATTTCTCCCTCCCCTACCCCATTTCTCCCTCCCCTACCCCATCTCCCCCTCCCCTACCCCCTCTCCCCCTCCCTACCCCATCTCTCCCTCCCCTACCCCATATTCCCCTCTCCTCCCCATCTCCAGCTATCTATTTGGATTAAAATATCAATCTTTTTATTCTGCTCGGTAATCATTCGCCTCAATGCTGAGCCCGGGGCTGATGCAATTACAAATTCAGGAGTTGGGATTTTCTTTGCTGAAAGGAGTCCTGAGGCCAGATGCGGAAAGAGAACTCAACAGAGCTGACACTCTGACTCTGTCTCACATTCAGAATGGGCATCATATGCTTCTCAAGAAGACAACACGCTCTAGGAGGTTTGCAACGTGCCTCCCATTACTCATACCAATTGGTACAATTTTATCAGTTGAATGCCTCATATAGATATACATGAATACCCGGTCTAGCCTATATGTGACTCCAGACCCACAGCAATGTGGTTGACTCTTAACTGCCCTCTGAAATGGTGCCCTTCTCGAGGGCAATTAGGGATTGGCAATAAATGCTGGCCTTGTCGGCGACGCCCACATCCCATGAACGAACAAACAAAAAAGTGCTAATGATTTCACAAGAAACTCTTGTCTTCTCCCACACACACACACACACACACACACACAAGACTCTGGCAAAAGCAGGCAAGGCTCAGCAATTAAATCCTTCAGAAAAGGAGCTAGATAAATATCTGGTTGTAAATTGGATTTGTTGTTATGGGGATATATGGGAGTATGATCAAATACTCCAAGGGCATGCTAGTTCCTGCGCTTCTGGAAGGGGGTGGGAGGAGAGGGAGGGGAATATTATCTGCACACAGCAACAGACCAGGGCTGAATAGTGGAGACATGAAGATGGGTGAACATTCTGAGGTTTTGCTCTATAACCTTTGAAGTTTGAGCATTAGTTATGCAAAAATACTCTTTCAGGAGATTGGACGGGTGGTGTGGAGTCCATAATAGGGTGGATTGGGCATGATCTATCAAGAGATGGGTTTGATGGACTGAATGGCTTTTCTAGTCTGGTGCTTTCTTATGAGATCATTAGCATAGAACAAACTACCTACAGTTTCTGAAGGTTTTACCAATGACATAGGACTTGGTCATTCCATAGTTATCACAGACTACTCTGTTAATAGAATAGGCAGTATGCAGGGACACAGAGGACTCTGAAGAAACATATATCTGTGCAAAATGCACAACCTGTCTCAATCCCAACTTCAGAAGAACATTCCTTTGTATGAATGTGATCTTTCCACTTCCCATATCAGCCAGCCCGGGACTTCTCTGAATGAAATTGCCAGTTGAGTGCCAATTAACGCTGAATTATGTTCAGTTCTGTGGTCTGGGCTCCTGCCCAGTAGGAACTTGGGTAAGACTGTCCAAAATCATTTCCTGTAGGATCCTTACAACAGCTGACAGAGAGAGGAGGCTTTCACCCGCCAGTTTGGCCTGGATTCAAACCCAGGCTCCAGGAGTGAAAAGGACAGTGTTCAAACTGACATCACCGCCCAACACCTGGAGAAAAAAGTCTGCTGGAGTGTCTGAATAAAAATCCTCACTCGGACACAGAAGTTCTAAACAGAATTAGCATTTCTGTCTTGTTTCTCACATAGGATAATCTAAGCACCCATTTAGTATGAACCCAATACACGTGTTTAAATCCTTCTCAAGAAATGCACACAGATTTTGCAGTTCTGAGGCCCCCTTGGTTGGGTTTTTAATTCTTATCTCTTCCCATGGACTGGTAATGAGGTAACTTTTATACTCCAGGCCTGGCCTTGTATAGCCATTGTAGAATTGCATAGGATTACATAGGATATACAGCACAGAAACAGGCCCAACCAGTCCATGCCAGCGTTTATGCTCCACTCGAGCCTCCTCCTGTCTTTCCTCATCTAAATCTATCAGCATAACCCTCTATTCCCGCCTCCCTCATATGCTTATCTAGCCTCCCCTTAAATGCATCTATACTATTTGCTTCAACCACTCCCTGTGGTAGCGAGTTCTACATTCTCACCACTCTTTGGGTAAAGAAGTTTCTTCTGAATTCCCTATTGGATTTCTTAGTGACTATCTTATATTGATGACCTCTGGTTCTGCTCTTCTCCACAAGTGGAACCATTCTCTCTGTATCCACTCTATCAAAACCTTTCATAATTTTAAAGACCTCTATTAGGTCACCCCTCAGCCTTCTTTTTTCAAGAGAAAAGAGACCCAGCCTGTTAATCCTTTCCTGATGTGTATACCCTCGCATTTCTGGCATCATCCTTGTAAATCTTCTCTGCACCCTCTCCAGTGCCTCTGTGTCCTTTTTATAATAATGAGTCTTTAATATGTGAAAAACTTACTATGGCTATTCTACCTGGTACACCTACACTCACACCTCCATGTGGAGAGGAAGGGAGTTGAAATATTAAAAGTAACATCTAAGCTCCTACAATTGCTCAGTAAGCCAGTCTGTTACCTGTTGTGCTACTAAATCATACAGATTAACAGTTCCCAGGTTTGATTCTCAGTCTGTGATGAATTGCCAAATGTCAGGCTGGGGCAACAGTTGGAGAGCTACAGTTAACTTCTGCACCCTAAGCCAGGGCAAAGAAACAAAATCAGCCAGGGTCCCCAATCCTGATGCAAGGTGTGCAGACATCACGAAGAATGGGCTCATGCTTAGTTTAGTATTCTGCTTGGTAACCGTCTGCTAGTTCTCACAGTGCAAGCTCATAGCTGAAAGCCAGCCTTTTCAGGTGAGGTATTTGGAGGGCGGCCGGTAAAGGGCGGAGGGAAGAAAACCCGAGCACGAATCAGAGTCTTCAAAAACCTGTCAGGATATATAGCGCTCTTAACACAGCAAAGGTCCAAGGTGCTTCACAGAGGGGAGCAGGTGCTGAACGGTTTTGGTGTAGTTTGGAATGCGACGCCAGAAAAACTTTTAAAAGCGGAGCGCGAAGCAGCAAAGTGAAGGGATTTGGGGAGAGAGCTTCAGAGGCCGGAGCCAAGGCAACCGAAGCCTCGGCCACCACTGGTGGAGCTGAAGGGTGCTCGAGTCAGAGGATTGCTGGGCTTCGGCTGAGGGGGGGGGGGGGGGGGGGGTGTCGCTGGAGGAGGTTGTGCGGGCGAGGCCATGGGGGGAGGGCGGGGAAGAAATTTGTAAACAAGGACAAGGATTTTGCCTTCAATACCTGGGGAATGGGGAATTAAGGAATTTGGCGAGGATAGGGCTGATGGACAAGCGGCAGGTAGTGCGTGGCAGTGTGTAGAGCTGAGGAGGTCAGTGAGGTGCGAGGAGTTGAGTGTGGGAGCAATGAAAGGAAGGGGGGGGGGGTGGAGAAATAATCGACTGACAGCAAAACAATACCTGGTTCAGTTTGATACCAGACCACCCGGTAGGTGAGGTAACCATTCCTTTCTATGGCTTTCTGTATAAAGTCTGTTAACATTTGCCAGTTATGTGGAGAGCATTTATATTTCCTACTCTGACCTTTTAGTACAGAAACTGTCCTGTGGCTGATTAGATTATGACACGAATCTGAAAAACTCACTCGTGTGTGTGTGTGTGTGTGTGTGGGGGGGGGGGGGGGGGGGGCAGGGGTTATTCTGAACTCCCGTTTGTCAAAATTTACCGACTTTCACAAATTGAATTCAGTGAGATTACCAGACAGAAGGAGTCAATCCCCAAACCCATCCTCACCCACAACACTCTGAGTCACACGGTATTGTAAAGTGACTGTGAGACGGGAGTGATTATAGCAAGAGGATTACTAAATTTCAGACTTGTTTTTGGTATTTACCATTGAACATGCACGCTTGGAACACAAAGCTGCCCCTGTACAGCATTTGGAAATGAATACCGGAGTAATTATCAGTGAGACACAAAAACTAGGACGCTCACAGAGGGACGAGACTTGCTAAAAAAAAATGGCCATAACCTAGTCCAGCTGTTCCCATATTTATGTATCACACATTAAAACTCACTGCAGCATACATAAGCCAAAAAAAAGCATTCAGAATGATGTGGCTTCTTTTCAAATGCGGGTTTTTTTTAAAAAACACACTGACAATGAACTCCGTCACACTGAAAATCTTTTAGCTCCAGGAATATTTAACCAAGTACAAAACCATACACATTATTATCAGCGGGTCGGTGGTTTTTTTAAACTGCTATTCTAAGATCACCGCCATTTTTCCCTCTGTACCCACAGAATATATTTTAGGGATCAAGCGTTATCCTGTACTTTGAACTCTCAATAGGGATGCGTTCCAGAGAGAGGGTCACCCAACCTTGTTTTTAAAATATTTACACACATCCCAGAAGTGGAGGACTAAAGGCCGGCACACAGACACACACGCCTCCCATTCTCTCTGAAGGACTCTGGAGAGAAATGGTTCATGACACGAGTGCTCCCAGCGACAGACTGACAAGCGGAGCAGGTTGGGTCAGCGGCACATGGGCTGGAGATGCTGTTCTCCTCCACGTCCGGCTGTGAACAGCTCACAACCACATGGGTCCTGGTCCACTATCACAGCTTCCCCGCATACCTGCCACGGCCAAGCGATTGCACATCCATTTCAACATGTAAATTACAGATGTTATGACACACACTACTTGATGGGGCAAATTTGCAGGTTAGAGAGGGAGGGAATTGATTGTGAATGGCATTCATTTTGTATTGAGTCTATTCTTTATTTGGGCTGTGCTTTTAAAAAATGCATTATTCCATATTCATCCTAGTTTGAAGTCATTAGTTTACAGTGCCGCCTTTTAAAAAAAATAAGTCTCCGAGACAATTACATTCCTTTTAAAATTGTGCTTGACCTATTTTGATGAATTTGTGAATTTTAAATGGAGCCTCTCTGCCGTTGTTGTGTTCTGGGTTCCAGTGTGTGTGTGTGTGTGTGGGGGGGGGGGGGGGGGGAGGAGGGCGGCAGGCAGTTGTGTTATTAAAGATTGCAAACCAGAGTTCAACATCTCGCACGTGACGGAATTGTTAAATGTGGCCTTTTGAAAGGAGCCGCGATCCCGGCAGAGTATGCGTGCGTTCTTCAGAGCGACTCCCCATTCAACTCTTGCAAAACACCAGCATTCGGCTCTCACCTCCCCCACAAACAATAGCCAGATGAATAAAGCGTTTCGCACAACAATTCCACCCCCCCCCCTCCCCCCCCCCCACTTATCAGAGCGGTCGCTCGGCCCTGGCCCACGGTGACACTGCTCTGATCACAAGACATCGAGGAGCTGAAAATGTTTTTCCAAACGAAGATTTTCTTACATGGCATTGTAGCTCCTAACTGGGTCGGATGCTTTTGAAATAAACCTGATGTCTGCAAATACTTTAAAGGGGTATCAGCTTCTCCCTCCCCGAACATTAGAAGGCGTGTCACACCCTACAGCCCCTTACAATGGAACAGTACCTCCATTTTTGAGCCACACTGGGCTTTATATTCTCCAGCGATTAATGTCAATTTACAGTTACAGCTGCCCACTTAATACTGATATTGATAAAACATTCCTGGCATTTTCAACATGCATCCACTTGCACAGAAACCTCTCGTTCTCAGGCATCAGAAGGACTTGCGCTTTATTTATACAACAGGCGAGGTTGAACAACAACAACCTACATTTATATAGCGCCTTTAATGCAATATCAGACAAAGATTGTCACTGAGCCAAAGAAGAAGACATTAGGGGAGATGGCCAAAGCTTGGTCAAAGAGGTCGGTTTTAAGGAGCGTCTTAAAGGAGATAGAGAGAGGCGGAGAGGTTCAGGGAGGGAATTCCAGAGTTTAGGGCCCATGCAGCTGAAGGCACGGCCGCCGATGGTGGAGCGAAGGAAGTGGGGGATGCGCAAGAGGCCAGAATTGGAGAAATGCAGAGATCCAGGAGGGTTGTGGGGCCGGAGGAGGTTCCAGAGATGGGGAGGGACGAGGCCACGGAGGGATTCCAACAGGAGGATGAGAACGTATAACGGGAGTCGGTCAGCATCTGAAAGAGAGGCAGGTAACTGGGTCGGGTAGGATTCCACCCCCTTTCAGTTGCTGTCCATTTCCAGCGTTAGTTATTTGTTCCCTCTCCACTTGATTCTCAATGTGCTGGGAATTAATGCGTCTCAATGGGGGGGGGGGGGGGGAGTCTCAATGGGGGGGGAGTCTCAATGGGGGGGGGAGTCTCAATGGGGGGAGTCTCAATGGGGGGGAGTCTCAATGTGGGGGGGAGTCTCAATGGGGGAGTCTCAATGGGGGGGAGTCTCAATGGGGGGGAGTCTCAATGGGGGGGAGTCTCAATGTGGGGGAGTCTCAATGGGGGGGAGTCTCAATGGGGGGGGAGTCTCAATGGGGGGGGAGTCTCAATGGGGGGGAGTCTCAATGGGGGGAGTCTCAATGGGGGGAGTCTCAATGTGGGGGGAGTCTCAATGGGGAGGGAGTCTCAATGTGGGGGGGAGTCTCAATGGGGAGGGAGTCTCAATGGGGGGGGAGTCTCAATGGGGGGGAGTCTCAATGGGGGGGAGTCTCAATGGGGGGAGTCTCAATGGGGGGGAGTCTCAATGAGGGGGAGTCTCAATGGGGGGGAGTCTCAATGGGGGGGAGTCTCAATGGGGTGGGGGAGTCTCAATGGGGGGGGAGTCTCAATGGGGGGTGGGGATGAGGGGTTAGATGCCACCTTCCAAAAATAAAAGAAATAATGCGAGTCGCAGAGAGTTTCTGGGAATGAAAGGCTAGGGTGGTGTACCTTGAAAAGGGTTCCGCTGTCAGGGATGGCGTCTTTAGACACAGAGAGTTTGGATCACACAGCAATCGGTGCGCAATTATGATTAATTGCGGCGACTTATCTTTGTTTTTGGTCAGCCTGCTATCTGACACGCACGAGCCCCCCCCCCCCCCCCCCCCCCCCCCCCCCCCAGTGCCAGTCTTAATAGTCTCCAAACCAAGCATGCTGGTGTCTTAGTGTGCTTGATCTGAATGCACACTTTCTCTCTGTAGGGACACATCTCATTTACCCAATTCCAGAAGCCTGGGCCCAGGTTGGCAGAGCCAAACCTTAAGGGTCCCTGAAGTGGACACAAGGCCGCTGCGGGATGAACCCATCTGAAAGGTGCAAGCCTCACAGTCTAACGCAGTGGCGAACTTCCCACTGCTTGCCCCGCCAGGACCACTGCAGTGTTCCAACACTTGAATGCAACACTATATAAATGCAAGTCTTTCTATTTTTTTGAAGGGTTATCTGGAGCAGATTGCAAAGAAGCCCAGCTGCCATCTGCCCTCCAGGATCCATTAGCAAACCGGTCGCACACGGTGCCCTGGACTCCCGCAAATCTGCCCGGCTCACATATTCCATTGTCAAACCTATCAGGAGCATGAAAGAGTCACTTTCATTACCGAAGTAATCGAAAACAAACGTGTTTTCTGTTTCTAAAAAATCTCGGGAATATCTAAAGTTGCGTCCCGCTCCCCAGTAAGACCACAAAGAATGTACAGCACAGAAACAGGCCATTCGGCCCAACTGGTCTATGCCGGTGTTTGTGCTCCACACCAGCCTCCTCCCACCCCTCTTTATCTCGGCCTATCAGCATATCCTTCTCTTTCTTTCTCCCTCATGTGTTCTATTCAGCTTCCCCTTAAATGTATTTTTGCTAATTCGCTTCAACTGCTCCCTGTGGTAGCGAGTTCCACATTCTCACCAGTGCTCCTGGCGTGTCCTGAGTTTACTGGATGCTATGTGCAACCTGTAAATTCTTGGTATTGTAGCACTGAATCCTTGGGTCACTCTACACCCAGACAGTCCCCCAGTGCTGATGATCAGGAGGCTCTGCCTGAGTGTGGGAGCATGGAGAAGGTGGGAGTGAAGTTAACTGATTCCTGGTGAATCTACCTCAATCCCATTGAGAGTCTAGAAGGGAACCCTTGGAACGATCATCCTTTCTCCCTCACTGAGCATCAGGGAAAGCCCCTGGTCACTGCCATTTCCCTGGACCGAAGTCGCGGCTTCTTTAGCTGGTTCAGACTCTACGCCATGCGATGATGCCGAGTTGATTCCTGCACAGGGAGCTGCTGACTGGGCCTATTTTGCTGGGTTGCCCCAGTGTCACCAAACAAGAATCAGCTCAACAAGTTTAGGGCACCACTAATATATGAAAGAAACATATAGAATGATATAGCACAGAAGGAGGCCATTCGGCCCATCGTGCCAGTGCCGGCTCTTTGGTTGAGCTATCCGATTAGTCCCACTCCCCCCTGCTCTTTCCCAGAGCCCTGTGTTTTTGTTTTTATGATCTAATCAAACGAAAAGAAGCTCAACATAAAAAAAAACTCCCACCAAAAGCCAAGTGAATCTTCCCAACTCAATGATAATGTTGTGTTGACGCCCTTTACCCTGCGGTGCCCCCTCCCCCGCCACGAAAGGCTGGTCACTGGGCATCGGATGAATTAACACCTGAATGAGATTAGGAAATGTCAGACAGACATAGATAGACAACTCCCCGAATACCCATCGGACTCGCCCGCATCAGCGGCGGCAGCCGGCCAGCCTGCCTCCCGGACCTGGGACTCCGGGCAGGCGCTCAACATTTCAATCAGATTTGCTGTTCGGACACATTGGCGGAGCCGGGTCACGCACAAAGAGCCAGTGACGAGTAGATAAGGAGGAAGTGGCTAACACTGCCTCTCCTGAATTTTCATTAAAGCCCCTTTTTTTCTCTCTCTCCGTCACGCTGTCCCTGGTTCTCCGCGGGAGCAATCCGCACGTTCCCAGCACCAGCGAGCCGGGGGAAGGGAAGGAGCAGCCACAGATCGTGCTCGACAAGGGTTCGGTGGATTGAAGTTTGAAGTCGCCTCGCCCCTGTTGCTACACTCGAGCGATTGGGTTTAATCCCCCGGTGGGGCCGTGGAATGGAAGTGTCGGCAGAGCGCGCAGCCTAGAGCAACCCCGGCTGGAAGCGGCGCAGCAGATCCCGCCAGCACACCGATGGAAATTGGGGAGCAACAGCATGTTCTCCGGGAGAGCTTGCCCCTGCCTTAGTGAGTGCTGGCCCGGAGCGCCGGATCTCGCTCTCCCGCTCGCTGGCTGGCCGGACTATGAGGCACCATGGGCTGGTGCGACCCCGGCGTGCAGATGCTCTTCACCATGATGGGCGCCTTCGCAGCCTTTAGCCTGATGAGTATAGCCATCGGCACCGACTACTGGCTCCACTCGCGGGCTTACATCTGTAACGGCACCAACGGCACCACCGACGAGAACCAAGTGAAGAAGGAGAAAGGATCCTTAATCCATTCGGGTCTCTGGCGGGTCTGCTGTGTGGAAGGTAACCTTTATTCACGTTAACCTGTGTACCTGGCAGTGTGGCCACACGGGGAGATACTGTCTCGCTGCCTGGGTACAAGCAGCAGCCCCGAGGCTGGGGTCTTGGAGACAATCTGTTGCGGCTTTGAGCGACCCCGTTAACCCTTTCACTGGGATTCCGGGTTTGGCTCAATGTCTTTGTGTGAATTCCGGGCAGACACCTCTCGGCGCATAATGGGGGGATGGGTGGGGGGGGGGGGGGGAAGGGTTAAATGGGACGGTGGTCAGTCCAATAGCATTGTGTTATAACAGGGGCTCAGGATGTACCCACAATAAAACATCATTAAATCGAGGAAGTAGATATTCCCCTTTCTGTCTCGGTTTATTCTCAGCCAGCGGCACGGAGGTGCGTTCATTTTGAGTTTATTTCCAATCTGAGGATTTATCGCAACAACTTGTAAAACTTGAATGCACTGTGCGTGGTTGAAGGAGTTGCGAGTGAGGCTGTCCAACAGAGTGAGGGTTGGCGGCCGGAGATAAGGAGTGTTCACAGCTCGGCGCTGCCAATCTTCCTCGGTGTTTTTGCCTCATGACTTTATTTGGTTGTCCCTGGCGTTTACCTCCCACTGTGGACTGGAGTGGGAGGCTTTCCGGAGACATGAACACGGGATCTGGGCTTGGCTGCACCAGATCCGCCGTCTGATTCAATCAGCGAATGCCAACACACGTGAACTCCAGGGTCACATCTCCCTCATTCCAGGCGACAGTCAGTGTCCGCGCTGAGAGGCGCATCAACTCTCCTCCAATACAATGGGACAGGCCGGATACAGAGGTTTGTTATGGAATAGCTTATGTAAGCTCCAGAGAGGGAGGAATCATTCTTTTGTAACAAATAGGATATAAAAAGTTGCTCTTTGTGTTATTGTCATCCCATCTCCCGCAGTGTTATATAAAATTCACAGCACAGGAACAGGCCATTCGGCACAACCAGTCTGTGCCGGTGTTTCTGCTCCACATGAGCTTCCTCCCGCCCTTCTTCATCTCACTCTATCAGCATATCCTTCTATTCCTTTCTCCCTCGTCTGTTTATCTAGCTTCCCCTTAAATACATCTATACTATCTATTCGCCTCAACCACTCCCTCTGGCAGCGAGTTCCACATTCTCAGCACTCCCTGGGTAAAGAAGTTTCTCCTGAATTCCAGATTAGATTTACTAGGGTGTATGAAATTATGAGGGGCCTAGTTAAAGTGGATAGGAAGGACCTATAGCAGAGAGGTCAATTACCAGGAGTCATCGATTTAAAGTAATTGGTAGAAGAATTAGAGGGGAGTTGAGGTGAATTTTTTTCACCCAGAGGTTGGTGGGGATCTGGAACTCACTGCCTGAAAGGGGGGTAGAGGCAGAAACCCTCATCGCATTTAACAAATACGGATATGCACTTGAAGTGCCGTAAACCTACAGGGCTAAGGACCAAGAGCTGGAAAGTGGGATTAGCCTGGAGAGCCAGCACAGACACGATGGGCCGAATAACCTCCTTCTGTGCCGTAAATTTCTATGATCATATATTTATGAGCCCTAGTTTTGTTATTAAACATTGTCTAACACTTGTTTGGAGAAGTCAGCGAAAACAATGTAAAATAAAACACAACATGTTGGAGCAAACACAGCTGAAGGCAGCAGCTGAAGATGCGGCAACAGTTGGGATGAGAAGCTTCGTCGGACCTCCGTGTCCTCCTCCTCCAGCCCCAAACTTCACCGTGTCCTCCTCCTCCTCCAGCCCCAAACTTCACCATGTCCTCCTCCAGCCCCAAACTTCACCGTGTCCTCCTCCAGCCCCAAACTTCACCATGTCCTCCTCCTCCTCCAGCCCCAAACTTCACCGTGTCCTCCTCCAGTCCCAAACTTCACCGTGTCCTCCTCCTCCAGCCCCAAACTTCACCATGTCCTCCTCCTCCTCCAGCCCCAAACTTCACCGTGTCCTCCTCCAGCCCCAAACTTCACCGTGTCCTCCTCCAGCCCCAAACTTCACCATGTCCTCCTCCTCCTCCAGCCCCAAACTTCACCGTGTCCTCCTCCAGTCCCAAACTTCACCGTGTCCTCCTCCTCCAGCCCCAAACTTCACCATGTCCTCCTCCTCCTCCAGCCCCAAACTTCACCGTGTCCTCCTCCTCCAGCCCCAAACTTCACCGTGTCCTCCTCCTCCAGCCCCAAACTTCACCGTGTCCTCCTCCTCCAGCCCCAAACTTCACCGTGTCCTCCTCCTCCAGCCCCAAACTTCACCGTGTCCTCCTCCTCCAGCCCCAAACTTCACCGTGTCCTCCTCCTCCAGCCCCAAACTTCACCGTGTCCTCCTCCTCCAGCCCCAAACTTCACCGTGTCCTCCTCCTCCAGCCCCAAACTTCACCATGTCCTCCTCCTCCTCCAGCCCCAAACTTCACCGTGTCCTCCTCCTCCAGCCCCAAACTTCACCGTGTCCTCCTCCTCCAGCCCCAAACTTCACCATGTCCTCCTCCTCCAGATCCTGGCTGTTCTTCCAGCATTTGCTGTTCCGGATTGAGATTTACAGTTTGGGAGATTGTCTTAACACCCGAATCTGTGGGGCTACTCTGTACAATTCCTATTGAAACCCCACAAGGCTTATAAACAGAGAAGGGTCATATTGTGATGTGATAAAACTCTCCATTCATCTCACTGAGTTGATCACTAGGTAGCTAACGTTTATGGTATTAGGCTGCTGTGGTTGGTCGACAAGTATTCTTCTGAAAAGGTCATGCTTGGATTTTTACCCATTTAATAAAACGCCCAATAACTTTAAGGTGAGGTATAGAGCGCCAGCCAGATGCAGGGACGTTACCTGCCCGCTCACATGAGCCTTATCCTCAGCCTCATAAAAGCACCTCTCTGCGCTTTGTGGCTATTTCCGCTCTTCTGCGCCAGTTACTGTCTTGATGCTGTGAAACTGACCAATTTTGCGCGCAGTTTGGTGCTGTCGGCCTGTACTCACTGGATGAAACTCACTGCGGCCATCGGCAGAGCTATTCAACCCCCTCCCCTCCCCCAGAACCGCTGCTCCAGCTTCGCCTTATCACAAGAGCCGTCGCCATCCTCCCAATCACTCACCCAGCCAAATCCCCAAAGTGTCCAATAACAGATTGAAACTGTTGAGCACACAAGACAGCGGCCCAATGATTGACTTGTTGGGACTCGGGGGGAAGGGTGGGGTGGGGGTGGGGGAGGAGTTTTATACTGAGACTATTTCCCTCCCCCTCTCCCCAAGGCACCGATTCTTGCCGGGGAAGGTCCCACAGAACTGGGTGCTCTCTGCTACCCTCCCCACCAGTGATCCTGGACATTGAGTGTGTGGCCAGGGATTTGACGGTGATGGCATCACACTCAAGCCGGGCACTTGCCTCTTGCCTCATGCCCCCCACACACACACTTTGCAGCAGGGGTCACTAGATAGCGATGCCAAGCAGTAACTCTGGCCGATTTCCCCCTCCCTCAGCTGGGGTTGTTGAGGGCAGTTGTCGAACCAGCACTGCGCAGCTACACCTTGCAGCTCCTTTCTGTCTTTGTGAACACAACGGCCCAGTGATAGGCACCGCGTGGTTAACACATCATCGGCATCTCCTGCACGTGTCGCTGCACCGTAAGGGACAGAGGCTTGTTCTCCCTCGCCAGGAGTAAAGAATCATTCCGATTTACTACAAACCCATTTCCCATTCAACAGCCAACAGCACAATCATTTATAACATCAACCGCTCCAGCAAATGCGGGGGGATTTCTTTACCCCAGTCTCTACATTCCAATTCAGTTTTCACTGGCTAAGCTTGTTCCTGTAATCTACCATTGCTGCCAACCCCGAATCTAAGTTGTTTATACACAGAATATTAACATAGAAAATAGAACCAGAGCGGAGATGAGGAGAAATGTTTTTTACGCAGCGAGTTGTTGTGATCTGGAATGCGCTGCCTGAAAGGGCGGCGGAAGCAGATTCAACAGTAGCTTTCAAAAGGGAATTAGATAAATATTTTAAAAGGAAACAGCTGCAGGGCTGTGAGGAAAGAGGGGGGGGGGGGGTTGGGATTAATTGGATCACTCTTTCACAGAGCTGGCACAGGCACGATGGGCCGAACGGCCTCCTTCTGAGCTGTAAGATTCTAAGTTAGTAAAAAAAAAACTTTAGGTAAACAAACAGACCAGGTGGCGTCCACTTCATACCAGGGCTTTGCAATGCCTCCTGCTACACCCACCATCAAACAGACCTCACCAATGCAACCAGCAATACACCAAGGATAAGCTGCATGTCCCCACCCCAAATCAATAAGTTTTCAACAACACAATTGATTGAACTTTTTGATAAAGTAAGGGAGAGGGTTGATGAGGGTAGTGCGGTTGACAGTTTGCATATGGACTTTCAAAAGGCGTTTGACAAAGTACCACATAATAGACTTCTTAGCAAAATTAAAGCCCATGGGATTAAAGAGACTGTGGCAGCGTGGATCCAAAATTGGCTAAAGGACAGAAAGCAGAGAGTAGTGGTGAACGGTTGTTTTTCAGACTGGAGGGAAGTGTGCTGTGGTGTCTCCCAGGGTTCAGTATTAGGACCACTGCTCTTTTTGATATATATTAATGACCTGGACTTTGATATACGGGGCATAATGTCAAAGTTTGCAGATGACACGAAACTCAGAAATGTAGTAAACAATGAGGAGGATAGTAACAGACTTCACGAGTGCGTAGACAGACTGGTGAAATGGGCAGACACATTCAGATGAAATTTAATGCAAAGAAGTGTAAAGTGATACATTTTGGTAGGAAGAATGAGGAGAGGAACTATGAACTAAATGGTACAGTTTTAAAGGGGGTGTAGGAGCAGATAAACCTGGGGGTGTTTGTACACAAATCTTTGAAGGTGGCAAGACAAGTTGAGAAGGCTGTTAAAACTTCACCTCTGCTCCCAGCGCACCCCATCTCCCTCCGCTGGCAACTGAGACTAAGCCAAATATTCCGGCTGCTGTGGGTGGGGCGGGATTACTGTGGTCTGCCAAACAGTGCATTTGGCAGGTCCAATGGCTTTGCATTGAGGTTTAATTGCATTATCGTTTCATGCAATTGTAAAAAAAAAATGCATAAAGAAGGATCTTGCATTGATATCGCGCCTGTCACAGGCTCAGGACAAGTCAAAGCGCTTTACAGCCAATGAAATAGTTTTGAAGTGGTAAGGTAGGAAACACGGCAGCCAATTTGCGCACAGCAAGCTCCCACAAACAGCAATGTGATAATGACCAGTTAATGTGTTTTAGTGATGTTGATTGATTGAGGAATAAATATTGTCCAGGACACCGGGGAGAATTCCCCATCTCTTCTTCGATATAGTGCTAGGGGATCTTTTACATCCACCTGAGAGGGCAGACGGGGCCTCGGTTTAACATCTCATCTGAAAGATGACACCTCCGACAGTGCAGCACTCCCTCAGCACTGCACTGGAGTGTCAGCCTAGATTTTTGTGCTCAAGTCTCTGGAGTGGGACTTGAACCCACAACCTTCTGACTCAGAGGCGAGAGTGCTACCCACTGAGCCTCAGCTGGACACGGCTATGTAGGAAAATGCAACAGTCAAGTTGCACACAGCAAGCTCCCACAAACAGCAATGAGATAAATTACCAGATAATCTGTTTTAGTGAAACAAATGCAGATGCTTGGAATCTGAAATAAAAACAGAAAATGCTGGAAACACTCAGCAGGTCAGGCAGTATCTATGGAGAGAGAAACAGAGTGAAGGTCATCGAGCTGAAATGTTAACTCTGTTCCTCTTTCCACAGAAGCTGCCTGACCTGCTGAGTCTTTCCAGCATTTTCTGTTTTTATATCTGTTTTAGTGATGTTGATTGAGGGATAAATATTGGCCAGGACACCGGGGAGAACTCCCCTGGTGTTCTTCGAAATAATGCCATGGGATCTTTTACATCCACCTGAGAGAGCAGACGGGGCCTCGGTTTGACATTTCATCTGAAAGACAGCACCTCCGACAGTGCAGCACTTCCTCAGTACTGCAATGAAGGGTCAGCCTGGATTAATGCTTTTGTGGGCAGTGAATTAGTGGGTATGTTTGAAATGGAAAATGATGCTGGGACATTATCCTCCCCTCTCCCTTAGCAGGCCAGTTCCTCACATTTCTTTCTGGTTGTTTTAATTAGTTTGTATACCCAGTAGCTGCTTCCCTCTGATCACAGGTTCATTAAGATAACTTCCCTCTTTCACATTTCTAAAATCTTGTGTACATCTCAAAATGTCACCTCTTGGCTCTTTTCCTTTAAATTTGACATTGCCCATCCCCAGCTCTTACTCTGATTCACAGCTGCATTTTTGTGGGACCAAATGGATTAACAATCGAGTCCCACAACTGTTCCCCAATACATAAATTACCACGGCCGCATCTGGTACCAGAACTCTTCAACACAATTTCCTGCTCGATGTGGTGATTTTAAGAACATTTCTTGATGGTTCCTATTGCTTGATGTTTTGCCATTGAATGGAAAGGCGCCAACTTGGGTTTGAACATAGTACCTGACTCTCTCAAAACCAAAGAGGCCTGTGGGGGCAGAGTGGAGATGGGGGTTGCATGCGGAGGTAGAAGTTACTACACGGATTGAGATTTGGATCTAGGTCTGATCGTAGATAGTTAGGGAACTCTTATAAGGTTAACATGATCACGGTTTCAAATAGTGCAGTTTAGAAAAGTCGTGCAAGTCCTTGAAACACTTTTTAATAAAATTGTCTTACATTAAAACACATAATAAAAACAATAAATGTATGTTACATGATATGTTCCTCTGCATGCCCCCATCCACCGCCCCCCCCAAGTTCCTCTCCTCAGGCGTACAGTTCCACAGGTGCTGGGTGTCTTCTGGTATCTTGGCCAAGAGGCCATTCTTTACATGTAAACTAGGCAGCGAGTGTTGGCAGGTTTCCTGAGGTTGTGAGTGAGCTTATGGTTGAATCTAATCTTGTTCTAATGTCTCACACACACACACAGATCCAGCAGGGATCACTGGATAGGTATGCTTGGGAGGCCGAGCTAATTTCTTCCTTTGCTAGCCCAGGACCTTTCATCAACTCCCCAGCTGAATTCAGCTAATGTTGCACAGACTAGGAATCAAGCCTTGAGAATTCGCGGGCAGTATGGCTCAGTCCCAACACTGAACATTACCTGCACGCTGCACCTTTTCTTTTACATGATTCACAGAGACCACCATTTTTATGTAATATTAGTCAATCTCCCATGGCATTCCTCATAGAGAGTTAAGACCAATTGTAATCTTTAGGTGAAGCAGGAGGCTTTATTTACAGTTTAACCTAAGTTTCTATTATAAATGTGGACTTAGGAAGGTCAGAGGGTAAGTGCGCACAAACTCAATTTCCCCAACCTCAAGAAAAATAAAGTGATTTACTAGGAACTCAATGAAATAGATCAGCGCATAAATCATTAAATCCTTTAAAAGGTTCTAACTTATGAGAATTTAGAACTTTTATTTGACCACACAGCAGTCAGATTCCTCCGGAATCACATAATTTCTTAATTGCAACCTAACGATCTGTTATCCAGTGACCATCAGCAGGAAACCAGGACACAGTGTCAGTTCTTTTCAAGTTAAAGCAGATAAGATAACATTTTAATATGTGTTGCTTCCTAAGCGATGCTGATTTCTAATAAGGAATTGTGAACAGAAGGTTTTCATTATATATGTTTTAGAAGTTTGGTTTACAACAGATACTTCTCACAAGGATATTTTATATTCTTTAATAAAACTCTTCCAGAACTATTAAATTGTTGTCTTTTTAAACTATTGCATTTTTTTTATGGTGCAACTAATAGGGGGAAAAATTCGATTGCTTTGCACCTCCCGTTAGCGCCCTAAGAGGGCACTAATGGCGCGCAAAGCAACTAGTGACAGGAATCTTGTCATTCATGTGGAAATGACTTATGAAATAATGTTGGGCGGCCTGCTGGTGGCGCTGTCCAGGGAGAGTATAAATACTTGGGCATGGGCCCAGCTTGCTCAGGACATTCTTTAACAGGAACTAGTGAAGGACACAACTAGATCTCCATGTTGAAAAACAGTTGATTAAAGCTTTGTTTAACGCTTAGACCAAGTGCCTAGTAGTTTTCTTACGTCAACTAGCGCCCGGGCGCAGTGCCGCCATCGCCTCCCGTGAAATTCAGCGGGAGGTTAGCGGCGACAGTAACCATTAGCACCCCGTGGCATTGCGCCGCCAGCGATGATGTCATCGCCGTGCGCAGCACCCTGCTCGCGCCCCGGCCGCGATCTTTGGTGGCCGCCCCCGACTTACCGCCGGATACTATGTCCGACGGGGTCAGGGGGGCCTACCTGCGGCCGGGGCGGCGCTAGTTAAAGGGGAGGTGGCGGGCGGCCATTTTTGTTGCTGTCCCCGGCCCCCATGAAGACTCCCCGCGGGGTGCCGGCTGCTCTCCGTGAGCCCGGCACTCCTCTTGAGTGCTGGGCTCGTTTGCCGGCACTCCCGATCCCTGGTGGCCCAGCTGGGCGCCGGGACGCGCTGCGCCAGGCCCCTCCCCTTTAAGAAGGGGAGGAAGGCCTGCAGTACCGTGGCACGTAGCGCTGCGATATTCCCTCGCAGCGCCCTGAGAGGGAGGCGGGGCACTTCTAGTACCACCCCACTTCCCTCTTGGGGCGCTACCATTCAATTTCGGCCGCAGGGGCACTAATTTTTTCGGGATCTAAAAGTAGCGCCCCGGCAAAGTTAACGCCCCAAAGGGGGCGTGACCCAATTTTTCCCCCATAGTCTCTGAGCCAGCACTGGGATTTGTAAACTGTGGGACCGCAGTATAGCTTAATAAGGCACCTCAAACAAATACATGTATAATAACATGTGCCAGCAGTTATCAATCATATTTCTAGATCTAGTATGATGAATGTTGCCCTTCCTAGCAGGGGTCTGATGGCATGTTGTGGGGGGTAGCTACTCCATTGGTGCTTACTGGTTACTTTCTGATTTCCACCATTTCAGGCCTTCAGAAAGGAAACTGCTTTAGAATCAATTACTTTCCTGAAGATGATGATTACGACCAGGAGGGTTCAGAATACCTTTTGCGTAAGTATTTAGGGAATTTAATGCTCTATATGTGGGGATGATCAGCCATGTCGTTCTGAGCCACACCTGAAATAGTGCAGAATAATATATAAATCTAGAGCATTTGAAAATGTGCTTTGTTACGTGTGAACCTTAACATTTACACATTCACCCAACCCACCTTCACACACAGCCCTCAACTTTCACCTACCCAGCCCTCCACAGTAACCCTGATAGACCCTGTCTTCATCTTTCTTACCTCTGGGGGGCTTTATGACTGTATTATGGCTGCACACTCTGATCTAATTATCCCCTGCCCTTTAACCCCACTGCACCCAAAGACTACACTTGATCTTGACTCCTCATGTGCATCGCCCAGGAGATCGACTAGTATTTTATAAATGAGAGCGAATAGACATTTTCTCCTCCAATTTTCTCTCCTGAAGTCTGGAGGTAATTCGATTGGCAGCACCAACCCAAGACTACATTTTTCTATGTACCCCTAGGCAGGGAGTGCTAGCAGACTATTCTACCATGATGGGTATCGTAATCTTGTCCTCATCTGATGACCATACATGTTCACTTTCCAGTGGGGTTACTGACCAAGGATCAGGAGTGGGAACCCTGGCTGATTTCCCCTGCTCTCTCTCACTAGCCCAGGAACACATAAGCCCAAAGCAGGGACCCACGCCCACTCCCCTGAGATCAGCCCATTTGGCAGAGATCAGCGATCTAACCTGGGATCCTCCTGGTGATTTTGACTCAGTAGCACATCACATGATGTCATTTTAAATGAGCCTGGCAGGAATTACAAGGAGAGATATTGAGACACATTTGATCTTTTCCCACATGTACACATACCTGCCCTGTACACACACCAGCCCTGTACACACATACCTGCCCTGTACACACACCAGCCCTGTACACACATACCTGCTCTGTACACACACCAGCCCTGTACACACATACCTGCCCTGTACACACACCAGCCCTGTACACACATACCTGCCCTGTACACACATACCTGCCCTGTACACACATACCTGCCCTGTACACACATACCTGCCCTGTACACACATACCTGCCCTGTACACACACCAGTTTAACAATCAATAAATTGATCATGTCGTACTTTTTCTGGATTCCCAAGAAGAAAATAATAGATTTTAAACCATCAGACTAAGATGCGAGAGGTGAAAAAGATCGAGCAAGTTGTTTGTTTCTCTCTTTAGGCATTGTCCGAGCTTCCAGTTTATTCCCGATCCTGAGCGCCATCCTGCTGCTCTTGGCAGGCCTGTGTGTTGGAGCCGGCAAATTGTACAGCAGCAAAACCAACATTATCCTCAGTGCTGGCATCTTGTTTGTAGCAGCAGGTGAGTTCCAACCTCCCCCACCACTTGCACACTCCTCACTCTCGCACACTCACTCCTCATTCTTGCACACTCACCCATCACTCTCGCACACTCACCCCTCACTCTCGCACACTCACTCCTCACTCTCGCACACTCACCCCTCACGCTCGCACACTCACCCCTCACGCTCGCACACTCACCCCTCACTCTCACACACTCACTCTCGCACACTCACCCCTCACTCTCGCACACTCACTCCTCGCGCTCGCACACTCACCCTCACTCTCGCACTCACCCCTCACTCTCGCACACTCACTCCTCACGCTCGCACACTCACCCCTCACTCTCGCACTCACTCCTCACTCTCGTACACTCACCCTCACTCTCGCACACTCACTCCTCACTCTCGCACACTCACCCCTCACTCGCACTCACTCCTCACTCTTGCACACTCACTCCTCACTCTCACACTCACTCCTCACTCTCGCACACTCACTCCTCACTCTCACTCTCGCACACTAACTCCTCACTCTCGCACACTCACTCCTCACTCACCCCTCACTCTCGCACACTCACTCCTCACTCTTGCACACTCACTCCTCACTCTCACTCTCGCACACTCACTCCTCACTCTCACTCCTCACTCTCGCACACTAACTCCTCACTCTCGCACTCACTCCTCACTCTCGCACACTCGCTGCTCACTCTTGCACTCACACACATTCCTCACTCACACACACCCACTTCTCACTCCACAGACTCACAGACAATGCTACTGACACACACTCTCGCATGCACACACTCACACTCTCACATATGGAGCCACTACACACAGACACTATTTATAAACTCACAGGTTATTCACACAATAACAGTACTCAAAAAACATACACGTTAACACACATACTAACATTCAGAAAACACACGGGTTCACATGTACCCACATGCAAAATACACATGCACAATCACACACAAGGAACACAGCAACACACAGTACAGCCTTGCTCGCACTATGTACCTCACACACACACAGTCGCAAGCACACAGTGATGGATGCTGTACCACAAAACAAGCCAGAAATCATGTGCAGACACATATTTGAAGTTGATATGTATTTGTAAGGAATTATTGCAGCCGCCAGGACTCACAGCAAACAGTCTATTTTACAGCAAAGTCTATTCCCTCAGCAAACAACAAACAGAGTCTATTTAAAGAGTCTGTACCAACTACAGCAAACAGAACTCATGACCAAAACTACAACAACATCTCCCCATAAAAAGAGGGTTATTTCTTCAGCAAAATGCAGAGTGGAGAATAGTTACATACAAATGTGCATAAAATAATCCCAGTCACTTACAGCAGTGTGTGATTGACGGGGGAATTATCCAATCCTCTCCATTCTGGCCCGGAATAGTGGTGTCACTATATACAGCCTACTTTTAACAGCAAGGGTCAGTAGCATTTTTGTTAAATGCCCAGTAGTTCTCAAAACAAAATATTTAGTTCGCAGTTTCACCTTCGTAACATCGCCTGTCTCCGCCTCTGCCTCAGCTCATCTGCTGCTGAAACCCTCATCCATGCCTTTATTACCTCTAGACTTGACTATTCCAACGCACTCCTGGCTGGCCTCCCACATTTTACCCTCCATAAACTTGAGGTCATCCAAAACTCGGCTGCCTGTGTCCTAACTCGCACCAAGTCCCGTTCACCCATCACCCCTGTGCTCGCTGACTTACATTGGCTCCCGGTTAAGCAACACCTTGATTTAAAAATTCTCATCCTTGTTATCAAATCCCTCCATGGCCTCGCCCCCTCCCTATCTCTGTAATCTCCTCCAGCCCCACAACCCCTCGAGATATCTGCGCTCCTCCAATTCTGGCCTCTTGCGCATCCCCAATTTTCATCGTTCCACTATTGGAATTCCCTCCCTAAACCTCTCCGCCTCTCTACCTCTCCTCTCCGCCTCTCTACCTCTCCTCTCCGCCTCTCTACCTCTCCTCTCCACCTCTCTACCTCTCCTCTCCGCCTCTCTACCTCTCCTCTCCACCTCTCTACCTCTCTTTCCTCCTTTAAGACGCTCCTTATAACCTACCTCTTTGACCGAGCTTTCTGCCCTAATATCTCCCTATGTGGCTCGGTGTCAAATTGTGTTTTGATAATCGCTCCTGTGAAGCGCCTTGGGACGTTTTACTATGTTAAAGGCGCTATATAAATGCAAGTTGCTCTGTGCAGGTCTGGTTGAGGAGGCTGATGGTTTTTTTGTGCCCTAGGACTGAGTAACATTATCGGGATAATCGTGTATATATCGAGCAATACGGGCGATCCCTGGGATAAGAATGACGATGACAAGAAGAGCATGTATTCTTACGGATGGTCATTTTACTTCGGGGCTTTGTCCTTTATTGTGGCGGAAATGGCTGGAGTCCTCGCCGTGAGCATTTACATCGACAAAAACAAAGCGGCCAGAACCAGGCCGCACCGGGAGTACTTAAAGACTTCCTCCTCGCCCTACGCCAGGATGTCCAGCTACAGGTACAGGCAAAGGAGGAGGTCCAGGTCGAGCTCCAGGTCCGAGGAGCCGTCCCCGGCTCGGGAAATCTCGGCAGCCGCCAACATGAAGGTGGTGAGCAGCATGGTCCCACTGGCCGAGATCTCCATGTACACCTTGTCCAGGGAAGCCAACAAGCCGCCAGTCGGAGCCGCCTACCACCCGGAGCAGGAGGAGAGCTTCCTGCAAGTTCACAACTGTTTCCAGAAGGAGCTGAAGGAAGGGCTCGGCATGAACACGATGAACAGGCGAACGACGCCAGTCTGATCCCGCCAGGTGGCAAAAACCCCCGGGGGCCGGGTTCCTTTTTCTACCCTGTTCAAAGGGGGAGATCAATGGAAGAGGCTCGGCGCGTCTCCAGTCCAAGAGTAGGATGTGTCCCACCAGCGTGGCTTCTCATTGCTGCTGGGTTCTTGGTACCAGCAGATAAGGGACAAGGCGAGTAACACAAAAGAGGTAAAAGGGAGGGAGTTTTACACGGAATTGGGCGGGAGGGGCAAGGGAACGAAGCCCCGGTGACCAGGAAACAAATTACACCAAAAATTAACACTTGGAAAACACTGGCCCCCCAGTCCAAAGCCTGAAGTGTGTCCATTTCAGTGCAGCTGGTGATAAATACAACGTTTAACACGGATTAACATTTTGTAGCATTTAATATACACTGTCTTACATCTCATCCACGCTAAACACCAAGCCCAGGGACTGTTTAAGGGCCAGTCGGGATCATCTCTGCGGTACTCACGTTTTCTTGAACCCTTTGAACGGTGCAGTGATGACAAGGTCCATCCAGACCCATTCTCCGTGTTGGATCTCCGTTTCCATCGTTCACCCTGCCAATGGCACTCGGTGGCCCCGGGCAGCGCCTGCACTGTTTCCCGGGATCTCTGAGAATGTGAGTGGGCCAAGCCCCCAAGGGTGACACCCAAGTCTTGGACCAACTGTGAGCTGCCGAGGCCCCCACCCCAGAGAAACGGCCCCTGGGCTTGTGTGTGGTGGGATTGATAATATCACTTTGCACAACAATTCAAAAGATTAAGTTTAATGTA
The DNA here is from genome assembly GCA_030390025.1 of Squalus acanthias. Taxonomy (NCBI): domain Eukaryota; kingdom Metazoa; phylum Chordata; class Chondrichthyes; order Squaliformes; family Squalidae; genus Squalus; species Squalus acanthias. Next base: position 104,088 of record JASTWF010000744.1, on the reverse strand, counting down.
TGCATTTAATCGTTTAGGAACACTTAAGAATAGCACCGTACCTATGATTCCAAGAATGGCGAGTTTTGAGTGCCCCGGATTCTCTCAAAGCTCACATTTATTGATGGAAATGTCGGATAAAGGCAAACCTCAATGGTTGTGTTTCTTGTGTTTTTTCCCCCCCATTAGATTTTCAGACATGTGTCACTGTAAAGATGTTAAAAGTTAGAACTGCGTGTAGTACATGGGCGACAATACTAAAACTGATCTACAATTAGATTATTGTGAAAATATCGCAGGTTAAGCAGAGAGAGAGAGAGAGAGAGGCGCCCTTTGCTCTGAAGCAGTGTGTTCTGACTGTACGTGGTTGGGTTACTGTAAAGTATTTGTGATAATAAAGTAGCATCTGGATATGGCGACAGTCTCCCGTTCTGTGAAGAGACGAGGTGCTTGTCTCAGTTAGTTGCTTCATTCTCCTGATGGGAGATCCTTTCACCGGGAATGCCGCCTTTCATTCGATCTCCTATTGTCATCCGCTCCGGCTGCTGGGGCTCTTCCAACCGCAGTCCCATGGAAGATGCACGCACGGTTCTAATTTAGGAGAGATCAATGATTAGTTTTGCCTGTCACCGATGTTAGTGAATGATAACTGCACAGTGCAGCCACAACACTCCGTTGTATCTCGGATCTGTTGAGCTCTTTCCTTCTGGATTCCGTGGGATAATCAGGATCCATTTTGCGTTCCACTAAAGGATCGAAATTAGGTTAACGATTATGTTTAGATTTAAAAGCTGAATTCTATGTCGCCAGTTTAAACGGAGCTGAGATATTCAAAAATCTATCGATCTCTGTCTTGAATATACTCAACGACTGAGCCTCCACAGCACCTCTGGGGTAGAGAATTCCAAAGATTCACAACCCTCTGAGTGAAGAAATTTCTCCTCATCTCAGTCCTAAATGGCGACCTCTTATTCTGAGACTGTGACCCCTGGTTCTAGACTCCCCAGCCAGGGGAAACATCCTCCCTGCATCTACCCTGTCCAGCCCTGTAAGAATTTTGTATGTTTCAATGAGATCACACCTCATTCTTCTAAACTCGAGAGAATAGAGGCTTAGTCTACTCAATCTCTCCTCATAGGGCAATCCCCCCATCCCAGGAATCAGTCTGGTGAACCTTTGTTGCACTCCCTCTATGGCAAGTATATCCTTCCTTAGGTAAGGAAACCAAAACTGTACACAATACTCCAGGTGTGGACTCACCAGGGCTCTATATAATTGCAGTAAGACGTCTTTACTCTTATACTCAAATCCTCTTGTAATAAAGGCCAACATACCATTTGCTTTCCTAATTGCTTGCTGTACCTGCATGTTAACTTTCAGTGATTTGTGTACAAGGACACCCAGGTCCCTCTGAACACCAACATTTCCCAATCTCTCACCATTTAAGAAATACTCTGCTTTTCTATTTTACCTACCAAAGTGGATAACTTCACATTTCTTCACAATATATTCCATTTGCTATGTTCTTGCCCACTCACTTAGCCTGTCTATATCCCCTTGAAGCCTCCTTGCATCCTCCTCACAACTTACATTCCCACCCAGCTTTGTATCATCAGCAAACTTGGATATATTACATTTGGTCCCCTCATCCAAATCATTGATGTAGATTGTGAATAGCTGAGGCCTCAGCACTGATCCTTGCAGTACCCCACTAGTTACAGCCTGCCAACCCGAAAATGACCCGTTTATTCCTACTCTTTATATTTTTAATATAACGTTTTATTACGTTAAAAGCGCTATATAAATACAAGTTGTTATGAGCTCAGAATAACTTTGTCTATCAGTTTCATGCTGGTTGCAGGCATGGAGCAATGTTCAGCAATAAGCTCGTTCCCGTCTAATAGCCAATGCACACGGCGATTCAGTACATAACCCACCCTAAAGAAACAATCACAGCTGATTCTGTGCTTTTAGATTAGATTTTTCTCCCTCTCTCAATGGTCTGGATCTGAGCCAAACGGACTAGGAAGGTCCCCCGTTCAATCATTGATCTCAACCGGAACACCAATAGAGGGAGGTCTTTCAATTGGCCTCAATGTTCAGGAACACGTTCGGCTGCTGAGCTTTTCAATGACTCCTGCTGTGAAGTGTACTCATGCGGGGGTGTCTGGAGAGGGCCGGATGAGACTGGGTGTTGCCCCCCCCCCCCAATCCGCCTCCTCCCTCCCTCCCACACTCACCGTCAGTCTCAGGGGAAGAATAGGTTGTTGAGTGAGGTGCCAAAGAGCAGCTAGCGCTCCTGAAACTAGAGCCCAGCACAAGTTACTGCCTGAATAGGGAAGATGGTCTACTTGTGCTTCATAAGAAGATTGGGCACTCACTTTAAAAATAAAGCAGAGGCTTCCAAATATAAACCAACAGGCTTGCATAAAAACCTAGGCTGACACTCCGGTGCAGTACTGAGAGTGTGCTGCATCTTTCAGATGAGACATTAATCCCGTCTGCCCTCTCAGGTGGATGTAAAAGATCCCACGGCACTATTTCAAATAAGAGCAGAGGAGTTCTCCCCGGTGTCCTGGGGCCAATATTTATCCCTCCATCAACATCACTAAAATAGATTATCTGGTCATTATCACATTGCTGTTTGTGGGAGCTTGCTGTGCGCAAATTGGCTGCCGCGTTTCCGACATTACAACAGTGACTGCACTTCAAAAAGTACTTCATTGGTTGTAAAGCGCTTTGGGATGTCTGGTGGTGGTGAAAGGTGCTACATAAATGCAAGTCTTTCTTTTTTTAAGTGAGATTGAAAGTAATAGAGAAATTCAACAGTAACCAGATTGTTCATTTCAGGGGACGCAAGAGAAGGAATTTAGTATTCATTAAAGTAAGGGATCCGCGGCGGATGTGGAAGGTGGTCTGCAGATGCAGCAGGTTTGATTGGCAGAATAGCTATTTGTTTCCCCTCTGGACCTTCTTAGAATAGAACACAGTTCCTCACACACAGTTCCTCATATCGCCATGTGCCCAGTGTAAGAGTGGAACACAGTTCCTCACAGCGCCATGTGTCCAGTGTAAGAGCAGAACACGGTTCCTCACAGTGCCATGTGCCCAGTGTAAGAGCGGAACACGGTTCCTCACAGCGCCATGTGCCCAGTGTAAGAGTGGAACACGGTTCCTCACAGCGCCATGTGCCCAGTGTAAGAGTGGAACACGGTTCCTCACAGCGCCATGTGCCCAGTGTAAGAGTGGAACACAGTTCCTCACAGCGCCATGTGTTCAGTGTAAGAGTGGAACACAGTTCCTCACAGCGCCATGTGCCCAGTGTAAGAGTGGAACACAGTTCCTCACAGCGCCATGTGCCCAGTGTAAGAGTGGAACACAGTTCCTCACAGCGCCATGTGCCCAGTGTAAGAGTGGAACACAGTTCCTCACAGCGCCATGTGTTCAGTGTAAGAGCGGAACACAGTTCCTCACAGCGCCATGTGTTCAGTGTAAGAGCGGAACACAGTTCCTCACAGCGCCATGTGTTCAGTGTAAGAGCGGAACACAGTTCCTCACAGCGCCATGTGTTCAGTGTAAGAGCGGAACACAGTTCCTCACAGCGCCATGTGTTCAGTGTAAGAGCGGAACACAGTTCCTCACAGCGCCATGTGCTCAGTGTAAGAGTGGAACACAGTTCCTCACAGCGCCATGTGTTCAGTGTAAGAGCGGAACACAGTTCCTCACAGCGCCATGTGTTCAGTCTAAGAGCAGAACACAGTTCCTCACAACGCCATGTGCCCAGTGTAAGAGCGGAACACAGTTCCTCACAACGCCATGTGCCCAGTGTAAGAGCGGAACACAGTTCCTCACAACGCCATGTGCCCAGTGTAAGAGCGGAACACAGTTCCTCACAACGCCATGTGCTCAGTGTAAGAGCGGAACTTCTTCTTCTTCTACTACTTAGGCAGTCCCTTGGAACCGAGAATGACTTGCTTCCACATTAAAAATGAGTTCTCAGGTGACTGATGAGTCCAATGCGGGACCTACAGTCTCTGTCACAGGTGGGGCAGACGGTGGTTGAAGGGGCGGGTGTGTGGGGTGCTTGGGTTGACGTGCGCTTCTTCCGCTGTTTGCGCTTGGCTTCCACTTGCTCCCGGCGAAGAGACTCGAGGGGTTCAGTGCCTTCCCGGATGCTTCTCCTCCACTTTGTGCGGTCTTGGGCCAGGGATTCCCAGGTGTCGGTGGGGATGTTGCACTTTTTCAAGGAGGCTTTGAGGGTGTCCTTAAAGCGTTTCCTCTGCCCACCTGGGGCTCTCTTGCCGTGCTGGAGCTCAGAGTAGAGCGCTTGTTTTGGGAGTCTCGTATCGGGCATGCGGACCGATGTGGCCCGTCCATCGGAGCTGATCGAGCGTGGTCAAAGCTTCGATGCTGGGGATGTTGGCCTGAAGAGAACACTGACATTGGTGTGCCTATCCTGCCAATGGATTTGCAGGATCTTGCGGAGGCAGCGTTGGTGGTACCTGTCCAGTGCTTTGAGGTGCCTGCTGTACATGGTCCATGTCTCTGAAGCATACAGGAGGGCGGGTATCACTGCTGCTCTGTAGACCATGAGCTTAGTACGGGGTTTGAGGTCCTGGTCTTCAAACACTCTCTTCCTCAGACGACCGAAGGCTGCACTGGCACACTGAAGGCAGTGTTGGACTTAGTTATCGACGTCTACCCTTGCTGACAGTAGGCTCCCAAGGTATGGAAAGTGGCCCACGTTGTCCAAGGCCTCGTCATGGATTTTGATAATCGGGGAGCAGTACTGTGTTGCGGGGGCAGGTTGGTAGAGGACCTTTGTCTTATGGATGGCCCATGCTCTTGTACGCTTCGGTGAAGGTGTTGACGATAGTTTGGAGTTTGGCCTCAGAGTGTGCGCAGACGCAAGCGTCGTCTGCATACTGTAATTCAGAGGATGGGACGACCTTGGATCTGGACTGGAGGCGATGGAGGTTGAACAGTTTCCTGTTTGTTCTGTAGATTAGCTCCACTCCAGCGGGGAGCTTACTGAGGGTGAGATGGAGCATTGCAGCAAGGAAGATCGAGAAGAGCGTTGGTGCGATGACACAGCCTTGCTTGACCCCAGTCCATACGTGAATTGGGTCTGTGGTGGATCCGTTCGTCAGGATCACAGCTTGCATGTCGTCATGAAGCAGGCGGAAGATGGTGACAAACTTTTGAGGGCAGCCGAATTTGAGGAGGACACTCCATAATCCCTCACAGTTGACGGTGTCGAAGGCCTTTGTGAGATCAAAGAAGGCCATGTACAGCGGTTGGTGCTGTTCCCTGCATTTCTCTTGTAGTTGATGTGTGGTGAAGATCATGTCCATTACGCCCCTTAGTGGGCGGAATTCGCATTGTGAGTCTGGGAGGAGCTCTTCAGCCACTGGGAGAAGGCGATTGAGGAGGATTCTTGCAATGACTTTCCCTGTGGCAGACAGCAGGGAGACTCCTCTGTAATTACCGCAATCGGACTTGTCACCTTTCTTGAAGATGGTCACGATTATGGCGTCTCTGAGATCCCCTGGCATGCTCTCCTCCTTCCAAATAAGAGAAATTAGTTCATGTATTCGCGCCAATAGTGCTTCTCCGCCATGCTTTAGCGCCTCGGCGGGGATTCCATCTGCTCCTGAGGCCTTGTTGTTCTTCAGTTGTCGGATGGCCTTTTCAACCTCATGCCGGGCTGGGGTTGTGCTGAGATGGTGGCGGGTAGCATGCTACGAGATGGAGTTGAGGACACTCGCGTCGAAGACAGAGTCTCGGTTAAGGAGATCTTCAAAGTGCTCCTTCCAGCGGGCACTGACTGCCTCTCTGTCCTTGATGAGTACCTCTCCGTTCTTGGCCCGCAGTGGGGTAGGACCTTGGGTGCTTGGGCCGTAGATGGCCTTGACTGCGCTAAAGAATCCACGCACGTCGTGGTTGTCGGCTAGCTGCTGGATCTCCTGAGCTTTCTCCACCCACCATCTGTTATTTAGGTCGCGAGTTTTTTGTTGGACCTCGGCCTTCAGGCGTCTGTAGAGCTGCTTTCTTGCTCTCGAGTTCTGTTGCTGTTTCCAGATCAGGAATGCCTTGCGCTTGCGGCTTATTAGCTCCTGGATCTCCTGGTCGTTCTCGTCGAACCAGTCTTGGTGTTTCCTGGTCGAGTGACCGAGCGTCTCTTCACAGGTGCTGATTATGAAGGCCTTGAGTGCAGACCAGGCGCTGTGGGCACTCTGTGTCTCTGAATCACTGGGAGTCGTCAGGTTGGTTGTGAGGCGCAGGCTGAATAGGGCTTTCTTAGCGGGGTCTTTTGAGTGCTCCAGCGTTGATTTTCCTGCGGCATTGCTTTTGTTGCCACCGCTGTTTTGGGGCTACGTTGATGGAGATGACAGAGCGGATTAGGCGGTGGTCTGTCCAGCAGTCATCAGCTCCTGTCATGGTGCGGGTGATGCGAACGTCCTTGCGGTCCCTCGCTCGGACGATGACGTAGTCCAGCAGATGCCAGTGCTTGGAGCGAGGGTGTTGCCACGAAGCCTGGTACTTGTCTCTCTGATGGAACAAGGTGATGGTTATGACAAGGCCATGTTCTAAGCATTTCGTCAGGAGGAGGGTACCGTTGGAGCTGGCTTTCCTACCCCCTCTCTGCCGATCTGTGTCCTTTCCAACTCTGGCGTTGAAATCGCCAAGGAGGATCAGCTTGTCGCCCATTGGGACTCAGGACAGGGATTGTTCAAGGTTGGAGTAGAATTCCTCTTTGGTCTCGTCTGTGGCTTCCAGTGTTGGGGCGTGCGCGCTGATTCCGGGCTAGGGTGAGCCATAGAGTCATGAGGTGTTTGTTTATTCCACAAGGGGAGTCTCTGAGACGTTCAACTAGCTCATTTTTTATGGCGAAGCCTACCCCATGGAGGCGGTGTTCTCTTCAGGTTTGCCTTTCCAGAAGAAGGTGTAACCACCGCCTTGCTCCTTGAGCTGGCCTTCCCCTGCCCGCTGGGTCTCACTTAGGGCGGCGATGTCAATGTCGAAATGTCTGAGCTCCCGGGCAACGATAGCAGTTCGGCGTTCCGGTCTGTCACTGTTGGGGTTGTCCATGAGGGTCCTGACATTCCAGGTCTCGAGCTTCATTTTAAAGGGTGGAAGATGCCTGTGCGTGAATTCTTTTAACGTGGGGTGGCTGTTGCACACCAGCTACCACACGGGCTTGAGAGAGCAAGGTCTTGGTCCAATGGCAAGGGGATCCAAGTCGATTGGAGACCAGGCTCTGCAACATCGGGCTAGCACACACACACACAAACATAATGCTACTGTCCTCCCCCCTCCTTCCCGCAGGTCCTCTCTGCCTGGGTTTCATAGGCTGCAGTGTGGTCCTCCCGACCCCGCTGCTGGTCCACGCTGCGCCACTCCTGGGCCTCGTCCTCGCTCCTGGGCCCCGTCCTCGCTCCTGGGCCCCAACCTCCTTATAGTGTGTCTCCTTCCAGTGAGTGTGTCCCGCGGTGCGTCTCCTTCTAGTGAGTGTAAGAGCAGAACACAGATATTTAAAAAAGAAAAGAGTTAACAAAGTGAGCATTGGTCCTATTAAAAGTGAGTCTGGGGAATTAATAATGGAAAATAAGGAGATGGCAGTTGAATTGAACAGGTATTTTGCATTGGTCTTCACTATAGAGGATATAAGTAACATCCCAGAAATAGCTGTAAATCAGGAAATGGAAGGGAGGGAGGAACTCAAGAAAATTATAATCACCAGGGAAGTGGTACTGAGCAAATTGTTGGAGCTGCGGGCTGACAAGTCCCCGGGTCCTGATGGACTTCATCCTAGGGTCTTAAAAGAAGTGGCTAGTGAGATAGTTGATGCGTTGGTTTTAATTTTCCAAAATTCCCGAGATTCGGGGAAGGTTCCATTAGTTTGGAAAATAGCGAATGTAACTCCTTTATTCAAAAAGGGAGGGAGACAGAAAGCAGGAATCTACAGGCCAGTTAGCTTAACAGCTGTCATAGGGAAGATGTTAGAAGCTATTATTAAAGACGTTATAGCAGGGCACTTAGAAAAGTTCAAAGTAATCAGGCAAAGTCAACATGGTTTTGTGAAAGGGAAATCATGTTTAACCAATTTATTGGAGTTCTTTGAGGAAGTAACATGTGCTGTGGATAAAGGGGAACCGGTGGATGTACTGTACTTAGATTTCCAGAAGGCATTTGATAAGGTGCCACATCAAAGGTTATTGCGGAAAATAAATACTCATGGTGTAGGGGGTAACATATTGGCATGGATAAAAGATTGGCTAGCTAACAGGAAATAGAGAGTAGGCATAAATGGGTCATTTTCTGATTGGCAAGATGTAACGAGTGGTGTGCCACAGGAATCAGTGCTGGGGCCTCAACTTTTTACAATTTATATAAATGACTTGGATGAAGGGACCAAAGGTATGGTTGCTAAATTTGCTGATGACACAAAGATAGGTAGGAAAGTAAATTGTGAAGAGGACATAAGGAGGCTACAAAGGGATACAGATAGGTTAAGTGAGTGGGAAAATGTGAAGTTGTCCATTTTGGCAGGAAGAATAAAAAAGAAGCACATTATCTAAATGGTGAGAGATTGCAGAGCTCTGAGATGCAGAGGGATCTGGGTGTCCTACTGCATGAATCGTAAAAGGTTACTATACAGGTACAGCAAGTAATTAGGAAAGCTAATAGAATGTTATTGTTTATTGCGAGGGGAATTGAATACAAAAGTAGGGAGGTTATGCTTCAGTTATACAGGGCATTGGTGAGACCACATCTGGAGTACTGTGTACAGTATTGGTCTCCTTATTTAAGGAAGGATGTAAATGCGTTGGAAGCAGTTCAGAGAAGGTTTACCAGACTAATACCTGGAATGGGCAGGTTGTCTTATGAGGAAAGGTTGGACAGGCTAGGCTTGTATCCGCTGGAGTTTAGAAGTGTAAGAGGTGACTTCATTGAAACATATAAGATCCTGAGGGGTCTGGACAGGGTGGATGTGGAGAGGATGTTTCCTCTTGTGGGAGAATCAAGAACTAGGGGTCACTGTTTAAAAATAAGGGGTCGCCCATTTAAGACAGAGATGAGGAGAAATTTTTTCTCACAGAGGGTCGTGAGTCTTTGGAACTCTCTTCCACAGAGGGTGGTGGAAGCAGAGTCTTTTGAATATTTTTAAGGCAGAGGTAGATAGATTCTTGGTAAGCAAGGGGGTGAAAAGTTATCGGGAGTAGGCGGGAATGTGGAGTAATCAGATCAGCCATGATCTTATTGAATGGCGGAGCAGGCTCGAAGGGCCGAGTGGCCTACTCCTGCTCCTAATTCGTATGTTCCTCACAACGCCATGTGCTCAGTGTAAGAGCGGAACACAGTTCCTCACAACGGCATGTGCTCAGTGTAAGAGCGGAACACAGTTCCTCACAGCGCCATGTGCTCAGTGTAAGAGTGGAACACAGTTCCTCACAGCACCATGTGCCCAGTGTAAGAGCAGAACACAGTTCCTCACAGCGCCATGTGCCCACTGTAAGAGCTCCACTAGATTTATGTCTCTAACAAGTAGATAATAGAATCATAGAAATTTACGGCACAGAAGGAGGCCATTCGGCCCATCGTGTCTGTCCAGCCTAATCCCACTTTCCAGCTCTCGGTCCGTAGCCCTGTAGGTTATGAAACTACATGTGCATATCCAAGTACTTTTTAAATGCGATGAGGGTCTCTACCTCTACCACCCTTTCAGGCAGTGAGTTCCAGACCCCCACCACCCTCTGGGTGAAGAAAGTTCTCAACTCCCCTCTAATCCTTCTACCAGGATGTAGGAAGATCTAGGTTGCTCCAACCGGTCACTCAGCAGATGCCCTGCAACATCACCCCCTCGGCTCATCCCTTCCCTCATCCAATGGTCCAGATTATCAGCTGGTGGAGAGCCAACCTCCTTACAGCAGAGCAAGGTGAAGTCAGCCAGACACGGAGTTATAGATAGGCTGCTTGGAGATAGACCTACTCGGAGTCCTGTTTCCAAGGAGCACTGACAGCTGAGATGGCAGATCCTAAAGTTGTAAGGTTTTTAAGCTCTGTTTGTAGCCGAGAGCCCTCCTGACATCTACAATGATGGAACCTAAATTTTATTTCTTAGTTTGATGCAGGTGCAGGGTAGGAGGCACTGATCCAGATGTAAATCAAACTCCGACCCCAGGCAGTAATGTTGGATTGATTGAGAGTGTGTGTGTGTGTGTGTGTGGTGGAGGGGTGGGGGGTGAAGAACAAATCTGCTCTGTCCTGACGCCAGATGAGATACCGATTGACAATAACTGCCTCTGGCCAAATGTGGGCATTCATGCATCACAGAGATGGGTAGATATGACGTGTTCCTATTAAAAAAATTCAAAGCTGCTTTCTCTGCAAATTACTCCCGTTTCCAACTTTATCTTCAGCTTGATGTGAAGTGATTGCTTCCACTGCGATTTGTAACCCAAAAGGTAGGAAGCCTTTGAACATGGACAATGACAAACAAGCCAAGCTGACAATTGCAGAAAAGCTCCCGTGGAGTGGCTCAGCACCGCCATAACTCCTCAGCACCTCCATAACTCCTCAACACCGCCATAACTCCTCAACACCTCCTGCTCAGCAAACTCTGTCACAATGGCGCTTCCCTGAACAGGGACAAGAACGGACTCGAATCAAAGTGAGCCCACGATCATTTCCAAACTCACTATTCGGGATTTCTCTATTCATTACATTTGAGTCTCTTTTGGTGATTCATTCAGCACCGGGACAGCCGGTAGGCGCAAGGATGAGGTATCTGACTTTCAGTGGAGCCACGACTTCAAATCCCTCCCCAACTTCATTCAAGCTTCCTGTAAACGGACACGGCTATCGGGGCGGGTCATTCGCAGCCAGTTCTTGTACCGCAGCCGGTGGGCAGGAGAAGTCAATCTCTGTGTTAGTGTCTGGAGAGTTCCTGGAGACAGGCGCCTCCCGTGTCCACATGCTGCTCCGCGGTAATGACTTATATCTGAACAAGCCCATTGGTCTGAAACTGCCCTGTTCTCAGGAGGTGGATGTACCCGAGAGTGACCGCATTACAGGCTAGACGGGGGGAGCGCAGTCGGGGGGGGGGGGGGGAGAGCGCAGTCAGTGGGGGGGGGGCTCAGTCGGGGGGGGGGGGAGGGCAGTCAGTGGGGGGGGGCTCAGTCGGGGGGGGGGGGGGGAGGGCAGTCAGTGGGGGGGGGGTTGGGGTTGGGGGGGGGGCAGTCAGTGGGGGGGTTGGGGGGGGAGGGCAGTCAGTGGGGGGGGGTTGGGGGAGGAGGGCAGTCAGTGGGGGGGGGGGGTTGGGGGGGGAGGGCAGTCAGTGGGGGGGTTGGGGGGGGAGGGCAGTCAGTGGGGGGGTTGGGGGTTGGGGGGGGAGGGCAGTCAGGGGGGGGGGTTGGGGGGGGAGGGCAGTCAGTGGGGGGGGTTGGGGGAGGAGGGCAGTCAGTGGGGGGGGTTGGGCAGTCAGTGGGGGGGGGGTTGGGGGAGGAGGGCAGTCAGTGGGGGGGGGTTGGGGGAGGAGGGCAGTCAGTGGGGGGGGGGTTGGGGGGGGAGGGCAGTCAGTGGGGGGGGGGGTTGGGGGAGGAGGGCAGTCAGTGGGGGGGGGGGTTGGGGGAGGAGGGCAGTCAGTGAGGGGGGGGGGGGGTTGGGGGGGGGGGGGCAGTCAGTGGGACTGATACCTGGGACTGTCTCCTAGCAGGGAGTTGAGATCAAGCTCCTTCCACAACAGGGCGGAGGTCGTTTCCGGGACATTTATGACCCAATTGGGGGCCTCGGGTAGAGTTTGGCCAGAGAGCAGTGCCTCTGGGACAGAAGGCAGCAATGGATTCTCCCACCGGCCCCTTCCACAGAGCGCGGCCCGGATCATTGTCTGCCCCATTTGGAAACACGTTTTGAACCGTTTCACATCTCGCTTCTCAGACACCCGTGCACAGGACTGGGCCAATCCCCATTCCTCCTCGGGTCCTGAGCCTCTTCCAGTCCGGGACTAGACACGGGTCAGTGCTGGGACCCACAATAAGCAGAGGCTGTGTCTAATAGAGCGGACAAAACACGCTCCGGCATCACCCGCACATCAAAGTGTCTCTCGGTAAACAGACCAGGCGGAGACAGAGACCGGCTCCAAACACTCCTGAAGACATCTCCCGTGGGAGACAATTAAAAGTTTGTTGTCTTCCCCCCCCCCAAATCCAGAGGAAGTGTTTCTTACATCATTTAATAACTGCCATGTCTGCTCACTCTGCTCCCTGACCCGCAGTGACTGGCTGCCTTCTGTGATTTTAATATAATGAAGTGTTGTAGTTTCTGTATAAACAAGCGGCCAGGCCCCAGCAGAGAGCGGCTCCGAATAGAAAGGAATGTCAGTCCGGGGCTCGACCTGTAACACGAGGAGCGCAGAGGCGGAGACAGACCCAAGGGGCCAAACCCCGAGCCCAACGCTCACTCTCCCTGATCTCAATGTTGGAAAAAAAAAGTTCTCGCGGTGGGCCGAAAGGATTAAATTCCGGGTGTTTGATGTGAGCCATGTGGGTGTAACTCACCGAGCGAGCTCCAGATATAGAGCAACAGCTGGAAACTTTCCACCTCCGCGCCGCCTGGCCTGGACTAGTCTGACGCGGATCAAAGCAGGGGTGGGGTCACACGGTGCAAACTTTGCGAAGAGCAGAGGACAGCGAAGTAGTAGTTCGGGGGGTACGAGGAGTCCAGGGTCTGCACCAGCACCATGGCCGAGGGAAAAGCAGGGAAGATTAAACTCACGTTCTGCATAGTGGCGGTTGGTATTGTCTTGATGGTGGTGGCCGTCAGCACCGATTACTGGGCAGAACTCAGCCCCAGGCTCGAAAGAACCAACACCACTTGTGAAGAGGCGCATTTTGGGTTATGGAGACTCTGCACCAAGCGGACCTTCGTCCTGACGGTGGATCCCGCCGGCAAGGGCTGTGGGACCACGGGTTTCCCCGGAGGTTAGTGACAGGTGAATTGTATCTCAACTAAATAGAAGGAAGGGGGAGGCCAAATTACAAGGAATAAATCAGGCGGGCACTCGCTTGTTCAGTTTTTGTATTGCGAACTAAACGATTCTTCATTTTAATCCAAATCACTCAAGTCATCGGCTTCATTTTACTAAATAAACAAGGACTTGACCAGAAATGTCATTGGAAAAGAACGTTTCTCAAATACTGTGCAGACATCTAGATTTTACCAGTAACGGGGGAGGGCTACCTTCTCTATGCATCAATCCACTTGATAAAAATACTGCCCTGAATTCACCATGATCTCGCAATGAGCAGCACAGCCTCCGTGTCCCTGCCTGAGACACACTGGGAGACGGACTGAGCAGGAGTTGCTTGGGGTTCCTGATGGGCGCTGGGAACCTTCTCTCGGTGACTTGACCAAGGGGCATCAGGCGGCCGTTTGTTACAATAAATCCGCGATCTTCTAGAACAGAGAAACACATCATTCACCAAGTGTGGGGCTCAGGACCCGGACAATCCCTCTCTCCTCCGGGAAAGCTGCTAATTGATTGAAAAGACTGGGGACTGGGCGAGGGACGGGTGCACTGGAAGGTCGGAGATAGTGAGCATGCTGGAGGAGTCACTGGTAACTTTCTCTGTGTTTTCTGGCAACACGTCCCGTACTCTTTTTTTAAAAAACCTTACAGGACTGAACTTGGTTTGGAGTCATTTTCAGACCCTGTTAATTAACTAGATTTAATTAACATGATGAGAATTCCCATTTAACTTCAGTACGGCATTTCCATTGCTGCTGCCTACGTCAACTCGCCCTATTTAATGACAAATTAAAATATATATGGGATAGAAACAGCTTAACTAAAGGCCCGCCTTGCTCGTTTGCCGAACAGGTGTTGGTGTTAGATTACACTGAGTTTTACTGGAGTTAAATATACTAGCTAAAGCGGGCCGGCCTTCCTCCTAACTTTATACTACAAGTTGTGTTTTGATTCATCAGCCCTTTATTTCAGGATCACTGTCCCTCCCTTGTCTCATTGCCCCGAATACCTGACATGTGCCCGGGCCAATGAGTACACGAGGAAATTCGCAGTTCACCAGATACTTCACGGATGATGAAGACCCTTTGACTCCTCCTACTTCACCCGCCCAGACAGGCCGGACACTCCTTCCATTAGAACAGCTAGTTGCTTCTTCAATGATTCCAAGGTTTTTGTCTCCACAGCTTTATCTGACAGTCCAGTCCAAGTGTTGATCACTCTCTGGTGAAGGACCTCCTGATACCAGGCCTAAACTTACCTTTTACTAGTTTAATATGCTATTGACTTTCTTGATTGTTGTTGAGCCCTGAGTCTAAGATTCATCGTTCTCTTTCAGCTCCACCCTGGGGGTATATTTCCCCTCCCTGGCGGCAATGCTTCACATTGTCCTGTATTCAATGTTAACTTCCATTTGTTTGAGTAATTCTGGTCAATTCCCCTTTGATCCCACTACTGCCCCTTCTAGTTTATCACCTGCAAGTTGGACCAATTGATAGAGTTTCTGAATGCAGGTAACCCCCCCACCACCTCTCCTCTCCTGCCTCATGTCAGCTGTGGCTCAGTGGGTAGCACTCTCGCCTGAGTCAGGTTGTGGGTTCGAGTCCCACTCCAGAGACTTGAGCACAAAATCTCGGCTGTGCTGCACTGTCAGAGGCGCCTTGTTTTGGCCCAGATGTTAAACTGAAATATTGGCCTCTCCGGTCAACATCATGGCACTATTTCGGAGAAGAGCAGGGGAGTTCTCCCTGGGTCCTGATCAATAGTTATCCCTCATCCAACATCACTAAAACAGATTATCTGGCCATGGTCACATTGCTGCTTGTGGGAGCTTGCTGTGCGCAAATTGGCTGTCACGCTTCCTACATTACAACAGTGACTACACTCCAAAAAAGCACCTCATTGGCTGTAAAGCGCTTTGCGAGGTCGTGAGAGGCGCTATAGAAATGCAAGTCTTTATTTCTTTCTCACAAGTACTCGTTGTTTTCTACCTCTTAACCAATTTCTTGTCCATTCCCAAGATTTGCCCAGAAGCTTTGGGCTTAATTTAATATTCCAATGACCTTTGGAAATCTAAGTACACAATATCCAAGAGTTCGCCACAGTCCACTTTGGTTGTCACTTCCTCAAAGACGTTTGTCAGGTAGAATCTGCACTTTCTAAATCACGCTGACTGCTATTCATTGGGTTTTAAAGATAATCGTCAAGTTTACCCCTAATAATTGATTCCATCATTTTACATATAATTGAAGAGAGATTGATTGGTCTGTAGTTATGTGTCCGTTCTGTCATCATTTTTGAATTTACACGTTCACCTGTTTCCAATCTATTAGTAACTCCCCAGTGTCTATTAACTGCCTTATAATAACATCAAAGGGCTAACATTGGAACAGCAGTAACTAGGGCACTTTACTAGGATGAACGGATGGTTCGAGTGCTCTACCTATAACCTGACCGTTCAGATCCACCTGGGTAGTTTTCTACACCCAATCAGTGCTTGAGATAAAATTAAACCAGCAGCAAGACCCACTCCGGCATCAGGTTATATTTGGAGGCCGCCTGTTCATCTACTGATGGCATTCCCGTCTGGGGAGAGGCTAGAATCCGCTCATCTGTCATCTCCAGGCAAGATTGAAGCCTTTCATCTTATAGTATTCCCCAATTCCAATCGCAATTATTTCACAGTCTCCCGAGTGTTTATGTAGAATGAATAATCTGCACAGCTCCGTGATGTAGTGTCCTTCCTCCCTCAAGCACTGGCCAGCATTCATTATCACCAGTGCAGTTACTCAGGATCGATCAGTCCTCCAGCTTTGCTCTCCCCACTGATCACCGTTTGGCAAACTCGGGCCACGTTTCTGAAAGTCAGTCGCAGGAGGATTTGTGGATTCCATTTATAAACAGAGTTCACCAGGTGTCGGCTGGGCGCATCAATCTGGCGCGTGTTATATACAGGCGCATGGGAACACCACCACCTCCAAGTCACACACCATCCTGACTTGGAAATATATCGTTGTTCCTTCATCGTTGCTGGGTCAAAATCCTGGAACTCCCTCCCTAACAGCACTGTGGGAGTACCTTCAGCACACGGACTGCAGCAGTTCAAGAAGGCGGCTCACCACCACCTGCTCAAGGGTAACTAGGGATGGGCAATAAATGCTGGCCTTGCCAGCGATGCCCACATCCCATGAATGAATAAAAAAATATAGTTAACCACCTCCTCAATTTTCTGGTTGCACTTCAGTCCCACGCTGTTGATCCTCGGACATCCGGTGTGGGGGGAGCGGGCAGGTCAGAGGACCTCCTCGTTGGGCAGCTCCTGGGCCTGGCCAAGGTGGCCATCAACTGGTCCAGGCAACGGGCGGTCGAGGGGGTCGTTCGGCCCGACTGCCTGCCTCTCCTCCACGGTTATGTTCGCGCCTGGGTGTCCCTGGAGATGGAGCACACTTGCGGCCTTCCGTGACCGGTGGGCACCGGAGGGACTGGAGTTCATCATCACCCCCCAGAAACAAAATTGTGATTTGATTTGTTAAGTTTCATCTAAATTTGGTTTAATTTGCTGTTTATTGGTTGGGCCCCGTTAAAAGGGGGCGCTTGCTTACTGTCTTACTGGTGATGGCACCAACCGTCAATCACCCAATTTCAACATAAAAAGGTATAAAGTTATCCACGCGATGTCCTGTTTCATTTGTACTGCCACCACCTGAGTCTACAGTCACTTGTTGAACAACCTTTACTGGTCACTGTGATCACACCAGCTCTGTTTACATGGAGTGTTTGTGCCCTGATGTGACGCTGCATTCCACCAGGGGAAAATGGGTTTCACTGATGTTTACACCTGCTGGCCCATCAGGGTTTGTGTCCCCTCTCACTTACACTCCTTGAATTGTGAACCCAGGACTGTATTTTGAACATAAGACTGACGGCCTCGTCCGCTCCACTCCACAATTCCATTCTATGTGTGAAAGAGGCGCTTCCTCGAGGCTGCCCTTGACTCACCCGCGAATTCTAGGTGTTTGCAGAAGTTCACTCACCCGGTGGGCCATCGCATACTTTATGCCGTTTCGTTTTGGTTTCAATTAGCTTTATAGAAATGTACCTAAAAATAGTTGAGCATCAGAAGTGCAGCCTGAACTTCTGCAGTTGTGTTTAAGGAAAGTCGGAGCACACACACACAAGCACAAAGTGTGAATCGACATCGCCAACGCCCACATTCACACCCTGCCTTCAGTCCTCGGGTAAGGTTCTGTATTTACATACACATTGAAATATCAAATATGCCCACTTGTGTCGGCATGGCTACAGCTTTACTCACTGTTTCTAAAATACTATCAGACTCCAACTAGGTGCCCCAGATGGAGGAACATAAGCTGCAACATCATCTTTTAAAAATCTCTCTCTCAATTATATCTGTGGGTGCTCAGTCGTTGAGTATATTCAAGGCTGAGATCGATAGTTGTTTGGACTCTGGAATCAAGGGATATGGGGATCGGGCGGGAAAGTGGAGTTGAGGTCGATGATCAGCCATGATCTTATTGAATGGCGGAGCAGGCTCGAGGGGCCTATGGCCGACTCCTCCTATTGTTTATGTTCTGGTGTTCTTATCTTCTCCTCCCCCGAAGGGCCTAACCCCACTAGTATATGGCCTTGACCAAATGGCCTTTCCTAATGTGTGGGCTCAGGCAGCAAGTGTTGTCCGACTATTGCCCCGTGGGAACAGGATTCCTGTCCGCACACACATCCACTTTACAACGGGTTTTTAAAAATATTTTTTTCTTGGGATGTGGTAAGGCCACATTGGTTGCCCATCCCTGCTTGCCCATAAAAGGTGGTGGGGGACCGTTCTCCTTGAATCGCTGCAGTCCTTGTGGTGATGGTGCTCCTACAATGGTGTTCAGGAGGGAATTCCAGGATATGGCCACAGCAACAATGAAGGAATACTCAAATCAGGAGGGTGTGTGACTTGGAGGAGAACCTGGAGGTGATGGTGTTCCCACAACACTGCTGCTTTTGTCCTTCTCGATGGTAGATGTCAGAGGGGAGGGAGCTGCTGTCAAAGTAACCTTGGTTAGTTGCTGCAGTGCACCCTGTAAATCGTACATACTGCCGCCACAGTGTGCCCATGATGGAGGGGGTGGCTATTGAGCCTGGTGGCAAGGGCACCAATCAAACAGGCTGCTCTGTCCTGGATGGTGCTGAGCTTCTTGAGTGGTGAGTATCCATCATACTCCTGACTTGACCCTCGTAAATGATGGAAAGGCTCTGAGGGGTCAGAAGGTGAGCTATTTGTTGCAGCGTACCCAGCCTCTGTCCTGCTCTTGTAGCCATGGTGGTTGAAATGATTGGTCCATTAAGCTGCTGGTCAATGATAACTCCCAAGAAGTTGATGGCGGGGGACTTGGCAATGGTGGTGCTATTGAAGCTCAGGAGGAAGCAACTGGCTCTTCCTCTGTAAGCTCGAGGAACAGCACCTCATCTTCCGATTAGGCACTTTACAGCCTTCCGGACTCAATATCGAGTTCAACAATTTCAGATCATAACCTCGGCCCCTACCATATATATATATATATTTTATCCACCCTTTTGGTTTGTGCCTTTTCCCTTTTTTTCTCTCTCTCCCCCACAGCAGCTGTCTTTCATTCTGCCAGCGCATTTCACACTTCACACTTCTGAGCCATCTTTTGTTTCTTAACCTGTCCTATTACCATCTCGTCTTGCCTTGAGCATCTCTTAATGTCTCTACTCCTCACAGACCACCCCTTTTGTTCTTTTATTCCTCCCCCCCCAGCCTCCCACTTACTTTTTTATCTGTTTCATTTCCTGCTTTTTTCTCAGTTCTGACGAAGGGTCTTCGACCTGAAACGTTAACTCTGTTTCTCTCTCCACGGATGTCGCCTGGCCTGCTGAGTTTTTCCAGCGTTTTCTGTTGTTATTTTGGCTCTTCCTCTTGTTTGTGATAACCATTACCTGACACTTACGTGGTGCGAACATTATCTACCACTTGTCAGCCCAAGCCTGGATGTTATCCTGTTCCTGCTGTAGGCTGGCAAGAGCTGCTTCATTATGGGAAGATTTGTGAATGGAGCTGAACACTGGAAACATCAGCAAAGAGCACCACTCCTGGCTTTAATATCACAGGGAGTGAACCAGATTGGCTGGACATTGACATCTATAATGGTGGGACCTTGGGAGCAAGACGAGTCAGATCATGCACTCCGCACTTTTGACTGAGGATACTTGCAAACACTTCAGCATTGTCTCTTGTACTCGTGCTGGGATCCACCATAGTTAAGGATGGGGACGTTCATGCTACTACTCCTCCTGTTACTTGCCTAATTTTCCACTATCATTCTTGACTGGATGTGATAGGACTACAGAGCTTTTGCTCTGTTCCATTGGCTGTGGGGCCACTTAGCTGTCTATAGCCTACTGCTTTTGATATTTACCATGCAGGCAGCCCTGTTTGGTAGCTTCACTAGTTTGATACCTCATTCTAAGCTATGCCTGGTGCTGCTCCTAGCACACCCCTCTACTCTCCCCATTGAATCAATGTTGGTCTTCCGTTCACTGGCATTGATCAGGATAGGGATGGATTCACCCCTCCTAATTCCAGGGTTTTGATGCCAACTTAAATATCTAGCTCTAACTAGATAACTCGAGTACACCAGGGATCTAACTTGGTAATTTTCCTCATCTATATAGGAACAAGAGTAGGCCATTCAGCCCCTTGAGTCTGTTCCGCCATTTAGTTAGACCATGGCTGATCTGTACTTCCATTTACCTGCCTTTGCTCCGTATCCCTTGATACCCTTATCCAACAAAATTTCTTGATTTCAGTCTTGAACATTTCAATTGTCCCAGAAACCAGGGCCATTTGGAGGAGAGAGTTCCAGATTTCATAGAGTTATACAGCACAGAAAGAGGCCCTTTGGCCCATCGTGTCTGCGCCGGCCATCAAGCCCTGTCTATTCTAATCCCATTTTCCAGCACTTGGTCCGTAGCCTTGTATGCTATGGTGTTTCAAGTGCTCATCTAAATGCTTCTTGAATGTTGTGAGGGTTCCTGCCTCTACCACCCTTTCAGGCAGTGAGTTCCAGATTCCAACCACCCTCTGGGTGAAAAAGTTTTTCCTCAAATCCCCTCTAAACCTCCTGCCCCTTACCTTGAAACTATGCCCCCTGGTTATTGACCCCTCTACTAAGGGGAAAAGTTCCTTTCTATCTATGCCCCTCATAATTTTGTATACCTCAATCAGGTCCCCCCTCAGCCTTCTCTGCTCTAAGGAAAACAACCCCAGCCTGTCCAGTCTCTCTTCATAGCTGAAGCGCTCCAGCCCAGGTAACATCCTGGTGAATCTCCTCTGCACCCTCTCCAATGCAATCACATCCTTCCTATAGTGTGGCAACCAGAACTGCACACAGTACTCCAGCTGTGGCCTAGCTAGCGTTTTGTACAGCTCCATCATAACCTCCCTGCTCTTATATTCTATGCCTCGGCTAATGAAGGCAAGTATCCCATATGCCTTTTTAACCACCTTATCTACCTGCCCTGCTGCCTTCAGGGATCTATGTACATGCACACCAAGGTCCCTCTGATCCTCTGTCCTTCCTAGGATCCTACCTACATTGTGTATTCCCTTGCCTTGTTAGTCCTCCCAAAATACATCACCTCACACTTTTCAGGGTTAAATTCCATTTGCCACTGTTCTGCCCATCTGACAACCCGTCTATATCGTCTTGTAGCCTGAGGCTTCCCTCCTCGCTATTTACCACTCCACCAATTTTCGTGTCATCTGCGAATTTACTGATCATACCTCCTACATTCATATCTAAATCATTAATGTACACTACAAACAGCAAAGGACCCATTACCGATCCCTGCGGTACACCACTGGACACAGGCTTCCAGTCACAAAAACAACCTTCGACCATTACCCTCTGCCTCCTGCCACTAAGCCAATTTTGGATCCAATATGCCAAATTGCCCTGGATCCCATGGGCTCTTACCTTCTTGACCAGTCTCCCCTGCGGACTTTGTCAAAAGCCTTACTGAAGTCCATGCAGACTACATCAACTGCACTACCCTCATCCACACACCTAGTCACCCCCTCGAAAAATTCAATCAAATTGGTCAGACATGATCTCCCCCTGACAAAGCCATGCTGACTATCCTTGATTAATCCTTGCCTCTCCAAGTGGAGACTAATTCATCCCTCAGAATTTTTTCCAATAATTTCCCTACCACTGATGTTAGGCTCACTGGCCTGTAATTCCCTGGTTTATCCCTACTACCCTTGAACAATGGTAGTACGTTAGCTGTCCTCCAGTCCTCTGGCACCTCCCCTGTGGCCAGAGAGGTTCTGAAAATTTGTGTCAGAGCCCCTGCAATCTCCTCCCTTGCCTCACACAGCAGCCTGGGATACATCTCGTCTGGGCCTGGGGATTTATCCACTTTTAAGCCCGCTAAAACTGCTAGTACCTCCTCCCTCTCAATACTAATTTGTTCAAGTATATCACAATCCCCCTGCCTGATATCTATGCCTACATCATCCTTCTCCATAGTGAACACAGATGCAAAATATTCATTTAAAACCTCACCCACATCTTCTGGCTCTACACACAGATTGCCACTTTGGTCCCTAATGGGCCCTACTCTTTCCCTGGTTATCCTCTTGCACTTAATATACTTATAAAACACCTTGGGATTTTCCTTTATTTTGCCCGCCAGTGTTTTTTCATGCCCCCTCTTCGCTCTCCTAATTTCTTTTTTAAGTACCCCCCTGCACTTTCTATACTCCTCTAGGGCTTCCACTGTTTTTAGTCCTTTGTATCTGCCAAAAGCCTCCCTTTTTTCCCTAATCCATTCTTGTATATTCCTTGACATCCAGGGTTCCCTGGGTTTGTTGGTCCCACCCTTGACCTTTACGGGAACATGTTGGCATTGTACTCTTTCCATTTCCTTTCTGAAAGACTCCCACTGCTCTGATGTGGATTTTCCTACAAGTAGCTGGTCCCAGTCCACTTTGGCCAGATCCTGCCTTATCATATTATAATCGGCCTTCCCCCAATTTAGAACCTTTATTTCCGGTCCATCTTTGTCCTTTTCCATGACTACCTTAAATCTCACCGAATTATGGTCACTGTCACCAAAATGCTCTCCTACTGACACTTCTACCACTTGCCCGGCTACATTCCCTAGAATTTCTACTACCCTTTGTGTGAAAAATTGCTTCCTGATTTCACTCCTAAATGGCCTGGCTCTAATTTTAAGCTTATGCCCTCTTGTTCTGGATTCCACTAGCGGAGGAAATAGTTTCTCTATATCTACCCTATCAAATACCTTAATTATATTAAATATTTTGATTAGATCACCCCTCAAACTTCTAAAATCCAGGGAATAAAACCTGTTCTCATAACTTAACCCTTTAAGCCCTGGTATCATTCTGGTGAATCTGCACCGTACAGATATATCCTTCCTGAGGTTCAGTGCCCAAAACTGAACGCAGTCACTCCAGATTGGATCTGCCCAAGGCTCTGTACAACTGAAACACAACCTCCTCACTTTCATATTCCAACCCCTCGAGATAAAGGCCAACATTCCATTAGCCTTTTTAATTATTGTGCACTAGCTTTTAGTGATGTGTACATGGAAACGTAAATTCCTTTGCTCCTCCACAGCTCTTAGTCTCTCAGCATTAAGAAATTATTTCGATTTGTCTTTCTCAGATCCAAAGTTGATGACCTCACACTTTCCCCACATTGAACTCCATCTGCTATAGTTTTCCCACTCACTTAGTCTGTCTGTGTCCCTTTGTAACCTTCTGCTCCCATCTGCACAATTTACTGTGCCTCTCAACTTAGTGTCATCTGCAAACTTGGATATACAACTCTTTATTCCTTCATCCAAGTCATTAATTTATATGGCGAAAAGTTGAGGCCCCAGTACAAATCCCTGGGGAACACAACTTGTCACACTCTGCCATTTAGAGAACGCTCCCTTTATCCCTACTTTTTGTTTCCGACTTCTCAACTAATTACACACCCACGTCACAAGGTTACCTACCATTTTGTGTGCTCTCACTTTTACTAATAATCTCTTGTGCGGAACCTTATCAAATGACCTTCTGAAAGTCCATATAGACAACATCCATGGACTCTCCCCGAACTACCATGCCAGTGACAGCCTCAGGTCTGCGTGGATCCGTTGCACACCTGACAGTGACTTGTGAATAAAGACAGTTTGCACTGAAATATGGTTGGAATGGGCCAGAATATAATCACTTGCAATTTTTTGGAATTCCACATTTATTATATGAACTCTTATGCCAAATAGGCATCTGTCAAACAAATGCAAAAACAATTAAGAAAAAGAAGCCAATCATTCAATGCTGGGTTTATGACCCAGAAGCAGAAATTTACAAGCAGCTACAATCATTCATCTTTAATTGGCAAGCCACTGCAGTTACCAGGATGTGCCTACTTAGACCACTTTCCCACAGGAAGTAATTGACCAGTGGCCTTAAAGGAACAATCCAGCTTAATTGCGGCTTCATGTTAGCAGTGAAGTGTCATACAGTGCTCCAGACTACTGGCAGAAGCACCGTGGGAGGTTCTCTTATTATTATACATTGTGTATTGCTCCTGTCAGGATAAAATAGACTATCCTCCTGCTCATCGGCAGCAACACCATGGGCGAGCTACTAGTGTAATAAAAATGTCATTTGGATTATTCAGTCACTTCAAACCAGTGGCCCTGATCAGATTAGTGCTTTCAGAATGGTCTCTTATTGGACTCTTCCATTTTTAGGACCCTGCTCCAAACAATATAGAGGGAATAGCTCAGTCTTCCTAGGTCTTAATGCTTCACCAATCTTAAGGCAGCGACCATGTCTAAATTATAGGACACATATATGTCTAGACTCTGACCAGTTGGTACTCACTGTGGGCAATCACCACATCACAGATCTCACAGCAGGTGATAAAAACAAACTCAACCCCTTTAAATTATTTTTACATGTGTGAGAAGAGGGAATGCTTTACTAGCCAATAAGACCAAATTAATCCTATTGGTCCCAATCATGTTAAGATGTGGATGTAGATTCTTGTGATGACACAGTTAACTCCTGTTCAGAACCCAGCTGGGATGCTTATACAGGGAAGTGGACCTCAGGCATGAATCATCCATCGTGAGCTGGTTTGTATGAAAAATGTGCAGATGCCCAAGTCAAGCACCATGGTTAATGGGGACAAACTGAAAATCTTCCAGGAAATCTGTTTCGCATTGAGAATCCCCTCCTCAAAAAAACTCTTGACCCCTCTGTCCTAGTTAACTATCATCCATCTCCAACCTCCCTTTACTCTCCCAAGTCCTTGAATGTGTTGCTGACTCCCAGATCTGTGCCCATCTCTCCTGAAACTCAATTTAAATCCCTCCAATCAGATTTTCTGCTGCTCTCACAGTACTGAAACACCCCGAACCAAAGTTATTGGTTTGACATTCTGCGTGACTGTGGAGCATTATCCCCTCTCCTTCTCTCTGCAGTCTTTGACATAGTCAATAACACACTCCTCCTCTAATGCCTCTCCTCTGTTGTCAAGTTTGATGGGACTTCCATTTCATGGTTCCATTCTTACCTATCCAATTATACCCAGAATATTTCTAGCGAGGGTTTCTCGTCTCACCCTGCACCATCATCTTTAGAATCCACATCCTTGACTTTCCCCTTCCTTATCTACATGCTGTCCCTTGGCAACATCATCTGCAGATGTGGGGTCAGCTTCCACATACATGCTGATGATGCCCAGCTCGACCTCTCCATCACCTCTCTTAACCTCACTGCCTCTGGGCTGTCAGGCTGCTTGTCTGATATCCCACCTTAGCTGAACCATAACTTGCTCCAGTTAAAGATTATGAAGACCGAAGAAGCCAACATCTTCAATCCTCGGTACAAATTTTGTGCTCTTGCCAGTGACTCTATCCCTTTCCCTGGTCACTGTTTCAGGCTCAAGAAGACTGTTCACAACCTCAAGTGACTTCTTCAACTCTGAGCTGAATTTAACATAGAAACATAGAAACATAGAATCTAGGAGCAGGAGTAGGCCATTCGGCCCGTCGAGCCTGCTCCACCATTCAATACGATCATGGCTGATCATCCAAATCCAGTACCCTGTCCCTGCTTTAATCCCCACAGTACACATATCCCACCCTACCCCCGTAACCCCACGTATTTAATTCCCCCTAACATATCCCATCCTATCCCCATAACCCCACATATTTAATCCCCCCCGAACACTAAGGGTCAATTTATCATAGCCAAATCAACCTAACCCGCATATTTTTGGACTGTGGGAGGAAACCGGAGCACCCGGAGGAAACCCACGCAGACATGGGGAGAATGTGCAAACTCCACACAGTCACCCGAGGTCAGATTCGAACCCGGGTCCCTGGCGCTGTGAGGTACCAGTGCTAACCACTATGCCACCGTGTTGCCCATATCCAAATTTCCAAATCCATATCCTCTCTTTCACAAAGACTGCCTACTCTCACCTTCATAATATCACCTACTTCCACCATTACCTTGTTCCATCTGCTGCTAAAACCGTAATTTGTCACCTCCAGGTTTGATTACTTCAAAACTCTCCAGTCCTCCGCCCTCCATAAACTTCAGCTCACCCAAGATTCCGTTGTCCGAATCTTATCCCACCAAGTCCCAAGCACCCCTGTCTTCACTCACCTCCATTGAGGAGTTGGGGGACTGGGAGCCACATTTAAAATTCTCATTCTTGTGTTTAAATCCGACCATGGTCTCGCCCCTCCCTATCTCTAACCTCCTCCAGCCCTAAAACTCCCTCCCAAACTCTCCATTCCTCACTCCGACCTCTCATACCTCCCCCTCCACCACTGTGTTTTTAGCTGACTAGCTTCCGCTCTCCATAGACCTATCCACCTTTCTCTCTTCCTTTAGGAACCCTCCTTAAAATCCAGCTCGTTGGCCAATTTTTGGTCACCCCACTTAAGGTGGCTCAGCGTCCGTTTTGCTTGCGCCTCTGCGAAGCGCCGTGGTATATTTTGTAGGTTAAATGTGATGTATCAATGCAGGTTGCTGTTGTTGAGATCTATTTAGGTTCAGAGATCACAGGCCAAGGATAATAACCCCCAGCAGAACAGGAGTTTGATGTAATTAATGATTTGGTGGGTTAAATCTCAGTGAAAATAGGACAAGCAATGAGTTAAACCATAGCGTCTTCTGTAAAAAAAGGGATGACAGTTACTTAACTCTTTGGCAAGGTGTTGATAACCCATTACATGTACATTTCTTGTGTCAAGTGAACTGGTTTTAAATCACAAAGGAATTTATCTCCAGTTAGAGTTGAGAGCAGTCCTTAAACTTTTAAACATTGAAATGCGATCACAAGACCCATCTCCAATCTGATTGCAAAACACTAGACGCTTGTGGTCATTAATAGACCTCAGTCTGGATCCATCTCCTCGCTGGCAGCTGCTGATAAAGTGATAAGATTGCAGACATGAGCAGCATTAAAGAGGGAGTTAGGCCGTTCGGCTCACTGACATCCTCAATGTGCTCAACTTCAAGACTATGTTATAGTAAATTCTATGGGGCGGGACCTTCATTCAATAAAACACAACTGAGACCCCGGGGGAAAGGCTGGAGTTTGGGCTAAGTGTTGACCCTGCCAAACATTTCAGGGATCAGCGTGAACGTTGAAAACAAAGCGGAGTTTGAGAGTCCAGTCACTTTAACACGGTAACAGATCCTGTACACACCACCCAGATCACAGGACGGTCCCGAACTTGCCCTGTGAGGGGTTTTCAGTAACTAAGGACAGTGTTGGCCAACAGATATCACTGACTAGCCATAGGTGTGGCCATGGCGACACTGTGTTAGCCGCCTGCACTAATTTTAGTAGAAAATGTCAGACACAATACAGGGTAAATGTACTTCACGTGTATATTTACTTAAACATCTACCACCATTCAGTGGAAAACTTTGCAATCTTTCTCTTTCACCAAAGTTTGGAACTCTGGCATGAATTTATCAGACACAGCACACCTTGGTGCAGCTTCTAGGTTTGTGTCCAGCAGTTGTGAGTGGTACTTTGACTTTATCAGAGTGATTGCTGAGAATGTTGACTCGCACAATGAGACGCGCCAGGCCCGCTCCCCGTCCAGGCCCGCTCCCGCTCGCCATCCAGAACATGGTTGGATGCTGCTTGTCCTTTGTCATGAAGTGCTCGGTTGGGAGTTGCTCGTTATTAGTCGGGATTGATTTCCTCGGCTGGCCTGGAGCGGTTATTCTAGTTGAGCTGATCACGATGACGGCTTCCTTCTCCATACAATGGGAGGAGATTTAACCTAAAAAAACGAGTGTGTTGGGGTCGTGGGGGAAATTAAAGTGTTAAAAATCGGAATCGCAACCTGAAGCCACCTCCAACCCGCCCGCTTCCGGTTTTAGCGGAGGCAGGACAGGAGGATGGGGGGACTGGGGCAGTGGGACGGGGGGACAGGAGGACGGGGGGACAGGGGCAGTGGGACGGGGGACAGGAGGACGGGGGGACTGGGGCAGTGGGACGGGGGGACAGGAGGACGGGGGGACTGGGGCAGTGGGACGGGGGGACAGGAGGACGGGGGCAGTGGGACGGGGG
The DNA here is from genome assembly GCA_030390025.1 of Squalus acanthias. Classification (NCBI taxonomy): domain Eukaryota; kingdom Metazoa; phylum Chordata; class Chondrichthyes; order Squaliformes; family Squalidae; genus Squalus; species Squalus acanthias. The sequence goes on along the minus strand of JASTWF010000744.1, from coordinate 76,419 downwards.
GACTGGGGCAGTGGGACAGGAGGACGGGGGGGGACAGGGAGACTGGGGCAGGGGGACAGGGGCAGTGGGACAGGAGGAGGGGGGGACAGGAGGACGGGGGGGACTGGGGCAGTGGGACGGGGGGACAGGAGGACGGGGGGACTGGGGCAGTGGGACGGGGGGACAGGAGGATGGGGGCAGTGGGACGGGGGGACTGGGGCAGTGGGACAGGAGGACGAGGGGGACAGGGAGACTGGGGCAGGGGGACAGGGGCAGTGGGACAGGAGGAGGGGGGGACAGGAGGACGGGGGGGACTGGGGCAGTGGGATGGGGGGATGGGGGACTGGGGCAGTGGGACAGGAGGACGGGGGGGGACTGGGGCAGTGGGATGGGGGGATGGGGGACTGGGGCAGTGGGACAGGAGGACGGGGGGACTGGGGCAGTGGGATGGGGGGACTGGGGCAGTGGGACAGGAGGACGGGGGGACTGGGGCAGTGGGATGGGGGGATGGGGGGACTGGGGCAGTGGGACAGGAGGACGGGGGGACTGGGGCAGTGGGATGGGGGGATGGGGGGACTGGGGCAGTGGGACAGGAGGACGGGGGGACTGGGGCAGTGGGACGGGGGGATGGGGTGGGGGGGGGGGGTACGGGCGCCAACCTGCTCCCAGGAAGCGGGTCGTCTATTTAAATATTATAATGAGGCTGGAAGCCTCTGCTTTAACTGCCATTTTGTATTTCACTTTAGCCGGTCGGGTTTTGCAGGCCTCGTGAAACCCGCCAGCTAATGGAAGGCGAGGACTGCTGGCTCCAGGGGGTCCCTGCCTAACCCACCCCCCCGCGATCGGAGACCCCCCACCAGACCTACGATCACCCCCAGGCCTCTGATCTCCGGCCCACGATCTTGGCCCGTGTCACACACCACGTGAGCAGGTAACTAATGAGCAGTGACGAGCTTTGATTGGATGTATTCCTGGAGTTTCATCACATGACCTGCCATCGCCCCACTCGGCCAATCAGCCTCTTTCCCTCTTTAACTTCAACATTTATTGTTTTCGTTCAATTCTGTTAACAGAGTAACACATGTTAGAAGTCAAGGTGACAACGTCATCCCAGTTACTGAACCTCAGCACGGAGCGGGGGAATAGAAGCACTTTGGCTCAATGAGTGAATTTGCTGACTATTTAACTCCCTCACACTGCTGAGGGTTTACTAAAACAGACACATCTGAAACACAACAAGAGCCGAAAAACACCGAACAAACGTGCTCTAGCTCTGCAACATCTGTTAGTTGAACACTGGGGTGCCCTTCGATTATAACAACAACAGTGCAAAGTGGACCCAGGGTGTCTGAAATGGAAGAGGTCCATTCCACAGCCAAAACATCCCTCGCTTCGACGAGCAAAAACAAGAGGGGAAAAAAACCTTTGATATCATGCTCCTGACACACCATCGGGACCCCGTGCACCAAAGTCAACTGGCTGAGTCTCTCTGACCACTGGCCATTGTATATCCGGCACACTCGTCCTGGTGGCAGGAGCTGGTGTACTGGCACAACCCCAGAGCCACAGAACAACGGGTTAACAGTGTGTGGCTCAGGTGTGTGCTCTCCTCCCGGCTGAACAGCTCGCTAATCCTTCCCGTCTGGACTCACCGGTGAATAATCCAGCATTTGGAGCGAGCAGCCGGAGCCTGTGGGACTGTAACCCAGCACGGACCAGCAGCCTCAGGCCAGGTGCAGAAGGAATGAGGAGGTGGGGGGGAACAGGAGAGCAGAAAGAATTTAGAAAAAGCCCACTTTGAATTAGACAGGAGAATTCTGTAGGGGTTTTTTTTTGAAGAAGTATTTTAGATTTTATTTTTTTATTTCCAGTCACAGAACGAAATTGAGTGATTGTGACTTTTGGGATGAGGTGACCTGGTGAGTTTAATTCTTCATCCCTGCATAGAAGGTTAACAAGAAGTGCCGTGAATGTGGGGTCTGAGTTGCTCTGGTCACAGCTGCAGAGAGAGCTGGAAGCCACACAGCGGACCATAGCGAGGGGAGCACACAGCTATCTTGAGCGGCATGTTTTAGGAATCCTATTTAAGGGTTGTTAGAATAACTCCCTCAGTTACTCTCTGGGTAAAAGGCATTGCCGAATGAAGTGCTGCCTTTTGTTTAATGTCAGTGATTGACGGCTGGTGCCATCACCAATTAAAGAGGAAGCCGGTGCCCCCTCTGCCCCGTCTTTCTTTTCCATTTTTTTTCTCTCTCTCACACGGCAGCTGTCGATCATTCTGCCAGTGCCATTTACACTTCATCTTGAGCCATCTTTTGTCTCTTAACTTGTCCCATTACCATCTCCTTTTGCCTTGCACCATCATCCCTTTTATATCTTAATCTCCCCTGCCTTCCATCCTATCACAGACCTTCCCTTTTGTTCTTTCCTCCCCTCCCCCCTTTCCCTGCCCCTGCACTTGCTTAAAAACCTGTTCCATCTCCAGCTTTTTCCAGTTCTGACGAAGGGTCATCGACCTGAAACATTAACTGTATTTCTCCCTCTACAGATGCTGCCTGACCTGCTGAGTATTTCCAGCATTTTCTGTTTTTATTCCCCCTTTCTAAAGGAGCACAGCCAATAAAATAAAATACAGCCAATAAAATAAAATACAGCCAATAAAATAAAATACAGCCAATAAAACTGTAACCAACAAAATTTAAAGGAAACTTACCAAATTAAATCAAAGTTCTGTTTTGGGGGGCGGGGGGGGGGGGGCAGGGTGATGATGCACTCCAGTCCCTCCGGTGCCCACTGGTCGTGGAAGGCCTCTAGCGTGCCGGTGGACACCGCGTGCTCCATCTCCAGGGCCACCCGGGCGCGAACATAACCGCGGAAGAGAGGCAGGCAGTCGGGCCAAATGACCCCCTCGACCGCCCGCTGCCTGGACCTGTTAATGGACGAATGCAGTGCTCAGTCAGAAAGTCTCATCTTCCATTCTGCTGCGGGTCGAGTTGGCTGATATCACTCTGGGGTGGGGGGCGGTCAGTAGCCCCTGGGCGAGAATGCGGCCAAATTAGCCACATTCCCCCTCCTGATTGAAGTGACCCCTACCACAAGTGTAGGTGCGGGCATCCACTGAGGAAAGGTTACTACAATGCAAAGGCAAAATACTGCGGGTGCTGGAAATCTGAAATATAAACAGAAAATGCTGAAAACACTCAGCAGGCCAGGCAGCATCTGTGGAGCGAGAAACAGAGTTAACGTTTCAGCTCGATGACCTTTCGGCAGAACTGAAAGCTTAACTCTGTTTCTCTCTCCACAGACGTTGCTTGACCTGCTGAGTGTTTCCAGCATTTCCTGTATATATCATAGTATGATGCCACTGATAGCCGAATAGCAGGCCGCAACTCATTTTATAGGCTCAAACATGGAGCATGGCCAATTGGGCAAGATCCCCACAGGGCCATCAACAGCACAGGCCCGAGCCCCATCAAGAATTGTGCCTTCTGGAGAAGAGAAATCTGAGGAAGAAGCCTTCACACCTCCAATGAAAGAATGATAATTTTTATTTATTTAAGCACAGAGTGTTAATGTGAGAAGATGCATAAAAGCCATGAGGTTTAACAGGCTCTTAGAGATCTGATTGAGAGTGAGTCCTCATCACGTGAGGGGATGTGTTGATGAACCTGCTCCAACAACATTGTGGCAACATCATAGAATCATAGAAATTTACGGCACAGAAGGAGGCCATTCGGCCCATCGTGACTGTGCCGGTTGAAAAAGAGCTATCCAGCCTCATTCCACTTTCCAACTCTTGGTCCGTAGCCCTGTAGTTTACGGCACTTCAAGTGCATATCCAAGTACTTTTTAAATGCGATGAGCGTTTCTGCCTCTACCACCCTTTCAGGCAGTGAGTTCCAGACCCCCACCACTCTCTGGGTGAAAAAAGTTCTCCTCAACTCCCCTCTAATCCTCCCACCAATTACTTTAAATCGATGCCCCAACATAGGATCACGGGGCTGCAAAAGCACCTTTTAATATTTGTTGTTGTAATGGCCAATATTGAATAGCAGATGAGTTCAAAGGGCAACTTGACCACATAACCCTTGAAGGATACTTGAAGCTCAGTGCATTGCATCGAGAGATCTTGAGTTGAATATTTACAGTGTTCCACACATTGCGTATTCTATCACACCAGAATAACGCTGATAAATACTGCAGCACATTGGTCCCCACTCCACTCCCTTGCAGGGAGGGGTGGAGAATTGGAGGATAAGTCAATTGAAGCTGTTATTTGATCCTGGGAGTTTTACTGATAGATGGTGACAGGCAGCGTGTGAATGGTGCTTGGCACTGGGGAACAGTAGAAAGAGGAGCAAAACATCAGAATCCACTCCAAGTGGACATTTGACAACTGTTGCAGGGTTGGCTAGGGGTGAAACAACACACGTAAGTGTCAAATCTTTTGATATTTTCAACATAAGGGGAAAAAACAGGAGTGAAATACCATACCTGGTTTGAACTCCCATCACGCCTCCCAGCTCCGAACATAAGAATTAGGAGCAGGAGTAGGCCATACGGCCCCCCGAGCCTGCTCCGCCATTCAATAAGATCATGGCTGATCATTGACAACAATTCCACTTTCCTGCCCGATCTCCATATTCCTTGATTCCCTTAGAGTCCAAAAATCTAGCTATCTCAGCCTTGAATATACTCAAAGACTCAGCATTCACAGCCCTCTGTGGCAGAGAATTCCAAAGATTCACAACCGTCTGAGTGAAGAAATTTCTCCTCCTCTCGGTCTTAAATGGCCGACCCCTTATCCTGAGACTATGCCCCCGAGTTTTAGACACTCCAGCCAGGGGGAAACAACCTCTCAGCATCTACCCTGTCAACCCCCCTCAGAATCTTGTATGTTTCAATGAGATCACCTCTCATTCTTCTAAACTCCAGAGAGTATAGGCCCATTCTACACAATCTCTCATCATAGGACAGCCCTCTCATCCCAGGAATCAATCCAGTGCTGATTATGACTTGCTTTGGTTTGTCACTGAATGGGGGTCAGGCACCTTTTCAAGGAGGATGTGAAGCCTAGAGGGAGTCTCATTGCTGGGCTGCTATATTGTGCTTCCCAGAAGCCAGCTCAAGATGACCATTGGCAAAGGCCGGAGAGCAGGCCAGCTGCCCCTTGGCTGCAGGGCATGCTTGGGTCCGCGAGACCCTTAATGGACAAAAGGGAGGAAAAAATAAAAGGGATCTCCTACCTTCAAAAGAAAAAAGAAGTTACAAAAAAAAAAAAAAATACAGGCATTTATTTCTGCAGAGGCTCCCCAGTCATTTGTTCAGAAGGGTCTGAAATGATTGCTGTGATTCTGCACTACTAGATGCCAGCTGTGGCTCAGTGGGCAGTGCTCTCGCTTAGAGTCAGACAGTTGTGAGTTCAAGTCCCATGCCAGCCACTTGAGCACAAAGTTGACACTCCAGAGGTGCTGCCTTCCAGATGTAGATGTTAAACCAAGGCTCTCTCAGGTGGATTCCATGACAGTATTTGAAGAAGAGCAGGGGAGTTTGCCCTGGTATCCTGGCTTAATATTTATCCCTGAACCAATGCCATTAAAAACAGATGATCTAGACATTGTCACATTGCTGTTTGTGGAACCTTGCTGTGCGCAAATTGGCTGCTACATTCCAACAGTGGCTACACTTCAAAAAGAACTTCATTGACTGTAAAGCGCTTTGGGACACCCTCAAGTCTTCTCTTTTGCTAAGTTTCCTTGAGGCTGTGTATATACTCTGCAGGGCTGTATTCAATGGGTGTCAACTCACCTTAAGGACATAAACTTGCCAACTATGAATTTGCCACAGGGCTGAAATCTCCCACTTTCAATGTGCACATTTTAACTTTTACTCTATGGCAAAGCACCATGATTGATGGGCTCCATAAACAGGCCCAACACCATTGAAATTAATCATCCCAGAACTCTCGGCAGTTATTTGCAACTGGAAATTTTCAACGCCTCCCTCACTATAAATACACATCGCATTAATTTACAAACAATAGGCTACGGCAATAAATAACAGGACAGCAGTGGAGTTCTTCAGAAGCTTTTGCGAAACGAGTATTCAATTTGAAGGTTGCACTGTTGCTTCTGTTCCATGGGAGACTGGCAATAAGTCAGGTTGATAACTGGCGATCAAGCAATCTGAATCTTACCCGTTATTTTCTAATTCCCCTTCTACAGGGCAGCCAAGAAGCCAGGTTGGTGAGATGTGCTAATAACTGTACACTGCATGCTTCTGTAAAATCACTCAGGTGGGTCATACGTTTTCAATTTCGGGGTCCCCGTGCTGTAGAGGATCTATGAGGCATCACAATCCTGTCTGTCTGGAGTTGGGCATACCATTGGATGTGACGATACTGTCTTGAGAATTCCATAACTCTATAAGTGTCGGCTGTGGCTCAGTGGGCAGCACTCTCACCTCTGAGTCAGAAGGTTGTGGGTTCAAGTCTCACTCCAGGGACTTCAGCACAAAAATCTAGGCTGACACTCCAGTGCGGTATCAAGGGATAACTGCACTGTCAGAGGTGCCGTCTTTCGGACGAGATGTTAAACCGAGGCTCCGTCTGCTCTCTCAGGTGGACATAAAAGATCCCCTGGCACTATTTCGAAGAGGAGCAGGGGAGTTTATCCCCGGTGTCCTGGCCAATATTTATCCCTCAATCAACATCGCTAAAACAGATTATCTGGTCTTTATCACATTGCTGTTTGTGGGAGCTTGCTGTGCGCAAATTGGCTGCCGCATTTCCTACATTACAACAGTGACTACACTTCAAAAAGTACTTCATTGGCTGTAAAGTGCTTTGGGATGTCCTGAGGTCATGAAAAGTGCCATAGAAATGCAAGTTCTTTCATCATCGTTTTGTATTTGTTAACTCAGTTCCTATTGTTTGTGTGCCCAATGAGGTGAGGGATATTAAACCTGGGGAATTCTAGTGCCTGGGGTCGGCATCAAGCACTCACAGGTTTGTTGAAGCACAGCCAGACTGGAGTAAAGCTCTCTCTACCCTGCCACAACAACGTGCGTCAGCCCCAGTTTGAACAAAGCAACTCCTACTGCTTATAGTATATTGCCCCCATTTCCCACATCGGCCATCCTGTGGCCTCTCTCAGTGAGATTGTCAAGACTGGGGACAGTTTTGTCCTATAGGCCTGTACCCATTAGTAACCGGATGGAGATGTCCCAAATTCATTTCACATAGGACTCAGCATACAAAAGAGACTTTTATGCTTTAAATATGGACTAGCACATTAATTTTATTGTCGTATACTAATCTATTATATATTTAGTTTGGTGCGTATGTGCGAGGGTTAATTGAAAACTCATTATAAGTAGCGTAGCTGTTGCTTCGATAGGCCCTTTTAGTGTTAAAGATGTCACATTGTGTGACATACAATAGCTGGTATTTTATAGCGAGAGTAGATCACCCTTGTGATTGCACGATCAGACCAACAGGCTCCCACAACTCACTCAAAATGCTTCCTGAATTCCCCCCCCACCCCTGCTTTTCTCTAAGGCCCAAAATAATGATTTAAACCAAATAAAAAAGCCACAATTTTACATATTTCACAATAACTTGGTTGTATTTATTCGTTCAATTGTCTCTTGTGTTTTTAATGACTTCATTAAAGTTTTTGCTTGAAGGCCTCCACCTTTCCCAAATGCCTGGGCTTGATAGCTTTGCCCAGAGTTGTGAACTGTATTTGGATTGTGCAGTCTGAGCACGTGCAGCATACCTAGTTTTTCATAATGCATCAGTACCATTGAGTCAGCTGTACTGATGGGATATTTTTCTTTAGCTTGCATGCCTTTCTAATCAGTAGCTTTTCTTCAAATAATTTTGAAAAACAAGAGGTCAAATTTCAGAAACTTTATTGAGATAAAATTTGTCTTGAGCTTTTTTTTTTTAAAGAGTGTGAGAGAAAAAAATGATAATATTCTGATTACATACTTTGTGTTCTATAAGTTTCAGAAAGTGCATTAAGCTGAGAAAGAGAGAGAGAGAGAGACTAGGGACAGAGAGCATATGTGTGAGAGAGACTGGGGCCAGAGAGATGGGGAGAGACAGAAGGAGTGAGGGGGGAGTATTTTATATATATTTATATATAAAAATAGAGACACACTTCATGTTAATGTTAGTGCAATTTTCATTAAAAAGTTGAATTTTGAAGCCAATTAATTGTGTTTACTGATGGTTAGAAAAGGTCAATGACAGTTCCTTACACCTGTGAGACAGATCCTAATTGCTAATACCTATAAGAGAGACAGATGGATAAATAGAAAGGCAGACAGTGTCTTTCCTCATTCTAATTTTATTTATTTTAAAATAAGTTTTTAAAAAGTAAGCTGAATTTTAAATGAAGCAAAGCCTCTTTGAGGGAAACAGGAATTAGAGGAGAAAGAAGAAAGGAAAAGCAAAAGGGAAACAGGTTGAGCTGAGGGGTCCTCTGGTGTCTTGTCACTCAGCTTGGGGGGGAGAAAGTGGGAGTAGGGGGAGTGGATGGAGGGTTAAGGGCAAGGGTGATTGACAGTGAAGCAAGGAGGGGGGAGGATGTAGGGGTTGAATGGATAGTTCAAAAGGAAAAAAGTTGGGGTAGTGATGGGAATTTGAAGGGGTGGTAGGAAAGGGAGGCTAGTGGGAAGTTGAAGGGGTAGGAGATGCTATAGGAGCGAAGGGGTTGGGGGAAGCACACATGATTGGGGAGGGGATAGGTTGGGAGCCATCAAGGACCACATTTTCCCCACAATCCCCACTTCAAGTACATCCTGAATTACACTGCACTACCACACCACATTACACCATTATACAGCGCACTACACACCACACCACCCACCACCTTAAAAGGAAGAAGAGAGAAGCAGAAGAGAAGACAAAGAGAGATAAAAGCAAAAGAGGAAATAAAGAGAAACAGTAACACAAAGATATCAGAGACCAGTATGAAAGTGACCATATTCAGTGCCTTGGGAGGTCGGCTAGTCATAAATATTTTCTATAAAACAACCAGATACTGACATGGCCATTCCCCCTTTGGAGATATTGCATTGATGTTCAATTAGTAAGTAATTAAGACTTATATTTATATAGTACTGCACCATATCTTAAAGTATTTCATGTACAATAATGTGCAGTGACTGCAGCCAAATGCCATATCAGGGTACCACTAACAGCAATGAGATGAATGGCCAGTTAATCTGTTTTTGGTGGTGTTGTTTGAGGTAGGAATGTTGGCCAGGGCTCCAGGAGAACTCGCTGCTCTTCTTCTAATAGTGTCCTGGAATCTGTAACATCTACCCGAACAGACATCTGAAGGACAGCACTTCCAACACTGCAGCTTTCCCTCATTGCTTCACTGGAGTGCCAGCCTAGATTAAGAGTTCAAACCCTTGGTGTAGGGCTCAAACCCACAACCTTGTGATTGGGAAGTGAGAGTGCCACCAACTGAGTTAAGATGAATTCAGCAAATAATTTTTTTGGGGGAACCTAACCCCTTCAAAAAATAATTAGATAAATCTCTCATTAAGAAGTGGGATTGTAGGTTAAGGATAGACATGGATGACTTAGGAATACCATGATTCCTCTATTGCTGGGACATGCACGAATCATCCATTTGGAAAGTAACTGTTTAGAGTCAAAAGACGTGGTTTGTAAGATTGAATTAATATCCTCAAGTTTCATTTGAATATTTGTAAGAGTCAGGGCAACATTTCATTTAGAGCTTTGCCTTGAAGGTTTAACTAATATTTGGTCAACGGCCTCAGAAGCTTGGGTGGGTTGGGTAGATTCCATAGCAGAGGGAAAATCTACAGTATTTATAGAGGGAGTGACCTTGACAGGCCAATTTTTTAAATTATTATTCATTCACAGGATGTGGGCATTGCTGGCAAGGCCAGCATTTATTGCCCATCCTTAATTGCCCTCGAGAAGGCGGTGGTGAGCCGCCTTCTTGAACCGCTGCAGCCTGTGTGGTGAAGTTACTCCCACAGTGCTGTTAGGGAGGAAGTTCCAGGATTTAGACCCAGCGACGATAAAGATACGGCTGATATAGTTCCAAGTCAGGAATGTATGTGACTTGGAGGGGAACTTGGAGGTGGTGGTATTCCCATGCGCCTGCTGCCCTTGTCCTTCTAGGTGGAAGAGGTCGCGGGTTTGGGAGGTGCTGCTGAAGAAGCCTTGGCGAGTTGCTGCAGTGCATCTTGTAGATGGTACACACTGCAGCCACGGTGCTTGTTCGAAATAAACTGAACCATAAGGATGTCCCAGTGCCCAATTTACTTTGCTAATTTCTACTATTTTACTTTTGTTTAGAATATAACTGCACATACTTCAAGCACTTCACGTCAGGAGAGAATGCAGAGATATTCCAAGTTACCACTCAGAAGGGTAAGTGCCCTGAGAGCTATGGGATCGTTCTCAGTTGTGGGATAAACTCAGCCAATTACCCATCAGGTATCTTTATCCTGAAGAGTATCTGATGCTGTAATAAAGAATACTGAATGTAGAACTCATAAGAACATAAGAATTAGGAGCAGGAGTAGGCCATACGGCCATTCAAGCCTGCTCCGCCATTCAATAAGATCATGGCTGATCTTCAATCTCATCTCCACTTTCCCACCCAATCTCCATATCCCTTGATTCCCCATGAGTCTAAAAATCTATCTATCTCAGGCTTGAATATACTCAACGACTGAGCATCCACAGTCCTTTGGGACAGAATTCCAAAGATTCACAAACCTCTGAGTGAAGAAATTCCTTCTCATCTCAGTCCTAAATGGTCGACCCCTTATCCTGAGACTATGCCCCCGAGTTCTAGACTCTCCAGCCAGGGGAAACAGCCTCTCAGCATCTACCCTGTCAATCCCCATCAGAATCTTATATGTTTCAATGAGATCACCTCTCATTCTTCTAAACTCCAGAGAGCATAGGCCCAATCTACTCAATCTCTCCTCATGGGACAACCCTCTCATCCCACAATTTTTAAACGTGACTGTACAACTGATGAAGGGGTGATGGAGATACTGTCAACCTCACAAGTTAAAAAAGAAAGCTGTTAGGTGGAGACGCATTCACTATTCCGTAACCTACTCCCCCGCCAAAAATTTTTCCCCTTCCTACCCTGGTGGCTCTGACTCTTTTCAGGGTATGGCTCCACAGGCATTATGGCCACCTCACTGAAGTGAGCATTCTTCATCACAGAATCCCCATAGTGCAGATAGAGGCCATTTCGGCCCATCGAGCCTGCACCGACACATATCCCACCCTATCCCCGTAACCCCATGTATTTAATCCCCCTAACACTAAGGGTCAATTTATCATAGCCAAATCAACCTAACCCGCACATTTTTGGACTGTGGGAGGAAACCGGAGCACCCGGAGGAAACCCACGCAGACACGGGGAGAATGTGCAAACTCCACACAGACAGTCACCCGAGGCCGGATTCGAACCCGGGTCCCTGGCGCTGTGAGGCAACAGTGCTAACCACTATGCCACCGTGTTGCCCACACGGTGGCATAGTGTGAGCCTAAAGGGCCATTTCATCAGGAGGGACATCACAGTCAGGCCTGATCCCGTGCTCACTTGACATCCAGGTGCACTTTCCCAGCAGAGGTCTCTGGACAGCAGGAACCTTCAATCCTTCATTAGCCCACAGTATTCCGGACATATACAACACAGAACGTCACGGCCTGGCTGAGATCAGGTAACTCAACACAGACCAAGGATCAAACCAGAGGCTGTTTCCTGGCCTGTACCGAGTACCAGAGGCTGTTACCTGGTCTGTACCAAGTACCACGCCAGGTGTTTCATGTATGCTGGATTTTCATTAAAATTATGATGATTTTATAAAATTGCTGAAAAAAAAAATGAATTGATCCCAGTACTGAAAACCCTGAGCAAACACCAGAATGGTCTTATCCAGAGAGCGATACAGCAAAGAAGGCAGACATTCGGCCCATCGTGCCTGTGCCGGCCAAGATTGGTATCCTGTCCCTTTAAAAATGTTTCATTCGCACAGAACCTGTCGCCCTGAATTTTGACGCGAAAAAAAAATCTTCTGCCCGAGCTCGCCTTGAAAAAGGTGTCAGACAAATGGCGTTAAAAATTGGAACCAAAAAACCACAATTTGTGTTAAAAAGAGAAACTCCAAAGCTTAAATTTTCGGAGGAAGCGCCAGCACATTGGTTTCCATGAAAGAGCCAATAAACCATTCAGTTCCAGAACTTAAGACAGGTGACTGAGTAAACTTTTTAAAATTTATTCATACTTGGGATCTGGGCGTCGCTGGCAAGGCCAGCATTTATTGCCCATCTCTAATTGCCCTTGAGAAGGTGGTGGTGAGCTGCCTTCTTGAACCGCTGCAGTCCATGCGGTGAGGGTACTCCCACAGCGCTGTTAGGTAGGGAGTTCCAGGATTGTGACCCAGTGACGATGAAGGAACGGCCAATATGTGTCCAATGCGGGATGGTGCGTGACTCGGAGGTGATGGTGTTCCCATGCAACCTGCTGCCTTGTCCTTCTAGGAGGTGGAGGCCGCAGGTTTGGGAGGTGATGGTAAAGTAGCCTTGGTGACTTGCTGCATATACGTCTGCGATGCCTGATAATGAGCTGTTCTGTAACCTAGCAGATCAGATAGATGTGTCAGTATTACGTCTGCTGTCTTATCTCTGTCTGGGGTACGGTTCCAGGAATATATTTCAGGCATCTTCTGATACCTTACCCAAGTGCCTATTCCTCATGTCTGGGCCGAGACAGTGAGGTTAATCCATGAGTGGGAGGGAGCTGAGCCTCACCACCCATATTGCCAGTCCAGCTGAGACCAACTAACTCAGCGCACCAGCCCCATGAGTTAAACTCAGGGCCTTCCTGCTCTTTATGGTTCAGTACCACACTGGGCAGGGCCCTTAACCACTGAGCCACCAGGGCTAGTATTATGTTTGCTCACCTGTAGAGGCTGCACCATTTATTCCACTGGAATGCCACGGCCTGGAAATCCGATGGCGCCGCGTCCGTTTTTCAGGCCCAACACGGGCGCCTAAGGATCCAGTATGGCGGGCGGGCGGGCATGCTCATTACGTGCCGAAAGTGCGCCACCCGCCATATTGATGAAGGCAGAGAGAGGCGTCCAGGGAGGGCGCCTGAAAGAGTCGTCAGGTCCTTTGCAAATATGCAAATGGGGGGCCTAACGCCTGTTTGAGGCCCCCTTTGCAAAATTGGGCTGCCCTGAACACTGCCGGCGCAAACTAAATTCCAGGCCCACATCTTTGGATTTTGCAGACTAATGTAAAATGAGGATTATACTTCAGGGAGATTTATTTTCAAACGGTTGCTGCGCATTTCCACTTTACATATTGACTGGTATCCCAGTATCAATCTTCCTGGGCATAGATAAAATAGGAGCTTAGCAGCGAGTGAGTGAGCCAGCGAACACATTTCTGCTCAAATAATCTATGGTCTTTCTGCACCTGTGGCTCTTTCTCCAGAATACAGTATATCAGCAGCAGCCATTGCCATTATCAGCGTAGGCTTCATGGTGCTCGGCACAGTCTGCGTACTGCTGTCCTTCAACAAGAGACTGGATTATTTCCTGAAACCGGCTGGCATGTTCTTCCTCTTCTCAGGTAGGTCTGTCTCTGTACTGTGGTCAGAGAGTTAACAGCCGTACGTACTGCCTTCTGACCAGACTTGTAGGAACCTCTTAAATTTCTTTTCATTAAAGCCTGTTTTTCATTGAGAGAACAGTTGGGCAAATTGCACGTCACATCATGAGATGACCTCGACAAAATATTCTTCATCTTTCATGGGCGTGCTGAATTGAGACAGAGATAGCACTGATGGGGTAAAAAAGAATCAACAGGAACCACTCAGAATATCTTAATTAACGGCCCAGAATTTGCTGAAACTATAATGGTGTGTGAACAACGCTCGCCGTTATTGATGTGTAAATCGGCCAGCAACTTGTGGCGAGGAAGAGATATCCCGTGAATATGTGAATCGGCACAACTTGCTGGACTAATTGCGCCGTTCCGCTGTTAGCTTCGCGAAAACGGCATCTCGCCCTCAGCCTCCCCAAGAGTTTGATGAAGTTGCTGCATTTGCACATTAATTGCCTATTAAACTTGTCATAGATAGTTAAGTCTAGTGATTAGGGAGAAAAGGATAGACCGAGTAATTACAGGCCAGTCAGCCTAACCTCGGTGGTGGGAAAATTATTGGAAAGAATTCTGAAGGACAGGATAAATCTTCATTTAGAAAGACACGGATTAATCAAGGACAGTCAGCACGGATTTGTTAAGGGAAGGTCGTGTCTGACAAACTTGATTGAATTTTTTGAGGAGGTAACAAGGAGGGTAGTGCGTTTGATGTAGTGTATATGGACTTTAGCAAGGCTTTTGATAAGGTTCCACATGGCAGACTGGTCACGAAGTTAAAAGCCCATGGGATCCAGGGCAAAGTGTCAAGTTGGATTCAAAACTGGCTCAGAGACAGGAAGCAGAGGGTAATGGTTAATGGGTGTTTTTGTGACTGGAAGGCTGTTTCCAGTGGGGTTCTGCAGGGCTCAGTACTTGGTCCCTTGCTTTTTGTGGTATATATTAACGATCTTGACTTGAATATAGGGGGTATGATTAAGAAGTTTGCAGATGATACTAAAATCGGCTGTGTCGTTGATACTGAAGAAGAAAGCTGTAGACTGCAGGAAGATATCAATAAATTGGTCAGGTGGGCAGAACAGTGGCAAATGGCATTCAATCCAGAGAAGTGTGAGGTAATGCATTTGGGGAGGGCTAACAAGGAAAGGGAATACACATTAAATGGTAGGACACTGAGTAGTGTAGAGGAACAAAGGGACCTTGGAGTGCATGTCCACAGATCCCTGAAGGTAGCAGGCCAAGTAGATAAGGTGGTTAAGAAGGCATACGGAATGCTTGCCTTTATTAGCCATGGCATAGAATACAAGAGCTAAGAGGAAAGACTCGATAGGCTGGGTCTGTTTTCCTTGGAACAGAGGAGGCTGAGGGGAGACCTTATTTAGGTGTATAAAATATGAGGGGCATAGATAAAGTGGATAGAAAGGACCTATTTCCCTTAGCAGAAGGGTCAAAAACCAGGGGGCACAGATTTAAAGTAACTGGTGGAAGGTTTAGAGGGGATTTGAGGGGAAATTTCTTCACCCAGAGGGTTGTGGGGGGTCTGGGACTCACTGCCTGAAAGGGTGGTAGAGGCAGGAACGCTAACCACATTTAAAAAGTACTTGGATGTGCACTTGGGATGCTCTAACCTGCAGGGCTACGGACCAAGAGCTGGGAAGTGGGATTAGGCTGGATAGCTCTTTGTTGGCCGGCGCGGACACGATGGGCCGAAATGGCCTCCTTCCATGCTGTAACTTTCTATGATTCTATTCTATGACTAGCAGTGTAAATACACTTTTAATGACATGATAATTATTAATGACTATCAATCTGTCTGGCCCAGAAAGTGAACAATTAAAAGCATGGAGTCTCATTCCTTCAGGTCGTGAATTGTTGTCGGGCGATTTTAAAAATGTCAAATTTTTTTCCTTATTTTTCCCTTGTCTCTTTTTTCTCTCTCTCTTAATCCACTCTTTCTGTATTTAATTTGACATTGAATTCACCTACTCTACTTCACCCTCCTTCTCAATCCTTCCTCTGTTTATTTCTCAATCCTTTACTCTCATTAGTTAAGGAGCTACATTGTTTGGTTAAGGAGATACACTTATGGTCCCGTTGTTCAAGGTCCCAGACGCCCTGTTGCCCTCGTTATCAGCTCGTTCTTCCAGCAACTTGGTTGGCAACATTTTTTAAAGCCTAAATGTGCACGAACAAGTCTAACGAACAGGCCCTGCTCCAGTAAAATCTGGGCCGCTACTTTTCATTCCCTCCCTGTAGCCTTGCCTTGCAGGTGCTGACTCTCGCTGGGATGTGGTTCCTCAGGCACGAGTGACCATTTTACATGGTCTGTGCGGCTCACTTGTTGTTGCACCTCAGCTCTGAACCATTAGACAGACTCACTTTTATCATTTTAATTAATTACCTGGTGTTTGTTATAAATTGAACACAAGACAAGGAGCTGTGGTTTATATGATCTATGTATCCCACAGGTGATGCCCCGTCATAATTCACTCAAGACTTCACTGTTCAGAGTTATTTAGTCAACCCATTTGTGAAAGGTAATCAATTTAACCAGCTGGTTCCCCTGGAGTCAGGCAGCACCAGATCAGATCTCAGACTGAGAGAAAAGTTGTGACTCCCTTAAATAAATGGAGTGGGTCTGGGACGTAGGAAACCTCTCCTCGTCATTGTTGTCACCAGAGGGGCACTGGAGGGAAGACGACCAGAGCACTTTACTTCAAAAGAACTCCTCCCTCTTGTGCATGGCTGTATCACCGGGTACAACATAAATTGTCCAGTAGGTCAAACTATGGGATGTGCGATCAAACTTTGTTGGGGGTGGGTGGGGGGTGGTTATTGGGAGGGGAAGGTGAAGTACTCCGTATGATCTTCGTAAAGGTTCTAAATCACAATTTGCGGTTATGAAACCATTGGAACAACACTACAGGAGAATTTCCCGAGTGCTGTGCAGTTTCTGTCTGGCAAGGTCCATCAGACAATACAGTCCACCCACTCCGTGTCCAAGGAGCTACCCTGCAGAAGAGTTGAACGAAGCACGAATGTGTGTTTCCGAATGTGGAATTCAATTGGTGCTGCCAGCTCCCGACTCATTCCACTTTACTTTGTTACAGGGCTGTGCATCATCATTTCTGTGGAGGTCATGCGACAATCAGTGAAACGGATGATAGACAGCAAAGAGACCATTTGGATCCAGTACCACTACTCCTGGTCCTTCGCTTGCGCCTGTGCTGCCTTCGTCATCCTCTTCATCGGCGGGATCACCCTTCTTTTGATCTCTCTGCCACGCATGCCCCAAAACCCATGGGAGACGTGCATGGACGCACCGCCAGAATAGTGAAAAAACAGAGGAGCAAATCAAACACCGCAATGTACTCACTTTGTAACACAACAATTTGACAGGCAGGGATATGGGTGCTGAATTTTGGAAAGCATGGTGCTTAAAGAGGGAGGCTCATTATCAGGGCTTTTTTTTCTTTAAAAAAAACTATGACTTAAATTACAAAGACGTTTGATTAACATCCTTTGCCGATTTAAAAAAAATGAGAACCGAGACTGCTGGAAATCTGAAATAAAAATAGAAAATGCCAGAATGTTCAGGATGTCAATTGGAGAAAGAGGGATTAATATGCCAGGCCTGCCGTGCCCGAAACATTAACCTTTCACTCTCTCTCAGATTCCTGCTGCACATTTTCTATTTTATTTTCAGTGGTACAGACCGAGCAAGGGTTGCTCGCAGAGTGCGAATAAATACACACACGGTTAATGGTGAATCATCGGAGGGTTTATGCCTGTAACTGTACTGATGGTAGCTTTGCTCTCTCACAGTTGGCCTCATGGCAGTATCACCCACACTGTTTTCAGCACTCACTGTTTGTGAGACTCTCTCTTTGAATATTAATTATCTGATTCACAACATGGAAGGGGCCACATAAGCAGATCTCACTGTTGTAGATTATTGTGAGTGTGCTGTATTCTCACAACTGCAGATTAAGCATCAGAGCCTCAAACAAACCACCTTGAATGGCTTTAAAGGTTAATAAATTCAGATCTGCACAACATCTCATTTTGCATATAGTCTAGCCATCATTTATCTCTCCAGATTTATGCTTCCCTAGAAATTTAATTCTTAAACAGTTTGTTGCAAGTTTTTTGTAATGTATTAACATAAATATCAGTAAGCATTTACAACAGTGTTTACTGTGGAGCATTTGTAAATATTCAAAATATATTCTTGATGCAAAACATGGTTTAACACATCTACAAAATAAATACATTGAAATTTAACATGTAGGCTTAACTCAGCCCCACTGTCAAACCCTCACCCTGCTCGGTGTGAGCTATTGATATTTTTTGATGTTTTTAAATTGACTGATTCAGGGGGAATAGCTACAATAATCCAAAATACAGTTTGAAAAAAATAATTTAAAAAAAGCTGTAGGTCAACCACAAAAAGGAGATTTCAGCACTGGACTATTTTATATTATAATACACCACTTTCACACACTAGTTTGGTAGATGTGATTCGAGTTCTCTCTTCTTTCACCCCCACAGTTACAAGGTATTGAGCTTTCAGTGTCCTTTGAGCATGCATTTGCATTTTAACTGCATGGCAGCCCCTTTTTATAAACACGCACACACACATATTCACACACACATCTTCAATAAAGAAATGAGATAAAAGACTCTCGGGGGAGGAATTTCTCAAGAGTTTTTCCTGAAATTGGATGCAGGTTTTTTTTTGCTGTGTTTTTGCCTCCCCGGGAGTCAGTAAATTAGTGATTGTGGAGGGCGGTGCCTTTTAAAAAAAATTCATTCAGGGGACGTGGCGTCGCTGGCAACGCCAGCATTTATTGCCCATCCCTGAGGTTGCTCTGTCCAATGGATCGAGCAAGAGTTGATGAATCTGGCCGCTTTTTCCTCACCTTTTTGTTCGTACGCACGTCCTCTGTAACACAACTTCTCATTACAGTATGTGTGGCTTCTGAAATCTGCAGCGAGGCGGGTTACCACGTTGGTTGTGAAAATGAGTCTCTTGAGCATTGTGCTTTGAACTGCATACAGTGTTCTTCCGACAAAGACAGGTAAGTGGAGTTGAGGTACAGATCACTCCTGATCTAATTGGAATGGCGGAGCAGGCTCGAGGGGCTGAATAGCCTATTCCTGTTCCTATTTATGTACTGTGTGCTCCACTTAAGCACAAGTAATCAAGTTTTAAAAGAAGAATGCAGCAGATGGCAACTGCAGCAAAGTTCTTAGTATCAAACTATGCTTGGCCAAATTTATATTAGCTGGAGTATGAGAGGGCAAAGGCATCTGGAAAAAAATTGAACAACAGTTAAAATAAGGTCTAAATGATTTATTTTGGTTAGCTGGTGTGGAACCCCATACTCATGTTCAAAAGTCTCCAAAACCAAATTACTGAGAAATCACATAGGTATCGATTACAGTTGGCCCTTGTGAGGTCCACTAAGTTCAGAGAGTTTAGGTGCAGGTTGGCACGATCCAAGGTTTAGGAACATCCAAAAGTAGGCTAGTGCACTGCTGGAGTTTAACTGGCTAAAACTGCACAGCCTACTAAGCACACAACCCTGCTAAGCTTCCTCTCCTTGTCCAGCCAGGATCACCTTACCCATGAGGGCAGTGGATTGAGGGGCTAGCAAAAGAAATCTAGATAAAAGGATGTGGAAACCACAGCTGGACAAATGGAAGGTTTCCTTTGTTTAAATTGACTCAACGGCCAGTTGTTCTTTATATGCAGGAAGCACTTCACACCCGAGGTACCCGTTAAAAGTTTAGCTCAATTATTACAGTTTGTTTAGCCATGAGTATCTGAGCTAAATTACCAGAGAAGAAATGTTGACTTTAAAAATAGTCCATTACAACTCAACACGAGATAAAATAGTAAAATGAAGCAATGGTTTGGGTTCTATAATACAGTAAGGGGATATTTAGTGTTTCACTCAAATTGCCAGACCAAGACTTTTAAAATAAAAACCGATTAATTGAGGATCATTTTGTATCTATGCCACAAGTGTTTAGTAATTTATACAAAAATATTCTAAGGTTTCTCTTCTGTTTTTTATTGATCCACGGGATGTGGGCGTCGCTGGCAATACCAGCATTTATTGCCCATCCCTAACTGCCTTCGAGAAGGTGGTGGCTTGCTGGGCCATTTCAGAGGGCAATTAAGAGTCAACCACATTGCTGCGGGTCTGGAATCACATATAGGCCAGACCGGGTAAGGACGGCAGATTTCCTTCCTTAAAGGACATTAGTGAACCAGATGGGTTTTTACGACAATCTGGTAGTTACATGGTCACTGATGCTAGCTTTTTCCTCTTCCCCTGAAGATGCAGAATCCTGCTGGGATATAGTTGCACAGGTGGCAGCAGTCCTCTGGCACTTTCCCCCAAGTGCATGTTCTTCACGTGAGTCTGGACCGTGAATGTTGGCAGGCTACTCGACAATGGGGCAATCATAGACTGAGCCTGGTCACGTTCATCAATGCCCCTTCCAGCAGGTGTCACAGGATAGCAAGCAAGATCAGGAAACCTTCCCAATTGTTTCCCCCCACCCCACCTCGTCTAGGCATTGAGGCCAATTATAGCACCCTACCGGCCATCCCAGCTGTGCTCAGTGGATTTGGGATTGAACCTGGACCTACCGTGTCTGTAGGACTCTTCACCACACCAGGTGGAGCAGTTCCTCATGCAGTTTGTTACTGTCACTTATGGACTGACCACAAGCCACCTCTGTGCAATGGGGCATACCAAACTAGAATCATTCTGGAGGATAATACGGTCATCAAAACAATGCAGGCCCCATTATTATTGTGCAGCACTAATATTCCAGCTAACAATACAATTTAAGTGCATGGTAGCAGGCTGCATGACAATAGCCAGCAACTGGAACCCAACGCATGTTATCAGATAGTATGTGTGTGACTATTGTATTGTACTATAACAGTCAGGGGATGGACTTCGCACTTACCATTCTCAGACTGACCTTCTGTCTTAACAATGAATGACTTAATTTTATCTTACTTCTACTATACCTGTCAAACTCTCATTTAGAAAAAAAAGTGTTTCTTTACCAAATTGTTGGCATTTCTTGAATTAAAAATGTAAATAAATGAACAAAATGTACAAAAGAGCCACTTCATAAGCAATGAATCGTTAATATGACTTTTTTTTTTTAAAGAACTTCAACATCTAGCTGTTAACATGATTTCAGTACATTGCACAAAAGCTTCACCCCCCTCTGCCGACTCCATGAATGGTGCTAAGATAGGTGGGAGGTTAAGAGAGACCGAGGAGTCGCGAGGGCAGGGTTGCCAACCTTCCCGGAGTGCCCTGGAGTCTCCTCCAATGAAAGATTAATCCCCAGGACATTGCTGCGAGCAACCAGGAGAAAAAAGGTGTCATTTTTCCATTTTTGTTTATTAGTTACTAAAGTATTGGAGAAGGATAAAAAGAAAAAGGCTGTTTAACTGGATGGGGCGGCTGGAGGTCTGGAGATGAAACCTCCAGGGATATGTCCAGAGTTGGCAACCCTATTCATGGGTGGATATTAACTTCTGTCGGCTGAGAGCTGCGACCCATTGAGAGGGCCGGCCTTCATTAACATATGTGTGGCAAGCTGTACACCTTGAACAGGGGGGGGGGGCCCCAATGCAGCCAAGCAGCTCTGGGCCGGTGGGGCTGGGGGAAAAAAAAGGTAGACCCGAGGAGGGAAGGGGGAGGTTGAGAACACAGAGGAGGATGGAGACCCGCAGTATTCTGGTGGAGCCTGGAGGAGCACTCCCAGCCCCGCAAAAATAACCTGAGCCCTTCCCTCGAAGGGCTGTTTGGCCTGGTTTTACGGCGGCGATGGCAAGTCCCCCCACTACAATTTTAACTGTGCTGCTGCCCCCCGCTGGAGGGAGTTAAAATTGTCTCTTTAGACTCGACGCTCAACAAGTCCAACCAATTCAGAATAATCGACAAAGCCGATAGAATGTTGAGCAAAATAACCGAAACAGTAGAACGGGGCCAAAAGTTTCCGCTTTGAGCACAATCAGTGATCCGGGTGCAAATTGTGCTAGTTTTGCAAAGTGTATTTTTTAAGCTCAAGTTTCCACTCAAACTTATTTGCATATCACAAAACGTAAAATCTTCCATGAACCAGTGCAATCGGGCTGCGTTTTAGAACGTAATTTTAAAAAATATATAAAATTTCTGCATTGAAATAGAAGAGTGGTAACCTGGTGCAGTTTGATTGATACAGCTGAAAATGGGTTTATCACAAAAAATAAACATTTTTAATCAGTGTCTAGCCCCCACCTGTGAGTAACCCGATTTAAAATAACTGAATGACTTTAAAAAGCTATACAGAAGCATTTACTCGTTACACTGGTGTACAGTACTTTTAGTAAATTAAAAAAAATATTTAAAAGCTTTTAAACCATGGCTATTAGTGTCCTTAATTTTAAGAGCCTCCTCGAAGGCCCGCGAACGGGCACAATTAGCGGAAACTCGCCACAGTGACTAATTCAATCTGGGGGGGCGCGGCCAGTTTTGTGGGTAGGACCGGCTTCCAGCGCGGAACCTCGAGTTGCGCTGGACGCAATTTGCGCTCGAAACTCCGCGATCTTTTGCGCTGTTTTTTGGTAGATTTCGGGTGAATTGCTCTGGGGAAAAAAAAAGACAGTGATTGAACGCTGCGATCAAACTGCACACAGACCCTGCTCGGGCCACAGCTCCAGTGTTGTATCCATGGCTGATCACCGGGAAACAAGTGAGGCATTCAAACGCTGGAGGCAGTGCAGAGAACAGCCACAAGACTGATCCGCAGTGCCAGGGGTCTGAGCTATGAGGAAAGACATGAGAAACTCATGTGGTTTTCGGTCCGGAAAGGAGAGGTGATCTTAACGAGGTAAAACAAGACAGACAGTTAAGGGAATGGAAAAGGTAAATCTGGAATATAATGTTAAATTAAATTACGAGAGTCGGTCACAGGTTCAAACTAGCAAAAGGATTGATATCAGGAATTTGTTCTTCATGCAAAGCGATCGATGCGTGGAATAGACGTCCAAGGAGTGGAATTCCCTCCCTAAGCCTCTCCGCCTCTCTCTCCTCCTTTAAGGCG
Organism: Squalus acanthias; assembly: GCA_030390025.1. Classification (NCBI taxonomy): domain Eukaryota; kingdom Metazoa; phylum Chordata; class Chondrichthyes; order Squaliformes; family Squalidae; genus Squalus; species Squalus acanthias. The sequence goes on along the minus strand of JASTWF010000744.1, from coordinate 53,627 downwards.
CATCTTAAAACCTAGCTCTTTGACCAACCTGTCCTAATATCTCATGTGGCTCGGTGTCAAATTTTGTTTGATAATCGCTCCTGTGAAGCGCCTTGGGATGTTTTACTACGTTAAGGCGCTACATAAATGCAAGTTGTCGTTGTAGTAATGAAGGCAACTACTCCAGAATCATTTAAGATCGGTCTGGATGATACGATGATGGGGGGGGGGGGGGGTCTTCAGGATCTTTCTGAATGGATGAATTAAGATGGGCCAATTGGCCTTACTCATTCATGATTATCTTCCGCTCAGCAAATTAAACAGCGCAGCCAGGGATCTGTTGCAGGCATTAAACATATAAAGTTACACATACTTTCTAAAAATCAAAAGGTACCAAGAATTAAGGGGGACATTAACTTGGGAACACACTTGTTCCTACACTGTCTTTTCCCCTTTAATAATTCAGGCAGAATTGACTTCATTTTCTGTATTCACCGTGCTTCCTTGGAATATCTCTACCATCGCTCGAAAACTGAAACCACGCATTTAAAAAGAAATCTATTAAAAGTTAAGCGCAATAATGCAGCAGACAGAATGGCTGTCAAACTGATTAACTGTACACAAGTGCTACGGAAAAGATAAATGTCGATGTTAGCAAACGGACCACTGCAGAATTAATTTAGGAATCTATTTCCCGTAAATGGCACTAAAATAAATAAAAATACACTTGTAACTGTCAGATTTTCAATGAAGCTGGAAAGGAATGATATACCATTAGTATTTACAACGAACACAAAAAAAACCATTAACGCCCCTCATTATGGGAACAAGCATTCACAAAAGAGGTAGGGTCCTGCCAAGATTATTTAAAGTAAAGATCTCAGCTCCTCCGATGGTCCAGTGAGCTTCCCCAGCTGAACAACACAGATCAGCAAGGTCCAGCTTTGGTCTCTGATCTGCACTGAGCTCGCTGGACTCCGCTGGGGGTGGCTGTAGGATGTTACGACTGGTTTCAGCGCCCCTTAAACTCTATCTAGTGACCTCCCACCCCCACCCCGCCCCCCTCTCTGTTGGAAGTATTCACGTCTCTTTAATACCTCTTCATGTGGCTCGGTGTCAAGTTTTGTCCGATAACCCTCCTGTGAAGAGCCATGGGACGTTTTTTATTACATTAATGGTGCTACGCAAGTTGTTATCGTGTGTGAATGACAGGCAAGACAGGCCCGGGCTCAGCTACCATGGCTGAACAGCCTGCTGAGACTCGCGGTCAAGACGCACACACGACTAATGGCCACTTGTGCGAGAACACCCAACAATTTGCACCCCAGCAAGGAGTCACTGCCTTCACCAGAGGAGGAGCGGGCATCCACTCTTTTTATATATATAAAAAAAAAATTATTTTGTTCAAGTTAATATCCTGTAACATTCTCACCATTCTCTGGTAGACAATCATTGATCAGGTTTCTGACAATCTCACCAGCTGCCAAGAGGTGTGCAAGGGTGGTTATGGGTGTGATTTCCTCCCTTTTTTTGTGTGGGGGGGGGGGGGGGGGGGGGCAGGTGGAGAGAGGAAAAGAGCAGCATTGGAGAACAAGGTTTTCAATTGGCATCACCTCATACTGTTGTCCTGGCCAAAATTTCAAACTTGATGCTGGGGGATAATGGGGAAGCTCCTTGCACTCAGTACATCACCATCCTGTAACATAGCACCAATGCACCATGTGAACAGAACCAAACAGGGGACAGAAGGTGGCACCAACTTGACTTTTCATCCACCTTTTATTTTTTATTTTTTTTACTGTACAACACTCAACTCTGGGAAATATTTCTTGGGGAAGGAGTGAGGGGAAAGAGACAGGCAGAAACCCAAGGGCCAAGAACGTCACGGCCTTCAGGAAAGCACAGATAAGTACAAGGTGGCCAAAAGTTCAAAATGAAGGGCGTACAAATCTGTGGACAACCAGGGGCAGGAGCTACAGACTCGAGAAGAAAGTTTTAACGTCTCAGTCCCTTCATAAACCAGAAGGGGATACTTTTTCCCCAAGGATTTCCATTTAGAGGGAGACAGAGCAGATCCAGGTATTTCATAGTTCTTGATGGTTCTGGAATTAAGACCTTTAAGTTCAGTAATTCCGAGCCCCTGCAGGTTTTTATCTGATACCCATAAGTACAAAGGTGCATAACTAATAGGCGATGAGCTTGGAGAGGATTTCTAGAAGTTATTTCTCTCATGCTTAGCGCCAAAGACTACTCCCATTAAGTGATCCCTCACTCCCAATGCACGGGAGGGATCCCTCACTCCCAATGCACGGGAGGGATCCCTCACTCCCAATGCACGGGAGGGTGACTTTATATGTACAATATCTGGTGATGAAAATGTTGCCCCGGGGCAAACAGAGTATTTAGCTCACTGTGTTGATACGAGACCTCTCTTGTCCTTGTAGTCTTGATACAGCAGAACAACAAACATGATCAGACTGTGATTTAGGCTCTCTGGTTTTGTGTGGACGAGGACCGAGGCCCAATTTTCAGCGCGACTTGGGCTGACACTTCAGTTTTGGGCCCTACACCAATTTCAATGAGCTGAATGGCCCTTTCGTTGTTCCATGCTCTCAAGAGGCAGAAAGTCAAACATGAGCATTAAGCCACTGCGGTGCATACAATTCCTTTACGTAGAGAATTTTTAAACAAAGCCAAGTTGTCTTGCTGGAGATGTCCCCTCCACAATGGAAGGAAGGAGTTGAAGGGAAAAAGAACAGGGACAGGGTCAGCTCAGGGCTGCTGTTATGCACCTTATAGTTGGCTTATACTCAACAGCAGGTCATTTGTCATCTCAGATGGGAGAACAGCGCCCAAACAACCCAATTAAAAAAAATTGAAATGCAAAATAAAATGGCCACGTATCCTGATCCAACAGTTCAGGTTAAGAATATCTTCTGTTGCAGTAAATCAGTTTAAAATACAGAATAACACCCCTGTATTTTTTAATTAATAGTTTTGACAAATTAATGCAATTCTCTGTCAAATATTAATGAGACTGACTACTGTAAATCTGTGTTGAACGGCTTAAGACAGCTGCAGAGTGCAAAGGGAGTTGGATCGTGTAAGATCCAGGGAGTCCAAACTATGGCCTGTGGGCTACACCTGGCTCAGGAAGCCAAGGCAACTCAGTTGCATTTGGGCTAAAATATTTCTTATTCACGATTTGTTCTGTTTGAATTCCGTGTGCCTGGATGTTTGGAAAGGGCTGCTTGTGGCACTGTTGCCTGATTGATGGATAAATCCTAAACCAAAACACCAAGATCTGTCGGTATTAGCGACCTCGGATGTATAGAAACACGGATCGAAACTTATACGCAGCTCTCGAGACTCCATGGTAGATACTCACATAGCCCACGGAAACGACGAGCGCGCAACCCCTGCCCCATTGAATGCCACCCTGTGCGGTAGGGTCTGATGCACAGTCACGCTGGCCATGGACAGCTGCGGGCACGCGTGTGCATGTGCAGTGTGCTTCAAACAATTCCACAGAAAAAGGCAGACAAGAAAATCCAATTTAAATACTTTAATACTGAACAAAAGAAAATAAAAGCAGATGGAAACTGTTACACATTTCCCGACTGCAGCAGCTATTGCAATGCCCAGAGTAACAAAACAAAAATTATTAGAAGTTGGGGGGAGGGAAGTGGGGGGTGGGGGGGGAAAGGGAAGGGGGAAGAAAACACCTGAATTAAAAATGCCACCCAACCACTATCAGGATAGATACAAGTGAAAACAAACTCTGAAGGGAACCAGTGAAGTAAAACTGCAATGAACCAAAACCCATGAATGTATTTATAAGGTTAAAAGCACAGAGGAACATATTTCAAGTAGCACACGCTCATCAAAAGTTGGTAAAACGCTGATAGCAATGTTTAATCATTTTTCTGTGTGTGGGGCGAGGCGGGGAGGGGAGGGGGAAATGTTTTGAACAGAAACACGCAAAAAAAAAGTGATGTCACTCTGTAATTATATTTCCAAAAATAAAACAAAAAAAAAGTTAGAATATTAGAATTTCATTGTAGGTCATCACATTTTAATGTAAACATCAAATAATGTACCAAAATTAAAACTACAAAAAAAAGCTATGAAGTTCTACACAGTCGTGTAGAAACTTCAAAGAAAAAAAAGCCAGATTTAAAAACATTTACACATGCATAGTGAAACCAAACAAGTATTTTTTTCCTTTTTTTAACTAAATTCACACTTTTTTTTTAAAGTTAATAATCTACTAAGCACCAGCATATCTAGATTTATCTCATCTTCATGATTCATTTAAAAAAAAATCTATCAAATTAACAGTAAAACAACGAGCAAAGCTGTCAGCTTGACCCAGAAAACAGAAATAAAAAGCAGAGCATGTGATGAAGGTGTGCTTATGTCTTCTGCAGTGATTTCTGCCTTTTTTTTTTAAAAAGTAAAAGCTTTGTGTCTAAACTGAATTTTAATATACATGTGTGTATGTTTATGCAAATATATATCCTATTTTTAAGTTAAAAGCAGTTTGTTTACAATAACACTTTACACAGAGAGTAAAATCTTTCAGTTGATCAAAATGTTTCAGAATGCAAGTAACATTTTTTAAGAAACTTTGCTTGAAATGAAACGCGTATTGTTGTCCTCTTCCTCCCGTAAGCTGGCCATTTCTAGTACAGAACCGCGGCGCTGTATGCTACTGTATGTCAGCGAAGTATTCTTAAAAAGTGACTCGAAAATTAATGCTCTGCTTAAAAACTTTTTTTTTTCATTTTTTTTTTCTGAGCTGATACAAGATTTACCGATGCATATCAAAGATTTTTTTTTGGTTTTTTTTTGTTGAAAGAAATAAGGTTGAATTTAGGAATCTATGATCAACTACAAAGTACATAAAGTAATGTAAAATATACACAGGATGAGACCCTTCCGCCAAAATAAAACAAAACAAAAAAAAATTATTCCAGGAAGTTTTGTCACAGAGTTGCTAAATATTTTTAACAAACTATATTTCTGACTGTTCTGACTCATTTTAAAATCTAAAAAGCAACAATATATTTTTTTATTTGAAATAAGAGTAATACCCATTGCTACCTGATGAACTGCCTATGCTGAGTTCCTGAAACAAAGACAGCGGGTCGCCATTTTTCTTCGCAGGCTCAGGCGGAGGTTTAGGCTTTGGCGGAGCCCGTAATGCGTTGGCGTACGACATGACTGGTTTGCTTCCACTTGCTTTCTGCTGGCTGCTGGACTCTGCGATCTGGCTGTTGGACAGGAGCGGCGGAAACTGGCCCAGGTGCTGGAGCACGTTGTAGTTGAAGGAGTTCGCTGACAGCTGTGATACATTCTCGGGTTTCAGGTGCTCCTCCGTGGGTCTTAGATTCTTGGACTGTACTGCTGTGAAAAAACCCAAAACAAAATAGGTAAATGTCAAGGGGATGAAAAGGATTTAGGCAGAGCGAGAGAGAGGGTGCCGAGAATGCCGCCACCTCATTGAGCAGGACTCACTCCAACTACCACAAGTGTGAAATGTCCATTCTACTCCAAAAAAAAAATTCCTGATTTTCTGGGTGGTCTCCTCTTTTTGTGCTGGAACTCTGTTTTTAACATTGTGGAGCAATAAGGTTGGTAGCCTGGTAACGAGTAAATTGACAAATCTAGCGGAAAAAAAAATCAGACTAAAAAGATTCAGGTCAGCTCCCCTGATGGTTTAAGTGAGTAAATATTTTAATATTCGTTCCTGGGATTTGGGCGTCGCTGACAAAGCCAGCATTTATTGCCAATCCCTAATTGCCCTTGAGAAGGTGATGGTGAGCCGCCTTCTTGAACCGCTGCAGTCCGTGTGGTGAAGGTCCTCCCACAGTGCTGTAAGGGAGGGAGTTCCAGGATTTTGACCCAGCGACAATGAAGGATCGGCGATATCTTTCCAAGTCAGGATGGTGTGTGACTTGGAGGGGAACTTGGAGGTGGTGGTGTTCCCATGTGCCTGCTGCCCTTGTCCTTCTAGGTGGTAGAGGTCACGGGTTTGGGAGGTGCTGCCGAAGCAGTCTTGGAGAGTTGCTGCAGTGCATCTTGTAGATGGTGCACGCTGCAGCCACGGTGCGCCGGTGGTGGAGGGAGTGAATGTTTAAGGTGGTGGATGGGGTGCCAATGGGCTGCTTTGTCCTGGATGGTGTCGAGCTTCTTGAGTGTTGTTGGAGCTGCACTCATCCAGGCAAGTGGAGAGTATTCCATCACACTCCTTACTTGTGCCTTGTAGATGGTGGAAAGGCTTTGGGGAGTCAGGAGGTGAGACACTCGCCGCAGAATACCTAGCCTCTGACCTGCTCTTGTTGCTACAGTATTTATGTGGCTGATCCAGTTACGTTTCTGGTCAATGATGACCCCCAGGATGTTGATGGTGGGGGATTCAGCAATGGTAATGCCGTTGAATGTCAAGGGGCGGTGGTTAGACGCTTGTTGGAGATAGTCATTGCCTGGCACTTGTGTCGCGCGAATGTTACCTGCCACTTATCAGCCCAAGCCTGAATGTTGTCTAGGTCTTGCTGTATGTGGGCACAGACTACTTCATTATTTGGGGAGTTGCGAATGGAACTGAACACTGTGCAATCATCAGCGAACATCCCCACTTCTGACCTTATGATGGAGGGAAGGTCATTGATGAAGGTTCTTGCTGTAGCAGGTGGCACTGGAAAGTCACAGGCTCTCTCCTGAAGCTCAACCTCCTCAAATAGCGCTGATCAAACTGTAGGTACGTCACTCTTGGCCTCTACACCCTATGCAGTGGCTCCACTGCAGCTGCCTGTGCTCTTTCCTCCTGCTGCTCCTCCTTCTCCTCTAACCAGAAGGGCGATGTCAAAACCACTCCCATTCTCCAGAGTACTGTGTGGATCTGAGAGCACCCTGAAATGTTTCACGCAATGGAAAAGTCTTCACCGCACAAAATCCTGACATCGTGAATCAAGATGAGCTTGTATCCACTTAGATTCACTGATCCAAAGATTTTCAGGTGAGTGGCTCTTTAAGTAGGGGTCCAAATGGTCTCTTCCCTGTCTGTACCACGCACTCTACTGGGCGGGTCCTGCACTCAGCGGTAGGCCTGCCATTTCAGCTCCACCACCTAGAAGAAGGGCATCAGGTGCATGGGAACACCATCACCTCCAATGTATATTGTGCTTATACCACATGTACACATTTATCTGTATAGTTGTAAAACGTGGCAGAATTTTCACAATTTAAGTCATACTTTTGTTTCCTACTTCACTCATCCCCTTCCTTCAAGTGTGGGGATGAAAAGGATTTCGGCAGAGTGAGAGAGAGGGTGCCGAGAATGCTGCCACCTCATTGAGCAGGACTCACTCCAACCACCACAAGTGTGAAATGTCTATTCTATTCCGAAAATAAGATTTCCTGATTTTCTGGGTGGTCTCCTCTTTTCGTGCTGGAACTCTGTTTTTAACATTGTGGACAGGTTAACAGGAGCAATAAGGTTGGTAACCTGGTAACGAGTAAATTGACAAGTCTGGTGAAAAAAATCGGATTAAAAGGATTCATTCCTGGGATGTGGGTGTCACTGGAAAGGCCAGCATTTATTGCCCATCCCTAATTGCCCTGGAGAAGGTGGTGGTGAGCCGCCTTCTTGAACCGCTGCAGTCCATGTGGTGAAGGTACTCCCATAGGGAGGGAGTTCCAGGATTTTGACCCAGTGACGATGAAGGAACGGCCAATATATTTCCAAGTCAGGATGGTGTGTGACTTGGAGGGGAACCTGGAGGTGAGGGTGTTCCCACGCACCTGCTGCCCTTGTCCTTCCAGGTGGTAGAGGTCGCGGGTTTGGGAGGTGCTGTCGAAGAAATGCATATAACATGATGTGGAACTGAGACATACAGACACTTAGGAAAGTTGCAGGCTGGATCCCATGCCTATGCTAGGTTAGCTGATGCTCGTCAGGAGAGCAATAGGGCCACAACAGCTAGCCTCAGTGCCCCGGGCTCGGACAGGGAAATATCATTCAGGATTCCTCTGATTGATCCATGTCCATCAACGCTTGTGAATGCTGGGCAAGCACAGGGTTCAGCTCCCTCCCCCAAAGAGCCTGCTCACATATATCATCGAGACTCATACATGAAGAATGGCAACTTGGGCAAGGTGCCAGAGTGCTGCCAGTCTGTGTGGACTGGAATGAATCAGAGCCTGAAGAAAATTGGGGGCTATAAAGGATGTGGGTGTTGATGTTTCACAGAACTCCAGAGCAAGAATGTTTTTAAGCAGGCGGGGTATGACACCAGAACGATATGACAGGGTCACCCACAAGCCACCCAAATATGGGCAGACAGGATGAGGCACCCTTGGCTTCTCCTGTGAACTGCCTATCTTTGGTTATAAAGCATCACAGGCAGAAGCCTGGGAGCACGGTACCCACAAACCTACACTGCTGGGGAGGAATGTGTGGAAAAGGATTCCTTAATTTAAAGAAAGGAAGCAGCACAAAACAACAAAAACAAACATATCTATTAAACACGGAGAGAATATTCGTAGGAAAGGACGGTGAAGACACCAGAGAGTTTCTCCGATAGCTCTGCACCATATGATACGGCGCGGAGACTCAGACCAGGAAGATCTCAGGTGTGATCTCTCAGATCTGTGCTGAACGAACCAATCTCAGTGCAGTGGTGGAGTCAGTAGACATAGTCTCTGTGTTCCTCTGCTGAGGTGTGGGGGGAGGGGGAAAGACTGTGTGTTGGGGCAAGGACCGGATTGGTCACAGCTGTGACCTCCTCACCCCACAGTCACACAGCGTGCTTGGGCTCACATGAAAAGAAGGCCACTTTAGCAAAGTACTGGAGGGTTGGCAGTATGAGTCATCAACCTACAAACCCAACTGAACACAGAACAGCACTCCCTACTGTGGACTGTGTCACTTCCATTTCCTGGAACACTCACTCTTGCGATCTGAGTAAGACTGTCAGTTTAATGCCACATTTGTGCCGAACCATGGGTAGTTTAATGCAATCGACTCACATCCACTTCGAAGTGGGTAGAGTGCATCCAAGCTGACTTCATAGCTGTCAGCTTGAAGATTTTATTTCCCACACTCTAGCCTGGGGCTCAAAACCGAGGCTGCAGCGTTATAAGGGCAGGGTGCTAATCCACTGTGTACCATCCATCTCCCAGAACCACTTTATCCCCTTCAACTCTTTCACATCGTAGGAGGAGAGGAGCTGAACTCTCTGAATGCCGCCTACGCTCCATTTTATATAAAGCAGGAAAGGGTTCCAGTACCTAGCCCTGATATCCCACGCCCAGCTGCAAAATAAAACTCACTGCAACTTCTTCCCCTTCACCAAAAATAAAAATTGATTCAAAGTTATTGGAAATGACTAATCCTCACTTTATTATCCAGCATTTGATATTTGATTAATGTTTAATATTAGAATACATGTCCACATCAAACATGCCATCCTGATTATATTTTCAAAATCTTGTAAGATATCGCTCAGATTTTAAGACAATTACTACCTTCAAAATAATTTGTCCTCAATATTCATGCATTTGATTTTTTTGTTGATTCAGAGGCAATATTGAATTGTTTATATGTAATATTTTTAAATTGAAAGGCCCTTGATTATAAATAGCATCTATTACATTTAATTTCTGCAGAAATGCACAGATTATTTGTTGGAAATAATTAAATGGCTCTGTAAATTTCCCAGTTCATTACATTCTCTGAAGGAGGCAGTCTCAATTCTGTGATCTCTGTCTATTGTTAACAGCTTCCAGCTAAATCACTTCAATTAAATTGTTTCCCAAAGACATTTCTGAACATTGGTTTTTGATATACAGGACAGCAGATTCAATTAAACTTCAGATCCTCAGTTTTTCCTGTAGGAATTACCAGACTGTGATACTCTTGGCACCTCCCTGCCCCCCGCACCCCAGCTCTTGCAGCTCATTCCAAATTTACAAAGCCTTCTAATTTATGAGCTGACCTATAAAATGTTAATAATGCAGCACAAAGAAGCCTGAATTAACAGCCAAGGATCACAACCCTTTGCAATTACCTCAAACCTCATTTAATTGTAATGCGGACAAACTCAATGAAATCAACTTTGCTGACCAATAGAGAGCTTTTTAAAACCTAAAATGTTTCATCCGAGTATTTTTTTTTAAAGTTTCCTCCATTTTCTTTGTCTCCACTGCATGATGCTTGCAGCCAACAGCACAGTTGCTTGCACTTGTACCATCACCACTCACACCAATGGGCCTCGCAGTCTGTCACTGGGGATAACCACTCAAGCACAACTCCTCCAATATGATTTTACCTCCAGACCCTTTTGACTGGGAGACGCCACGTAGAAACGTCGGAACAGGAGTAGGCCATTCAGCTCCACAAGCCTGTTCCGCCATTCAATTATCTTGTTGGAAACACAAGTGGTACTCAAGTAAAGATCACGTAAATCCATCCAGTTTCTGGAACCCACCTTTGGGGAGACATGCAACAGTGTCCTCGATCAACTCGAGTCCTTTTCCATTGAGATGGGTGCAAGGGGAGGGGGAAAAGAGCACTCAGCTCTTAGATGGGTCAATCAGCACATGGGAATAGTCCAAAACACAAGGATCAAGCTACTATACCTAAAAGGTCCCGTTGTGCCACTGCTCTGTTGGATCCATTGCACAGAATGTTCTGGAGGGCGGCCGAAGAGTTGGCATTCACCCACATCTCTGGAGACGTGTAGTTGTATGAAGAATGGTTGCTGTGGTCTTGAAGCTCCTTACACTGACTAAGATTGCCTTGAGGATTGCTAGAATCTTCAGGAAACGCTTGAACAGAACTGGCTGAAATTCTTCTTTGGTACAAAGGCCTTCCTGGTCCTCTGGCTTCATACTGTTAGGGAAAGTGTAACAAGAGGAGAAGTGTTCAGTAGGATGGCCTGCCACATGATAAAAATTTATTGCATGTATTTTTTTTTATAACTAAAATCAAAATAATCCTTAAGATTAGTAAATATTTTGAATTTCTAAAAAGATGTTCCAAAACCCCCCCCCCCCAGATAAAATCCTTTTAACTGCTCCATTAGGCAAATCATTCGTCACACAGCCTCTGAGGGCTTTCATTTAGTAACAGCAGTGGGATCCAGCAGTAAAACTCAGTCTAATGTCTTGGAGCGCAGGCTGGAGCCTCACTCTGCTCAGGTTTCAATCTGTGCCGGATTGAATGGGCAGGTGTGAAGAGAGACTCTGGTGTCTCCCAGAAAGAGCGAGGGTGGGAGAAGAAAAATTCCAATCACCCTGGACTCGGAGTCTCCTGGCATCCCGTCACAGGGGACAATGGTGCACCGTGGGGGCAGACTTGCCCCAACCTCGGAACGACGGGCAAGGCCGATGGAATAAAGGGGGATAAAATACAAAATAAAAGGGGGGAGGGGAAAGAGTGGGATTAAACTTACCCACAAAAATAAAGTTTGAGAAGAACAAAACCAGCTTTGTTTCCAAGTCATTACATTGACTGCTGGGTAGGAGTTCCACAGAACTACTTTCTTCCCTTTCCTCGATTTCAGCAGTAATTCCTCTAAACTCAAACCACTGCTGAAATGGATGTTCAAGATACGTTAGCTGGACAACTTCACAGTCACTCAATCTTATATTTTAAAAATAATTGTAACTCTTTAATGCCACAAGAAAACCAACTGCTTGTGTTATTTGTTTGGATACACGTGTTGAGTAAACATCACAATCAATGGGCATCTCCTAAACAAGTGACATTTACAGCACATTTATCGAGCACCAGCTTTATTCTTAGAGGCACAATAGTGCACAGCTAAATAAAGGTTTATTTGATTCTGAAGGCACTTTAATCCCACAGTTTTTTTTTATACTAGCACTTAGCAAGGGGCAATTAATTCTACAGTATAAATTACGCAAGTGTTGCATGTTGGATGTGATATTTATCCAACAAATGTACCCAGCCAAGTAAGTGGGCAATCTGTTTCCGTGTGGCAGAAATTTTAAAAAGAGAAAGAATTGTTCAAGAACGGTGGGCTGTACAGACTTTGAAATGTGTAGACTCGTTGGAAGAGTCTTTTGTCTGGGATCGCGGTTAACGGTAGCAAAGTAACAGACACCTGAAACAGGACCTGCATTTACAGAAAGAAAACACTGTGTGGAATTCAACATTGAATCTGACTAACGGACTTCCCCTGCTTATAACTCATGTAGGGTGAGAAACCAAATCACTTACATATAACGCTGACACAGTTGTACGAGGCCCTGCATTCTTACATTCAGTACACAATTATTGCAGGATATTTGGAGCTCCTTCAAAAAAAACCTTGTAATATTATAGCATGCGATAATATCTTCTGCCATTGGCTCATCATTTAAAGGAGGACTTGCATTTGTATATTGCCTTTCACGAGCTCAGGACATCTCTAAGCGCTTTACAACCAATTAAGTACTTTTTGAAGTGTCGTCACTGTTATAATGTAGGAAACATGGCAGCCAATTTGCGCACAGCAAGCTCCCACAAACAGCAATGTGATAATGACCAATTATCTGTTGTTCATTGAGGGATAAATGTTGTCCAGGACACCGGGAGAACTCCCCTGCTCTTCTTCGAACAGTGCCACGGAATCTTTTATGTCCACCTGAAAGGACAGACGGGCCTCGGTTTAACGCCTCCTCCTACAGAGGTACCTCCAACAGTGCAGCACTCCCTTAGTAATGAAGTGTCAGCCTAGAATATGTGCTCAAGTCTCGGAGTGAGGCTTGAACCCAAGACCTTCTGACAAGAGGGGAGAGTGTTACCCACAGAGCTACAGCTGACACTCATTTCAATTACGTTGCGGCAGCTTTAACTCGCCTGCAGCACTTTCAACTAACACAACAAATAGCTGGCCGTGAGCTTAAGCCTGTAATTCAGTCTTGGGGTTCTGCTGACATTCACGAACCACTAGATGTTTGTTTTGCAGTCATCTGAACTGCATGAGCGAATTACAGCTTTCCAACTGCTGCTAGCCATCTATTACCCGTACAGAAGCTTCCTGTAATCTATTGCAATGTACTCTCCAGCAATACAGCAGCAGTGATCTCAGAAAGGGAGCCGATATTCTTTTGTGAATGTCACAGCACAGGAGACTCCAGGCAATGCTGAGAAACGGTTGTCACTTTTATTTAAAAAATGGATCCTTAAGCATGCTGCCATCAATTCAAGGCCACTTTATTATTGTGTAACTCAGGCCAACAAGGTCACCTGAACTCAATTAGGTTACAGCCTTTTTACGCACTATCTGGTCTCAGACTCCAGATTAACCTTTGCGCAAATACCAAAAAATTGATTTAAAAAAGGAAATCCTCAAAATACACTATAGTGTCAAAACAACAGCACTTTCAATTGTGCTCAATGGAGCCACTGAGTAGCTGGAACAGTGAATTACAGCTTTGCAACTGCTGCTAGGATCCCAGCATTACCAGATTTTAAAAATCAAAATTATGCACATTTTGTATTTACTGATAAAAGTGTTTCTTTAAAAAAAAAGGAATTTCTATATGGCGATAGATTGCCGGCAGCGTATTGTAAGACTGCAATTCACCCGTGCTCTAAACTACGAAAGCAAACCTTACTTGAGCACTATTGTAAACAAACATCTTGTTTCATCAAAAACACATCACTTAAACCAGTTCTAAAAAGGACAAGGTTTAAAATATTAGCCATTTTCTGGAATAAATCCAAAGTGGGACCTTCAATGACTTGTTCAGGCCCCATTTACTCAGTGGAAAACTCAAGTAAGATAGAAAGCAGTACAGACCAACCTGGCTGGAACTTATAAAAAGACTACATTTCTGGGGGGGAAGGTGCTGTAATTCTTTGAATCTTTTGCACCATTCTGTTAATAAAGAATTGTATTTCTTTGGAGGAATGAACGTTTGATGTACTGGTCAATACTGACCAGCCAATCACTGACCTCATTAAAAAAACAACATATTTTTCAAGCATGAATCATATCCACTAGAGGCCGACCAGTACTCAGCATCCATTGTCAACACCTTCAGGGGAGGAGGGGGGAATGGAAGAAACTGGCAGAAAAATAAAAAGGAAGTACTAAAGCATTGACCATGGACTCTAACAGATCTAGGGTGAAACAGCTGAGCCATCAAATGTGGAGTCACAAATACAAGTCCCGACAGAAAGATTTCAACTCCCTGGGAAAATATTGGCAATTCTCAACAAGAACACTAAACAGAGCGCAGAAACACAACACTTAGAACCATAGGCTCCGATATTCACTGGGGTGTGGTTTCGGTGTGGGGATATCTTAAAAATTCCCAACAGACATACGATTTGGGTGGGGGGGGATTTCCAACTGCTGACCATTCAGTTCTCATCTGAAAAACAGGTGACCAGTAGAAAATCTGGTGGGGACCAGGTGCACCCATTTTGTTGCCTGAATCAACTTTGAGGCAGGTCTATACATGGGTGCCCACCAGTACTCTGTCCAAATAAATCTCAAACATGTTTAAATATGCAGGTATCCAGACTTCAGCCTGAGGTCACATCCTTGAGCCTTGGCAATCTGGCCCTTAAAGCCCAGGGAATTCAGTCTTATTTGTGCTTGTTTTCTTATTTACTGGTTCGCCTTGTTTGAATTTTGTGTCCAGAGTTTTGGAAAGGGCTGTTTTTAGCGCAATTCGTGGATAAATCAGAATACCCAGATCCATTACCATCAACAACTTGAGATATCTGTAAATATACGTGGGGTATGCAGTTTAAACTTTATATACAGCCCTGGAGGATTTAGGTTATACATCTAAATGGTCCACTATGATGAACCCTGGACCCACTTGCTGTGCAAGGAGTATTGATGCTATGATGCGAAGTCACAAGAGATGCCAACATCACAGCTCTGGTAACTGGTCCAAGTACATTTGGAGTATCAGTAATAAATTAATGCTTTCAGATACAAGGCATTCAGGGTTTCCCTGGTGCTTGACAGCTGGGTCCCACTGGGAGAAACGGCAGGGCACCACTGCATTCCATTCCTTATTTATCGATTCATAAGTAAAGGCTCAGCTTAACAACAAAGTTTAAATTGATTCTCAATCGGTGATTCACATTGCTTTGCCGATCCAACTCCTGTCCACATCACAAACATTGCTTACGCCAGTAATACTGAATAGTGGAAGATGCCCTTACCTTGCTCCCTTTTTTTATGGTTTCACTTGGCTTGTTAGTTTTAGCCCTGTGCTGTACACAGTCATGCCGCACTTGCAATGGATTCATAACCTTTGGCTTTATTTTGGTTCTTTGCGCATAATTACCATCACACAGCCCTGATCATGTACATCTTTTGTGTACCCATTATATCTCCTACTGCACAACGCAATGAACGTTAGAGATATTAAAGTGTCACATCTTGTGTACTTGACTGAAATGTGTGCAGTAGACCGTGTCTTTGAGAAATGGGTACCATTTGTGAATATGATTGGAGTGACACTGAGCAAGGTTCTGACTGGAGGGAGCGGGGGAAATATTCTTTAATGAATGCACTGGTGCTTATAGTCATCGAGTTGGCATCTCTGGAGGATTGTTTTTTCACACTGTCAATATAGTTAGAGGATACTGGATACCTATCAGTGATTACAAGGCATTGGTACAACTGAGGGGCTCAGAGGGCATGAAAACACAAGAGTGAAGCTGAGCTGGCCTATACGCATCTGAAGTCAGGGATTACTGCCTTAAATCACAGTTGGCTCCTCATGTATATCAAACATGGTAGGGATCTTTTTTTACAATTTCTTTTCTTACTATTGTGATGCCATGTTTGAAAATGTCATGTAAAGTAGGCCCTTAAATTAAATAGGGAGCGACTCCTGATCTGTAATTTCGTTCTGGAAAAGAATTCTAGAATTACAGGCATACAGGGGAGGAGGAGTCAATCGGTGATCGAGCCCTTCATCTGCCAGCAGAAATAAATGCTGCTAACTAATGCATGTTGCAGTTTCCTTTCAGATACTGCTTCCCAGTTAGATCACACACTGAAAAGAGTGGTTTAGGTAAAGTAAAATGTCGAATGGCATTCTGCTCTTCACATCTCACTATAGCTACGCTCTCCATCACGAACTGTGTGTAAATATTAAAAAACTGCATGAAGATGTTACAACAATTCAAATGTAAAACACTAAGCATAGGGGGAATAGGGAAGAGCGAGAGGGGCGAGGCTGTGTTAATAAGGAACAAAGGAGGAACTGCCACAAACAAAAGTTGGCAGGTACCCAGGTAGGTTTAAAACCAGCAAGACATGGGGCGAGAGATGGACAGTTGAATTCTATCCCCAGACGATGAGCAGAGAAGTTCATCGCACAAAATGGACGTGACACTTGGGTCAAATAAATAGACTGTGCAGTGAAAGAATTGGATTTATTGACACTGGCAAGAATTATCTTGGGGTAAGTTAAGGACCCTGATCTTGTGGCTGGGGAGCAAGTGCTTTACTGCTTTTATTTTTGATCAGTCAAGTGTTTAACATGTTTGAGAGTCTCCAAACCACCGAGATCAACACAAGTAAAAGTTCCTGCTTGCCTGGAGTGCACAGTCTCTCCCTGCAGGGATACATTCCACTTAACGAAGCCCAGAGAGCTCAGGTGCAGGTTGGCAGTGCCAGGGCTTAGGGACTCTCTGAAGTGTGCGCAGCACGAGTACTGCTGGAGTTCAAGCAGCAATACAAAAACCCATGCCTACCAGCATAGGTCTAACGAGATACACCCTACCCTTTAGGACACTGGCTTGCAGACGCCTTAGCCCCCAGCGACAGGTCCATTTCTCCAGGTTCCATCAGCCAGCCAGGCTGGTTGGTCAATCAACAGTGCGTTGGAGTACTGCAGATCTGCCTCGCTCAGCTATCAGATCACGGAGCCTGTTTATTGCTTGTACTACTGGGCCTAAATATACCCATAAAATATATGATACACACAGACACTAGTCTAGCGCAGGTGCATCTCACTCCAGACATCAGATATCCAGGTGTCACACTTTGTTACAGATGCAAAACAAGAAAGCCAGAATTTGACCTGGAGTCAGAAAATTACAGGCAATTTACTGACCTCTACTTGACTTCAGCTACATCGAGCCACATGGACAGCAGTTCAAGGCGGCGGCTCATCACCACCACCACCTTCTCAAGGGCAATCAGGGATGGGCAATAAATGCTGGCCTTGCCATCGACGCCCACATCCCATGAACGAATAACAAAAAATTCCCTCACTGGATTACTTGGTAAACATGGATCTCAGTGGGGTAGAAGAGCAAAGGGATCTCGGACTGCAAATACACAAATCACTGAAAGTAGCGACACAGGTTAACAAGGCCATAAAAAAAGCAAACCAAGCACTAGGGTTTATTTCTAGAGGGATTGAATTAAAAAGTAGTGAAGTTATGATAAACTTGTATCGAGCCTTGGTTAGACCACACTTGGAGTACTGTGTACAATTCTGGTCACCATATTATAAAAAGGATATACAGACACTGGAGAGGGTGCAGAGAAGATTTACAAGGATGATAGCAGAAATGCGAGGGTACACCCATCAGAAAAGGATGAATGGGCTGGGTCTCTTTTCTCTTGAAAAGAAAAGGCTGAGGGGTGACCTAATAGAGGTCTTTAAAATTATGAAAGGTTTTGATAGAGTGGATACAGAGAGAATGTTTCCACTTGTGGGGAAGAGCATAACTAGAGGCCATCAATATAAGGTAGTCACCAAGAAATCAAATAGAGAATTCAGAAAGAACTTCTTTACCCAGAGAGTGGTAAGAATGTGGAACTCGCTACCGCAGGGAGTGGTTGAAGCGAATAGTATAGATGCATTTAAGGGGAGGCTAGATAAGCATATGAGGGAGAAGGGAATAGAGGGTTATGCTGATAGTGTTAGATGAGGAAAGACAGGAGGAGACTCGAGTGGAGCATAAACTCTGGCATGGACTGGTTGGGCCGAATGGCCTGTTTCTGTGCCGTATATCCTGTGTAATCCTATGTGTATTTGACCAGTGGCTTTAAAAAGGATAAGCAAGGTTAGCAGCTAATCATAAACCATGCTCCAGACCCCACAGTACCTTCGAGCACTGCCAAGGGGACCCGCCAGTAATAAAGGTTTTCATTCAAGTAGGTTCAAAATGTTAAAGCTGTAAATTAATTTGCCAGTTAGTTGAAAGGAGAATTATTGGAGTCTCTCAAAATTTGATTTAATATTTGCCATCAGATCCCACTTTACCTCTAGTGCCTCAGGTGCAGTTGGCTACAATTAAATTAAAAGATGGAACTCGGATCATACACTGAGGCTCTGAATGTATCAGCAGGACAGAAGTTTGGTCTCAGAGTAAAACCGTGTTGCTGTGAATGAGAAACAGTCTTGTATTTGTGCGCAAAATGTCAGGTTCAACATTTTTCACAATACACTGCATGATTTTCTTGGAAATCCAATTATTTTGGCATGAAGGATACACGCAAGGAATTGTCATTATACATATTGCCAAAGAATGCACAATTCATGCTAATTGCTTTGTGGAAAACCCTTTACAAACTGACAGTTACCCATAACTGAATGTTTACCTTCAGTGAACTGAAAAGACAAAACCTTTTCTTGAACAGCAGTTACTACATTCATTGGCGTTAACAATAAAATAGAGGTAGAATTACGCAGTTAACACTTTGCTGGTCTGGATTATCATTTTCACAACTCAGATTACTTTCTGTTCAATCGTACCTGCCCTCCCCCGCCCAACCTTCTCCATTTCCCTCCAGCTTGGCATCAGGTTTTACCCAATGTTTAGTGCTCCGAGATACCTTCCTGTATTTGAGAAGTGTTACAGAAATGTAATTGGGTAGCCCGGATAATAAAGGATGGGATAAAGACAGTAGAGAGAGAAAGGATCTTGGCTCGGAATATCAAGAAGTAGAATCAGTTTGGGTGGAGATAAGAAACAGCAAGGGGCAGAAAACATTGGTGGGAGTTGTTTATAGGCCCCCAAACCATAGTTATAATGTAGGGCAGAGTATAAATCAGGAAATTAGAGGCACATGTAACAAGGGTAATACAGTAATCATGGGGGACTTTAATCTACATATAGACTGGGCAAACCAAATTTGCAGTAATAGTGTGGAGAATGAGTTCATGGAATGTATACTAGATAGTTTTCTAGATCAGTATGTTGAGGAACCAACTAGGGAACAGGCTATTTTAGATCTAGTATTGTGAAATGAGAAAGGGTTAATTAATAACCTTGCAGTAAAGGAGCCTTTATGGAAGAGTGACCATAATATGATAGAATTTTATATTGAGTTTGAAAGTGATTTAGTTAAATCCAAAATTAGGGTCTTAAGTCTAAACAAAGCAATTACGTAGTATGAGGGGTGAGTTAGCTACAGTAGATTGGGAAACTACATTAAAAGGTATGACGGTAGACAAGCAATGGCCAGCATTTAAAGAATTAATAGATAATTTACAACAAATATACATTCCTTTAAGGTACAAAAACCCCACAGGAAAAGTGGTCCAACCGTGGCTAACAAGAGAAGTTAAAGATAGTATTACATCAAAGGAAGAGGCTTATAATGTTGCCAAAAAGAGTAGCAAGCCTGAGGATTGGGAGGCTTTTAGAATTCAACAAAGGAGGACCAAGAAATTGATAAAGAAAAGGAAAACAGAATATGAGAGTAAACTAGCGAGAGACATAAAAACTGACTGTAAAAGCTTCTATAGGTATGTAAAAAGGAAAAGATTAGCGAAAGTAAATGTGGGTCCGTTACAGGCTGAGACAGGAGAAATGATAATGGGGAATAAGGAAATGGCAGAGAAATTAAACAAATACTTTGCGTCTGTCTTCACGGAAGAAGACGCAAAAAACTTCTCGGAAATAGTGGAGAATCAAGGGTCTAGCGAGAATGAGGAACTGAAAGAAATTAGTATTAGTAAATAAAAAATAGTACTGGAGAAATTAACGGGACTGAAAGCCGATAAATCCCCATGACCTGATGGCCTACATCCTAGGGTTTTGAAAGAGGTGGCTACAGAGATAGTGGATGCATTGGCTGTCATTTTCCAAAATTCCATAGATTCTAGAATGGTTCCCACGGATTGGAAGGTAGCAAATGTAACCCCACTATTTAAGAAAGGAGGGAGAGAGAAAACGGGGAACTACAGACCAGTTAGCCTGACATCAGTAGTAGGGAAAATGCTAGAATCTATTATTAAGGATGTGGTAACAGGGCACTTAGAAAATAATAATAGGATTGGGCAGAGTCAACACGGATTTAAGAGGTTGTAACTAGCAGAATAGATAAGGGGAACCAGTGGATGTGGAGTATTTGGATTTTAAGAAGGTATTCAATAAGGTGCCACTACATCAATGATTTGGATGTGGGGACCAAATGCAATATATTCAAGTTTGCTGATGATACAAAGCTGGGTGGGAATGTAAGTTGTGAGGAGGATGCAAGGAGGCTTCAAGGGGATATAGACAGGCTAAGTGAGTGGGCAAAAACATGGCAAATGGAATATAATGTGGAGAAATGTGAAGTTATCCACTTTGGTAGGAAAAATAGAAAAGCAGAGTATTTTTTAAATGGTGAGAGATTGGGAAATGTTGATGTTCAGAGGGACCTGGGTGTCCTTGTACACGAATCACTGAAAGTTAACATGCAGGTACAGCAAGCAATTAAGAAAGCAAATGGTATGCTGGCCTTTATTACAAGAGGATTTGAATACAAGAGTAAAGACATCTTACTGCAATTATATAGGGCCCTGGTGAGACCACACCTGGAGTATTGTGTACAGCAATGTGGTTGACTCTTAACTGCCCTCTGAAATGGCCTAGCAAGCCACTCAGTTGTAACAAACCGCTACGAAACAAAATAATAAGAAAGCGGACAGACCATCCGGCATCGACCTCGGCACTGGCTACGGACACGGCAGTGGCACACCCAGCCCAGTCAACCCTGCAAAGTCCTCCTCACCAACATCTGGGGACTTGTGCCAAAATTGGGAGAGCTGTCCCACAAACTAGTCAAGCAACAGCCTGACATAGTCATACTCACAGAATCATACCTTTCAGCCAATGTCCCAGATTCCTCCATCGCCATCCCTGCCCACCGGCAGGACAGACCCACCAGGGGTGGCGGCACAATGGTATACAGTCGGGAAGGAGTGGCCCTGGGAGTCCTCAACATTGACTCCGGACCCTGTGAAGTCTCATGGCTTCAGGTCAAGCACGGGCAAGGAAACAACCTGCTGATTACCACCTACTGCCCTCCCTCAGCTGATGAATCAGTACTCCGCCATGTTGAACACCACTTGGAAGAAGCACAGAGTAGCAAGGGCACAGAATGTACTCTGGGTGGGGGACTTCAATGTCCATCACCAAGAGTGGCTCAGTAGCACCATTACTGACCGAGCTGGCCGAGTCCTGAAGGACATAACTGCCAGTCTGGGCCTGTGACAGGTGGTGAGAGAACCAACATGAGGGAAAAAACAACTTGACCTCGTCCTCACCAATCTACCTGTCGCAGATGAATCTGTCCATGACAGCATTGGTAGTAGTGACCACCGCACAGTCATTGTGGAGACGAAGTCCCGTCTTCACACTGAGGACACCCTCCATCGTGTTGTGTGGCATTACCACCGTGCTAAATGGGATAGATTTAGAACATCTCCAGCAGCTCAAAACTGGGCATCCATGAGGCGCTGTAGGCCATCAGCAGCAGCAGAATTGTATTCCACCACAATCTGTAACCTCATGGCCTGGCATATCCCTCACTCTACCATTACCATCAAGTCAGGGGACCAGCCCTGGTTCAATAAGGAGTGCAGAAGAGCATGCCAGGAGCAGCACCAGGCGTACCTAAAAATGAGGTGCCAACCTGGGAAAGCTGCAACACAGGACTACATGCATGCTAAAAAAGGGGAAGCAGCATGTTATAGACAGGGCTAAGCGATCCCACAATCAACGGATCAGAACAAAGCTCTGCAGTCCTGCCACATCTAGTCGTGAATGGTGGTGGACCATTAAACAACTAACGGGAGGAGTAGGCTCCATGAATATCCCCATCCTCAATGATGGTGGAGCCCAGCATGTGAGTGCAAAAGACAAGGCTGAAGCGTTTGCAACCATCTTCAGCCAGAAGTGCCGAATGGATGATCCATATTGGCCTCCTCCTGAAGTCCCCACCATCACAGAAGCCAGTCTTCAGCCAATTCGATTCACTCCACGTGATATCAAGAAACGGCTCAGCGCACTGGATACAGCAAAGGTTATGGGCCCTGACAACATCCCGGCTATCGCGCTGAAGACTTGTGCTCCAGAACTAGCCGCGCCTCTAGCCAAGCTGTTCCAGTAGCGCTACAGCACTGGCATCTATCCGACAATGTGGAAAACTGCCCATGTATGTCCTGTCCACAAAAAGCAGGACAAATCCAATCCGGCCAATTACCGCCCCATCAGTCTACTCTCAATCATCAGCAAAGTGATGGAAGGTGTCATCGACAGTGCTATCAAGCGGCACTTACTCACCAATAACCTGCTCACTGATGCCCAAACATGGACAAAGGAGCTGAATTCCAGAGGTGAGGTGAGAGTGACTGCCCTTGACATCAAGGCAGCATTTGATCGAGTCTGGCATCAAGGAGCCCTAGTAAAACTGAAGTCAATGGGAATCGGGGGGAATACGCTCCACTGGCTGGAGTCATACCTAGCACAAACGAAGATGGCTGTGGTGATTTAAGGTGAATCATCACAGCCCCAGGACATCGCTGCAGGAGTTCCTCAGGGCAGTGTCCCAGGCCCAACCATCTTTAGCTGCTTCATCAATGACCTTCCCTCAAACATAAGGTCAGAAATGGGGATGTTCGCTGATGACTGCACAGTGTTCAGTGCCATTCACAACTCCTCATAAAATGAAGCAGTCCATGCCCGCATGCAACAAGACATGGACGACGTTCAGACTTGGGCTGATAAGTGGCAAGTAACATTCGCGCCACAGAAGTGCCAGGCAATGACTATCTCCAACAAGTGAGAGTTTAACCACTGCCCCTTGACATTCAATGGCATTACCATCGCCAAATTCCCCACCATCAACATCCTGAGGGTCAGCATTGACCAGAAACTTAACTGGACCAGCCACATAAATACTGTGCCTACAAGAGCAGGTCAGATGCTGGGTATTCTGTGGCGAGTGTCTCACCTCCTGACTCCCCAAAGCCTTTCCACCATATACAAGGCACAAGTAAGGAGTGTGATGGAATACTCTCCACTTGCCTGGATGAGTGCAGCTCCAACAACACTCAAGAAGCTCGACACCATACAGGACAAAGCAGCCCGCTTGACTGGCACCCCATCTACCACCTTAAACATTCACTCCCTCCACCATCGGCGTACCGTGGCTGCAGTGTGTACCATCTACAAGATGCACTGCAGCAACTTGCCAAGGCTTCTTCGGCAGCACCTCCCAAACCCGCGATCTCTTCCACCTAGATGGACAAGGGCAGCAGGCGCATGGGAACACCATCACCTCCAAGTTCCCCTCCATGTCACACACCATCCTGACTTAGAAGTATATTGCCAGTCCTTCATTGTCGCTGGGTCAAAATCCTGGAACTCCCTCCCTAACAGCACTGTGGGAGGACCTTCACCACACGGACTGCAGCGGTTCATGAAGGCAGCTCACCACCACCTTCTCAAGGGCAATTAGGGATGGGCAATAAATGCTGGCCTTGCCAGCGACGCCCACATCCCATAAATGAATAAAAAAAAGGGTAGATGCAGGGAGGATGTTGCCTCTGGCTGGGGAGTCTAGAACCAGGGGTCACAGTCTCAGAATAAGGGGTCGGTCATTTAGAACTGAGATGAGGAGAAATTTCTTCACTCAGAGGGCGGTGAATCTTTGGAATTCTCTACCCCAGAGGGCTGTGGAGGCTCAGTCGTTGAGTATATTCAAGACAGAGATCGCTAGATTTTTGAATATTAAGGGAATCAAGGGATGTGGAGATAGGGACGGAAAGTGGAGAAGAGGTAGAAGATCAGCCATGATCTTATTGAATGGCGGAGCAGGCTCGAAGGGCCAAATGGCCGACTCCTGCTCATATTTCTTATGCTATGTTATGTAAGTTGTTGTACAGGATGTTTCACATATTCTATTATTCCATCCAAGTTCAGGAAGTCAAAACGACCGGATAATTCACAGTTTAAAAAGTTGCAATTAAAGAATGCAACAACTTCAGTGATAGGAGCATAGGAATATGAGGAAAAGGGGAAGAACATTCAGTCCCTTGGGTCTACTCCGTCATTCAATTCGACCATGGCTGATCTGCACCTCAACTCCATTTACCCACCTTTGCTCCATATCCCTCAATACCCTTACCGAACAAAAATCTCAGTCTTGAAAGCTGCATTTGTCCCTGCAACCACAGCCTTTTGGGAGAGTGTTCCAGATTTCTATTACCCATTGTTTGAAAAAATGCTTCCTGATTCACTCCTGAACTCTAATTTTAAGATTATGTCCCCTTGTTCTTGATTCCCCCACCAAAGGAAATAGTTCCTCCTTATCTAACCTATCAAATCCTTTTAACATTTTAATCACCTTGATCAAATCACTCCTCAATCTTCTATACTCAATGGAAGACAAGCCAAGTTTATGCAACCTGGCCTCATAATTTAGCCCCATTACTAATAACCTTATTCCTGATACATTAATAGCCTATGAGGCGGCAAAAATTTAATCCATTTAAACATTACTGAATACCCATTCACCCATTTCACCAAATGTTATTCAATACGCTAATTATGAGATCTTAGGAAACAGTGCATGAGTGAGGTGGAGCACGCAACATTCCTAGCCTTCTCCCACGGCATCCAAGACATTCAGACTCAGCAGTCCCTCAGCTGTTGAGCGCGTAAATAACTGCTGACACCAGAACTACGGCGAACACGATTACAAGGCTGAGAGAACTTGATTAAAGACCACATACTCTATAGCCAGTTACCAGGAACTAGAAACTGTGGCCTCGCCCTGTTACATGCAAGTATCGCATCAGTGTCCTAATTTAAATCAAACTTTACCTCACCATCTGTTAAACTACAGCTCAGCTTACATATGGAAGAAGGCTTCAATCCCAAATCATCTAAGATACTTGTGGGAAACACAGAAAGCAAAATCAGTAATGTGACGTGATCAAAATATTGCTGCATAACAGAGATTAGTTTTATTCGGAATTGAAAAGCTTCAGCTGAAAGGGAAACGACCCTCAGCCTGGAACAAAGCTGGATTGATGAGCAGGTGCACTTTAACTCACCGACTCTGAAGTGCGTTTACATCAATTATTTCATTCAAGGAGTAGAACTCAATCTACCTAGAATGAGTAAACAGTGCTCGTGTTCACTCCATTAAGAGCGTGTATGTATATAAACTATCAAGTCTTCCAGCAACTGAATTAGTCACATCATGCGCCAGCTACATTAACTACATAGTATGCGAGACAGATTTAGATGTGCAGTAAGTTTATGCAAGTGCTGACTACGCTGAACTCTGAATTGACAGCACCCTCGTACTCAAGTGACAGATCTGCTATCGAGCCAATAAAATAAGACAGGTGCAAACAGCAACAGGCCTTTCCGGTTGTCCAGGGCCCAATATTCCCCTCAATGCAAACATACATTTTTGCTTAACCGATTCTCTTCATTCTATGCACAAAACATTCACACAAATAGATACTTTTTTTTCAAACTGCAACTCTGGCTGAAGGTGAATGTATCTTCATATGAAAGGGGTTTAAGAGTAGAGATGCGAATGTGAATTAACCAGGGTAATTGGGAGGACTAGGATCAGCTGACCTGCTTCCACTCACTAACTGCTCCCCTCAATCTGTGCATGTCTATCTGTCATATTAGTGGAGCAAACATGCCAAACCAGTCATGTTTTTGTTCACAGACCAACAGTGAATTTTAGAAATATGGAAGGAAGTTTCCCTGTTGACTGTAACCTTATGTCAATGCTTTCAAAATAATAATACCAAAGGGTTTATTTTTGGATAGCACAATGGCTAGCACACTACTTATTCACCTCGAGGATATGGGCTCAAAGCCAGTCCAGATTGATGGGATGAAAGTCCCTTTTCACTTCCAGCCATGTGCTTTCTACATGAAATGAGCTTGGTAAAGTTTCAGCCCAGCTCTTGCTGGAAGCAGCCAGGAAGCACAGAGCTGCCCATCAGTTGGCAATGCCACAGGGTGGCCGGTGTGAGGAAAAGCAAATTTGACAGAGAGTCAAGGCAAAGTCAAGGGTTTGCTCTTTGATGGGAGCCGAGCTGAGGCACATTGTCGGGGCAGAGTGAAGAGAGCATTAATCTGCATCCAGCACTGCTACACCTCACCTGGGACGCTGACATGAAGTGCCCAAAGTAGACTGATGTCCCACTCCTTAATGAAGGACATTTTCAAGAAAGAGAGTTAAAAATGCCATAATTAATTGTATTGATCTTTCTCTGCCCTGACGGTAAGCAACTCAACAGTAATGCTGATTCCAGAAGCTTCCATAAGCAAAAGGATCATTTTTCTATTTTGCATTCAACAACAGTATTAAAAACTCTCTCAAGAGGTACAACACATGCCAAGCTGATTGCAAAGTTTCCCTAAACTGCTCTGACAAGCATCTAGCTGGTGTGGCATTTCCATTTCCCATATTGTGTCCTTGCCAAGCAAGGCCACAAAACAAGACTACAGTATTTTTAACTAGTGACAAACTGAAGGTGCATTTTGTACCGGGGACCAGATGGACTCAGATCAAACATACTTACTATAAAAAATACAACAGCAACTAGACAATGAAGAAAAATCACTACACCGGTCACTTTTTTGTTTGGTAATGATCCTGTGAAGTGCCTTGAGATGTTTTACTACATTAAAGAGGCTATATAAATACAAGGTGTTGTTGTTATATGGGATTCAAACCATGTGGTAAAAAAGGGACACTATATGACAAATGGATATTTAAATAAAACACATTTCGAATACCATTTGCACGTTCTCCCTGTCTATAAAACCTTAATTCCTGGTGCCAACTTCTCTAAAATTCCTACGTCCACATTTATAATGGGAACCGCTATGTAAACCTGTCACACTGAAATTACATCCTCCTGCCCAAGGTGGCACTGTAGTGCCGCAATTTTGCTCCTTCCAGCTCCTCAGTATGTTCTGTAGAGAAATTCCTATGCTCCAAATAACTAATTCTCTGCCTCCCAAATTTCTGTAACTTTTTCGACTTAACTATAATTGACCCAGAGCGTGGTTAGAATGTGGAACGCGCTGCCACATGGAGTGGTTGAGGCAAATAGTGTAGATGCATTTAAGGGGGAGCTAGATAAGTACATGAGGGAGAAGGGAATAGAAGGAAATGCAGATAGGGTTAGATGAAGAGGGGTGGGAGGAGGCCCGTTTCTGTGCTGTAAATTCTGTGTAATCATATCAAATCAAAGTATTGCACAAAATAATGTAAAAATGTACAACTTTAAAATGGCAACTGAATTATGTCTGCGTATCCTGATCCAGTTTTCCCCTACCCTCTAAACCCATCTCAAAATACTTGGTCTCGACTCCCATGTGCTATGCACTGGGAAGTCAACTAGCTCATTAAAATTAGTGTCAAGGCACCTGTTGTGCTTTAATGAGATTTCTTTAAGGTTAAGCAGCTCAGTATAGGTTATAAAAAATAATTTAAGCCCGGGAAACAGAATCAAGTGACCATAGATATTGATGGCAGTGGATTAAAAGAAAAATGGCACCTTAAGATTTGGTCCGCACTGTACAACTGATATAGTGCACTACAATAAAATCAAATAACTGAGCCTTAACACCCGACAGCTGCATACAGCTTGCAGAGACGATGCTGCTCAGTCACATTGAGATTATTGCTCCGTGTTTTCTTTGCACATGCCGGAGTGCGAAATCCACGCAGTTCTCACAGCTCGCACTTGTGTAACAGGGACAGACCTTTCCAACATTCTCCCAGTAAGGAAGAAGCTGCCACAGATATTTTCTACTTGGCGGTCTGATAACCGTAGGACGGGTAGTTCAAAAGGAATCTGCAATAACATGACTTACAATTGTGTAAGTGTAGGGTACGCACTTAGTACTGAGCCCATTTAAACCTTTCTGCCTGATTTAAAATAACACGGGGAAGATTTTCAACTAGCTCGGGTGTAAAACTGGTGTTGCGGATCCTTTGCCTGTTACAGAAATTAAACGGAATGGGAATTGAAATGAGGCGGATTCTACAATGGAGTGGCTGATCCACGACGCCAGTTTCACAGCCAGATGGCAAGTTGAAAATCTATTGCCATATTTCCTGCTCCCTTCCCTCTCCTGAAAGTATAGACTTTTCTTTGGGATAGAGTCTTCAGGAGTTGGGAGCCTCTGGTACCAAGTGGCCATTTTTCACACGAGACCAGACAGTGAATGTCAACAGCCTCGTTGACCATGGAGCCAAGCCAGGCTCCTCCGACACCCACACACTTTATAGCAGGGGGACAATGGAGAGCAATCATGAGCAGGAATTATGACTTGATTTGTTACCCGCCCCCAGGCCCAGGAGTGCTGAAGCCATTTCTACGGGCTTGGCTGAGATCCATTAACTCGCCTGGTCTGTTTGCCTCAGTTCCAACTCTGGGTATTGGGTTTGGAGGAGGTTTAATGACTTGCTTCAAACATATGTTTTTCCTTAATTCCAATTCAATCCAATCAATCTCCATTCATTTTGATCCAGTATCAATTGCCAATCACTATTTTCAGTTCTGTACAAGAAACACCAATGCAGTGTCACTTTAATTCAATAACACTATTCAGGGGCACAGCAATTCTCACTGGGACCTCTTTTCAAATTTCCAAACCATTCGTGCTAATTATTGCTCAGGGATATTTTTTTTGAGACCTACAAAGCTTATGAAGAAATGATCTGCAAATGAAAAGCACTGTCCTATGGATCACAAGATTAAAACACAACTGCTTCAGAAAATCCTTCGCGGTTCTGAGGCAGTTTGTTTTCCCATACAATATGTTGGTATGCAAATCCGCCTATTTGACCCTCTTGCAACTCCATCAGTCCCTGTCATGTGCTTGCAAATGGACAAAATCACCATTATTACTATACTGCACTGGGATTTCTCTTCACACTGAGGGTTGTTTGAGACTCCAGCCAGTTCTCCAGAACGAAAAAGCACTGGCTCAACTTCTCGTACACACGACAATGATGAGAGAAAGCACTTTATAGAGAGGGAAGGTTCATTATAACATTTATGTAGATCATCGCAGAATGCACGATAAAAGGAAGCATAGAAACAGAACACGCTTTTAGTCAAGTTGCTGGCAACACTATTCATGGGGCATATCTTGTGGCCAAAAACAAGCGCTCGACAGTCGGGCACTGACGACCATTTCTTTGCCCTAGCTAACCACTCTCGTAAGTGTCAAGTCTCTTACTACTCCTGCCTTTGAGTCTCCTCTGTCTCTTTTACTTCCAGTTGTGCCAAAGCATCAGGACAAGTGAGCTCAGGATTGTGAAGGGAAGTCTAGTACAGGTGCCGGTAGCTATTTCCTTCCACAGAGGGTGATCGACAGCTGGAACAAGTTGCCAGGAAGGGTGGTTGATGCCAGGACGCTGGGTTCTTAAGAGGCAGCTAAACGTTGTACTTGGGGAAGACAATAGGGTGGGTATTCTGGAAGGATGAGATCAAATGGGCTGAAGGGCCTTCTTCATTTAAATTTATTGTGTGACCTGGTGATTTTAAAAACACAAAAACCACCGTTGCAATCAGAGATTAGTTTTATTTAATTAAAACTTCTTTTTTGATTGAAGAGGAGGCACTGAAGATGTAATGGGTAAAGCAGAAACTAACGGAAGTTAAAATTCCTTTGAAAAGTATGACTGGCTGAGTGCTGGACCCGATACACAGGGACTGCTCAGCATGCCAGTAATCCATTTACAAGGTGCTGACCACCAACATCTGAAAACAGAACCAAAAATAGAATTAAAAATGACACTGGGCTTTGGGTACTTTTAACAACGAGTTTCCCCTCTTTCTTTAGTGCCAGCTTGGCTCAGAGTCAAAGTTGTGTTCAAACCCCGAACAGGATTTGAGCACACAACCTAGTTTGATATTTCAGCGCTGTCGGAGGGAGTGCTGCACTTTCAAATAAGGCCTTAACCGAGGATGTGAAAGACGCTATATTACAAGGGCGTTACAAATGAGGGAGGCCATTTGGCCCATCTTAATTCATTCATCCAGAAAGATCCCAACGTCCCCCCAGTTTCAGAAGCCAAATGTTTCTTAATTCCAGGGTTTTCTTCTCCACCATTCTACTTCGAAGTCTATTCCACACGTTGTGTAATAAAAATTTCCTGATATCAATCCTAAATTTACCTTTTACTAGTGCCCTTGTCCTAATCTTGCAATTTAATTTAAAGCAGTATTTCAGATTTATCTCGATTCTCATGACTATCTTATATACCTCTACAAGATCACCTCTCAGATGACTCCTTCCCAGGTTGAAAACCCCACGATTTATCAGTCTTTCCTTAGGAGTCAGACCTCAGACACTAGGGATCAGTCTCCTGGCCCATTTCTGCACAGACTCTGGAGCTTGAATGTCTCTCCAAGGTACAGGCTGAGCAGAGCACTAAACAATTTGGTCACTCCTTTCTCTAACTTGTATTCCACCATTTTGGCGATGTAGTTCAACAATCCACTGGCCTCGATTGCTGTTCTGCACTGGTTGGACATGCTGCGTGTCAAGTACAAGACTCCTTGGTCTCTTTTGGCTTCATCCGTATTTATTTCAACACCATTCATCAGATACACATGTTGCTTATTTTTTCTTCCTACTTTAATCTTGTCTGGAATGTTGCCCGAGGTTTGCGGCCGCGCACCAATCGCGAGGTCCTGGGCAGGCCGCTCACCAGCTGCTGCCGCTGTTGGAAAAGACACCGCGCAAATTTAAAGGGACCACACACCAAAAAAAAGAGGGAACATTGCCTGTCTGCAGTAATTGTTGTCTGCCATCACTCAGCCCACTTCAATATTTTATCCATCTCATTCTGTGATTTCTGAGCTGCCGTCTTCAATTCTACTACCCCAAGTTTGCTATCAACTGCAAATCAGGCCACTTTACATTGAGTTTCTGAATCCAAGTTATTGAAGCAAATTAGAAATAGTTGTGAGCCCAACACCGAGCCCTGAGGTACCCCGCTCAGTACCTCCTTCCCCACCCGATATAACTCCTCTAACAAGTACTTGTTTTCCACCCGTGAGTCTATTTCTTATCCATTCCCAGTGTTTACACTGGAACCCCACACGTTTGAGTTTTGCATTGACCTTTTTCAAAAACTTTTTGGAAGTCCAGTTACACCATGTCATAGGGTTTGCCACAGTCCATATCGATTGGCACTTCCTCAAAGTTGAGGAGGCTGGTCAGGCTTCTGAATTCAAGCTGACTCCAGTTTACTAGGTCATCATTGTATAGATAATCCTCAAGTTTACTCCTGATAAATCGATTTAGTTACTTGTCTCAATATGGAAGCAAGACCAATGGATCTGTTGCTGCCCGAGTCTGTTTTGTTTTGTCACCCTGCAAGTTCGTTCTTTTTTTTCCATGGCCATCAAAAGAATCTCTTACCCTTTAACAGCAGATGCTTCTTGTTCTCGAATTGTTAGACTCGTTTCATCGTTAAACAGTAAAGGAAAGAATATTCAGAATTTAAGTGTACACTCTTTGGAGTACATGAAAGTAAGGATTAAAAAGCAATTGCATTGATGGTAAAAACAGCATGAATAAGAATAAGATGGATTTCTGCAGTGCAATTCTCTGCATCTGAATTTTTCTTCCCACAGAACCAGCCTTTGCAACAAAATCCAAGCACACCAAAAATCAATGAATACTCCAAGACAGATACACCACGTCCAACCGTTACCTCAACAGTCGCATTATAAATTCTTAGCTTTCAATCCAAAGTTGAAATCAGGGCACCATTCTTGAATAATTGATCAGCTTTTGTGCAAATCACTGAGCTCCACAATGAAACATCAGCGCTGGCACAACTCATCTAAAAATGAAAGCTGAAGCACAACTGTTGGATCATTGTATTACAGTTCTCAATGCTGCCGGATCCCTCAATGTGCCAGCCACCTGCTGACTGGGTTTCTGCCAGAGTGCACACAGAAATGAAAGTGTTTCAATCACGAAAGGTATTTTTGGCAGCTGTATTGACCGTGCACTGTTAGCACTGCAATGAGCCAATTCAGATTAAAAAGTGACGGGATTAGAACACTCCACCTGCAAATCCCACAGAATTCTCCAACAAAGTAAGGATGACACTACTCTTTCACTTGAAGAATTGTGAGGCAAGCAGAGGCCGTCTGCAATTACATCTCTTTATTGTCACTCTCTCAGACACAGTTTTTGGTGACTCCCAAATCAAAAAGGGACAGGAATACTCTACTGGGAAGAGCCCGGCGACTCGCGGGGTAATCCCAGTGTCAGTCAGGCTGTTGGGGGAAGGGAGGAAGAATGAGGATAGAGTGCAGAGCAGAAGCTCTTGCCCACATGGAAATCGAAGATTTGTAGGGTGGTGCGACCCTGTGCAACCCGCACAAGTGGCCAATTCTAAAACTGACAGAGGCTAGCGATTAAATCACTTGCATCTCCTCTTCATTACTGGGGTTGAAGTGAAGCGAGGTCCTCTGCCGATTGCTGGTAAAAACTCTGCCAGTGTGGAACTGAGCTATAAGACAAGGATGGTCCTGCAGTTGAACCACAGTCCATGTTCCCAGCGCCCCTGGGTTAAGAGGGAAGGAAAAAAGAAACACTGCTAAGGTTCCTGATCACTTCCCAGTGACTACTGCTAAAAACTGCATGTGTGTGACTGTCAGGTGAGGGCTCAGGCTTGGCTTGGCTATGATACCGCCATGGCCCAATAGCCTGCTAACATTCACCATCTAGACTCAAATATGAAGAATGACTACCTGGAAAAAAAACCTTAGGAGGGTCAACACTCAAGGAACTATATTTCAGTAAGGTTCAGCCCTTTATAGAGAGAAGAAAACTAAAAGGGTGAAAAAAATATATATCTCAAATTAGACTAGAGGTGGACCATGCTGAGAAATGTTTATGTGGCCCTGGTTTACTTTCACAAGCTCTTGGGAATATTTTTTTTTAAATCTAGAAAGAAGACAGAACTTGCATTTCTATAGCACCTTTCCCGACCTCAGGGTGTTCCAAAGTGCTTTACAGCCAATGAAGTACTTTTTCCAAGTGTAGTCACTGCTGTAATGTAGGAAGCGCGGCAGCCAATTTCTGCACAGCAAGCTCTCACAAACAGCAATGTGATAATGACCAGATAATCTGGTTTTTTTTAAGTGATGTTGGCTCAGGGAAAAATATTGATCAAGACACTGGGAATAACTCCCCTGTTCTTCTTCGAAATAGTGCCATGGGATCTTTTACGTCCACCCAAAAGAGCAGACGGGGCCTCGGTTTAACGTCTCATCTGAAAGACAGTGCAGCACTCCCTCAGTACTGCACTGGAATGTCAGCCTAGATTTTGTGCTCAAGTGTCTAAAGAGGGACTCGAACCCACAACCTTCTGACTCCACAGAAGTTCCACTGTGACACACAGGCAGCTCCTAATCGCACCAAGACTGCAGCAAAATATCAGGGATTGAAATTCACTCTTTCTTCCAGCTCAACGAGACTAAAAGTTACTGACAACTGTCTGAAGAATAAACTGTTACTTTGCATAATCTACATGGGCTGTTTATTAGCCACACAAGTGACTGGGAAAAACAGAAATGCTGGAAACATCAAGGTCAGGCAGCATCTGTGGAGAGAGTAACAGAGTTAATGTGTCAGGTCGAGGACCTTTCATCAGAGCCTGCTGAGTGTTTCCAGCATTTTCTGTTTTTAACTCTGATTTCCACCGTATTTTGCTTTTGTTTAAGTGACTGGGAAACTCAAGTGTTACTTGAACTAGCCACAGACATTTTGGACTCACTAAAGTAAACAAACAAAGAACAGGCAAATGAATGATTCTGATGTAGTGCTTGTAGTAAAGCAGCTTTGTTCTTCTCAGGATGCACTGTGGTAAAGAGCATCTAACACTTTGCGCTGCTGTGCAATGTCAATATGCTGCAGGTTAAACAAAGTGACAACGGATCATATCCACACCGGTCTCGCATGATCTCTCCCCTCAAATACTGCTGTCGACATTTCTTGAAATTGTTTGCTCAAAGGACTTCGGTAAATTCAGACAGCCAAAGTGGGATCACAAACGTCACACAGGCTGACCAAGATGGCAGTGTGCAATTCCCCACCCGCTCTCGGGACTTTGTCCAACCTGCACGGCCTGAAGAAACTGACAACTCTGCAGTACACTCACTAGTTTTTATGTTTGCACTCATTAAAGGGAGCTTTCATATGTAAAAGAACATATTTAAAGGATCAAAATAGCCCTATTATTACAAATCACTACCTCGCATTGAGCTGATCTGAACAATATTGCAGGGTCAATACACATTGGTTTCAATGGATGAAATATTGACCTCCCAGTTTAAGTCACTAAACCCCTAACTTACTCCATTCAAGTGCCAAAGATTTATTAAAAGGAGAAGGAAAAGGGGTGGGAAGAAAAACTAAATTCTGTAAAAAGTACTCCATCATCTCACTTTGCCCACGAGCCACATACAGCTAATTTGGAATCCAAATGTGGATAATTGCATTTCTGATTAGTAAATAAAAGAATAAATAATAGACACCGACCGTCATTGGGCATTTGATCGCAAAACTCATTTTGCATATGAACGTGTACTTTAACCTTCTTGCGCGTTTGTTGGTAAAATGGTAAATGTGCAAGTGTTTTTTTCTAATTGAGAGTGCTTTACTCCCTTGGTTACTGAATGCTGGTAGCTGATTGTTCAGTGAACATGCACACAGGAAGTACGTTTACCTGCATTGGGTGCAAGGCGTTTTCGACAAAAATTAGTGCATTTGGCTAAAATGCTGTTGCCATAGCAACACCCGTGTCTAGTCGGCAATTTCTGTTGCACAATGCTGCTTTCAGGAAAGTAAAATGCTACAATGTCTCATCTATTAGGAGAGCGCATTTTTAATGGAGAACCACCAGCTCACGTCTCCACTTTGGCGATCAACGCTATGGGCAGCCTGTGCGCATCCTGGACTAACTCCAGTGATTTCAAAGGGAGCCCGTGCTTCAGGCTGAAGCTGGCCAAGATAGGAAAATTACCACTGCTGCTTTGGCTTTCAGACTACGAAAGAATTAAATATCTTCTAAAATGACATTCTGCTTTGTTTTCTTCTCATGACAGAAAGATGGGAGATACTCTCCTAGCTTTTCCTTTAAGCGTACGCGTGCAGGCAATCCAGTTTTCAAATACTTTGACACAACCTCAGTTGGGTACACAGACAAACAAGCTATTGCCATTTAAAAAAAAATATTTTGGAGAAAATGCTGGATGTGGAACACAGAAAAACAGCTGCTACTCAGTTGTATGAAAATGGCAGATCAATATCAATTGCAGCTGCCACCAATGCAGGGAGGGCATCCTTAATCACGCCACGACATCCTAAACAGAGTCTGAAAGGATAGTCATGAGATGACCAGAATATTTGATTATCCACAGGTATGATTAGAAATGCACATGAAACGCTTGGAAAGGCTCAATTACCACTGAAGGTTGAGCTGCTGTGAATTTAAGAGCGAGGTGCCTTATCTTGTACAGGCACATAAGCTAGAGATGACAGGAATGTAAAATAGACACAACTCTCAAATACAATTCCTATATTCTAATGATCAACATGAGGTTCTATGAGAAGGCGACAATACTTTATAACCGGCTTGTGAAAATCACCATGAGGCAGTACAATTAAAATTTATAATACTTGAGAAGGCTCAGTCACGAGGACATGATGAATGATGCTCTACTGCAGACTTACAACTGTGGGAAAGGCAAATGTTCGTATCAATGAAGATCAGATTAGATGCCATTGCAAAAGGATCCTTACCTTTTCTATGCTGTGAAGCGAAGAAACAGATACTGTCCGAGAAGAGATTGGGTGAAATGAGTCCTCTCTACTGTTTTGTTGGTGCTGTAGAGACATTATGGGATGTGGTTCTGCTCTGTGAGGCAACTGTGAAACGCCGTATGGCATACCTTGCCCCAGCAGGTGGTTTTGTTGCATGCCGGGAAGCGTCCATGAGCCCTCGGGCTGCAGGTACTTTGAAGAAGGTGGTGGCGTGTGTCCTGAAGGTATTGGGTATGCGGGATTATACATGGGTTGCTGAGGCAGCTGCTGAAAGCCAGAGTTGTTGATGGGTTCAAGGGAAGGATTACTGTCATTCAAATTGGGATACTGGCTGCTGTGATTTGCGTTAGCTGCAGGAAGATGTACAGGGGGATTTCTGGTCTGAATCTGTCTGTATTGCAACAAACGGGACTGCAGGGGCATCTCGTTAAGTTCTTTATTTTCAGTCTGATCTGAAGGCGGCATCTCTCGTAACAAACCTGGGAATCTGAAGGAAAAGAATAGAAATTATCGCCTTGTTATCTATTTCTTTTACTGCCAATCTTTAACTGCTGCTGGTGAACGTTGTTTTTAAATGATTTTAGTTGTAAAAATGCAACATTAATTGTCAGGTATCAATTTAATTTCTTACAATCTTTGTCAGATATGCACACACATGCAGGTCCGGCAGGGGTCGCAGCATAGTAATCAGGAGTGAAAACCCAGGGCGTATTTCCTCTCCCAGGGGTGCAGAGGTGAATTGTAGCGTGTCTACTGCCACCCTGGTTGAGATCAGCTAACACAGTACAGAACAGGGGTCATATCTGGGATCTTCCTGAACTGTCTGGCTCAGCTACTCACCAGAAAAACTCACTGAACCACTGGGAGGGGGAAGGGAGAGAGAGAGAGAGAGAGAGAGGGAGGGAGGAGAGGGGGAGGGAGGGAGGGGAGGGGGAGGGAGGGGGGGAGGGGGAGGGAGGGAGGGAGGGAGGGAGGGAGGGGGAGGGAGGGAGGGAGGGGGAGGGAGGGAGGGAGGGGGAGGGAGGGAGGGGGAGGGAGGGAGGGGGAGGGAGGGAGGGGGAGGGAGGGAGGGGGAGGGAGGGAGGGGGAGGGAGGGAGGGGGAGGGAGGGAGGGGGAGGGAGGGAGGGGGAGGGAGGGAGGGGGAGGGAGGGAGGGGGAGGGAGGGAGGGGGAGGGAGGGAGGGGGAGGGAGGGAGGGAGGGAGGGGGAGGGAGGGAGGGGGGGGGGGAGGGAGGGAGGGAGGGAGGGAGGGGGAGGGAGGGAGGGAGGGAGAGGGAGGGAGGGAGGGAGGGGGGAGGAGGACAAGGAGGGGGACAAGGATTCAATTATTTTGCATACAGAAGGAATGGCAAACTGATCTGCGTTCAATTTCGAGCTCTCACACAATTCAAAAAAGTTCTTTTCTCTCGCCTCCTGGCTTCCCTGCCTCAGCCAAGCAAGGGACCTGCGCCGATGCTTTTCTGTAACTAACTCCGAACACAGTTCAGAGTGGGCAGTCCTCATTCCCGCCCCTTACCGCAAACACAATCAGAATTGTTGAACAACACTTTTATTGCCGAAAAGGCAGACCAGAGATGTCCGTTTTCCCGAGACATTTCTCTCAGTATGTTCCACAATTAATACACAAAACAAAAGTCACCATGTAACCAGGAGACACTGCTTTGCTGAGGAGTCACATAAACCTACTATATCTTAACTTATACTTTCAAGAGAAACCAGGATAAAGCCCAGCAGCAGTCTTGTTGAGTAATCAACTGAAAAAGTCAGCAATAAAAAAAAAAAGTTTTTATATACAATACTAAGTTCCTCCCCTGGGAAATGCACCAATGTGGAATATGACTGACCTCCAGATTGGTGCATTTCCAAGGCCAGGAGCAGGAACTTGACATATCTTTGTCCATCCATTGTTCCCACAGTTCCCGTTGCTCACTGAAACCAATGCGAAGCTGAGGCGAGATGTTTTGGTGCCTAAATTTTGGAAATGCAAAAACAACCTTGGACCGCAAATCAAGCCACCAGCTATCTTCGGACAAGCTGTTGTTTTTGTGTTTTATTTTCAATTTTACACGTGGCTGTCCTTTCCAGACAAATGCTTCAGTCGAAGGCCACGGTAGGCCTCACCCTGGAGATCCTCTCGACAGGTAGCTTCCTCAGCATTAACACTAAAGGAGAAGTTTCTAAACTGGTTCAACAGTTGTCTATACACCAGCACCAAACCTCTAAATGCTTTGATGCATTGCAGCTAAGACGTTACCTTTGATATGTCGGCCCATTTTCCTCCTCAGGATTATTGCTGTGCTTCCACTGCCCTTTGAGAGCATGTTGTGAATACCTGACTTGTTGCTGGGATGGGTGAGCGAGCTGCTGCAGTTGGTGAGGATATGATGGACTCCCTGTATGGACATAGTCCGGATGTTCATTCCACTGGTGAATTCTTGAATGCTGTCTCATGAGATCTTCAGCTGTGTTGGTATGCAATGAATCTACAAGCAAAACCAAGATTGAAGCAAACTCAGATCAAAGTGACATCTTTGCTGACCAGAAGTTATTGAAATCTTTCAAATACTAATTACTAATGAAATAGTCAACTGGATTGGTGACTGAACAATTACTATGCCAAGCAATTCTGTAATACAAACACAGCATTAAACATCCTAAAAGCTATCGTCTCCACAGTTTTTAATTCAACTCCCAATGTCGGGCTCAGAAACTCTTTTCAGACAGATCCCAAATAAATGAAAAACTTGTATTTATATAGCACTTTATGAAGTCCTCAGGACATCCCAAGGTGTTTCAAATTTAACTCATTACTTTTTGAAGTGCCGTCGCTATTAAGTAAGCAAGTGTAGCAGCAAGGTCAACAAACAGAAAATGAGATGATCTGTTTTTGGTGGTGTTCGTTGAGGGAGAATTTCTGGCCAGGACACTGGGAGAACTCCCTGCTAGTCTCCGAATAGTTCCATGGGATCTTTTAAGTATGCCAAAGCAGTCAGACAGGGCCTTGGTTTTGTGTCTCATCCAAAAAGTGGCACCTCCAGCAATGCAGCACTCTACTGTTCTGGAGCGGTGTTTGAACAATTAAGGTCATTTCGCACGCTTGAATGTTTAAGTTAGCAATTTTTACAACTCATCTTTAAAAGAGATACCGAAGGAGAAAATGCATTTCTTAAGCCATGGCACCAAACAGTCATCGGCAGACTCTAGTTACACAGAGGCACGTACAGGATGTATATGATTGTGTGCTGTATTTTTTGAAAGTACTCCCATGCTAGATTTTGGGTATACCAACAATAGATTAATGCAGGACAGATGAACACAGAACAAACCCTTACGCCTGTGCAACGACTGGATTGGTTTTTCAACAGTTCCAAGTTAAAAACGTCCACGGTTGCCAGATTAACAGTTCTCTTTGATCCAAAAGTACAAGTGTGATAACCTCCAATTTGAAAGTAAAATTCCAGGTTCCAAACGTCTGTTTGGCACACAGAATACTCCTCCAAAATCTAGTTCCCAGCATGAACTCCTCTGATAATTTTCACATACTAATGCTGTATTTCTTAGTCAAGTGTGTGAAAAAGATGATTTGTGACTTTATATTCTGGTCACTGGACCGAGGTCCATTCAGCCCAGGGAGCAGAAACTGTACTGAATAGTCTGTTAAGGCAGGGCTAAGTGCCTACAACGGAACAGAGGGCAGCCTGCATCTTCAGAGCCAATGTGTACATTGCCTCTCCAGAGGCACTTGTGGGAATGGCTTCGTTATGCGAATGTCAGCCGTGCCTCAGTAGGTAGCATCCTCGCCTCCGAGTCAGAAGATTGTGTGTTCCCACTCCAGAGACTTAAGCACAAAAATCTAGGCCGACACTCCAGTGCAGTACTGAGGGAGTGCTGCACTGTCGGAGGGGCAGTACTGAGGGAGTGCTGCACTGTCGGAGGGGCAGTACTGAGGGAGTGCTGCACTGTCGGAGGGGCAGTACTGAGGGAGTGCTGCACTGTCGGAGGGGCAGTACTGAGGGAGTGCTGCACTGTCGGAGGGGCAGTACTGAGGGAGTGCTGCACTGTCGGAGGGGCAGTACTGAGGGAGTGCTGCACTGTCGGAGGTGTCATCTTTTGGATGAGATGTTAAACCGAGGCCTCGTCTGCTCTCTTAGGTGGATGTAAAAGATCCCCTGGCACTATTTCGAAGAGGAGCAGGGGAGTTATCCGCGGTGTCCTGCCAAATATTTATCCCTCAAACAACATCACTGAAATAGATTATCTGGTCATTATCACATTGCTGTTTGTGGGAGCTTGCTGTGCTCAAATTGGCTGCCGTGTTTCCTACATTATAACAGTGACTACACTTCAGAAAGTACTTAATTGGCTGTAAAGCACTTTGGGATGTCCGGTGGTCGTGAAAGGTGCCATAGAAATGCAAGTCTGTCTTTCTTTAAAATCAGTTCTTTCGGTATATATGGCATAAAAAGAGTTTGAAAGTGGACACTTTGAATTTAGTGAGTGAAACTACCGATTCCTGCAGAGGAGAGCTGTTGGTGGCCTTTTGGCGTATCATATCATCATACTCTGAAATTACAAAGAAGCCCAGGAGTTCTGCTTTACGCTTCCCCACCCTCCACTTACAATTAAAAATCAAACCATCTTGCATCGAAACCTGTAGCTCCCTTATGCATTTTATGCAGTAGTTCGGAGATACAGCTATCTGGTGCTGAAAAGCTGCTGTTGCTTTCTCCAAAGCAGTAAGCTGGCTGCTTCTCTGTAGGTGGAAGACACTCACCGTGAAATTTATTTTTTGGCTGTTTAGGTAGAATGATACAAATTTAGGAATTGCAAGGAAATGAATGCTGTGCGAGCGTTTGGTGCACAAAGCAGAAGCTAGCTGGAGCCTGGAGGTCGTTTAAAGCTTTCTCAATCCTCAACATTCTACACTGGCCAATTCATGAGGGAGCCCAGTCTCAAGCACCCACACCCTAAAATGACAAAAGCACTCAAGCTGCATCAATTCTCCATGTAAATTTTACCCAGCAGTTTATGCATTGTATATAGAATTTTTAAGACAAACTGGATGCCGTTACAAGTTTGAACCTCTTTGCTGGAGATTCACCCACATCCCCCACAAAACATTGCTTACCTAAAATTTCCCCCATCCCGGGTCCTGAGGTATTGTCTTCGATGAAATTGAATGGGCGAGTATGGGGGGCGTTGAAATGTGGAACTGACCTCAGTGGGTTCAGTCCTTCCAGACCGGAGAGGGGCTGATCCGGACACGCGTTATCGGTGTTTGGGGAATGCTGAGATGGGTGAGAATGGGAAGTAGGAAAATAAGTGTGGTTGGGGGCTTGCGGAAAAGCGGGAGAGAGCTGCGATGGCTGTTGCTGTGGCAATTGGCTGTGTTGCTGTGGCAGTTGATGTTGCTGTACTGGATACGGTTGCCTAGGTACCGGGGGCTGATGAGGGAATTGTCGATTAGAAGGGTGATGGTAAGGTGCAGGTGGTGGATGTGAAGAAGCGAGATGGAAATTTAGCTGCCTTTGACTGAGATTGTCCTTTCGGTGAAATCTAGAAATGGGATAGCCTAAATTGGACTGTGATTCAGGGCTCCTGTTCTGTGCCAGCAACTCAGGGTCCGCCTAATTAGGAACAAAGAACAGCAGTCACAATCCAAGAAAAAAATACAAGCATCATCCAGAAATGTAACTACCAACCCACAGAAACAGATCATTAGGGTTAAGCTGCAATAGCTTCATTATAAAAAAATGACATTGCAACAACCTAAAAATATTTTGGTATCAGTGTTTAATATGTAAGTAAATTTAAGTCAGCTTAAAAATCCAGTTTTCAGAGAACAGTGAAACATGGTAAAAATAAAACTAGAAATATTTTGAACTAAGGCTTCAACATCAACCAGTTTGATAATCACGAACAATGGATCCCTTTCCCTTCAGGATAAACAGTCGGATAACAAAGACAATGGGAAATAAAAAGTGAAATATTTCCTGGACTGGTTCTTTCTCAACTATATGAATGAAACATTTTCTTTTTAATATAAAATATACCCAGTTGCCTTTTGCGACCCCCAAATTAAACACACCCCCATCTTGATTGGGACTGTTTGTGCGACTATAATCAGAGTCACCTTGAATGCCATTCTTCAACCAACTTGGCAGCATGTGGCGGGTGGGATACACAGACCCTCCCCCAAATGAACGAGTTTCCTCTTTTCCAAGATCGAGGTGAGATTGGCAAAATTACCCCCAAGCGAACCGAGTGATCATGTCAGTTGCTAAGGGAATTTAAACCCAGGCTGTCTAGTCCAGGGATCAATATTCTAGCACTGTGGCAATTATGCCGGAGTTTCCCACCTCCTCCCTGGGCGATTTAATTTATGGTCTGCACCCCTTTCGATCACGCGTCATTTATCCAAATCACTCCTGTGCAGACTGTCAGCCAAAAACTGCATGTGTGGGAATCTACAGGCCACGTCCAGGTTTCTGACCACTTGCACTGGCTTGAAGCTCCAAAACTGTGGGGTAGATTTTCAATCTGCTGCTCAGGCGTAAAACTGGCGTTGCGGATCATTGAAATCAATGGAAATCGGGATGGTTGCTATAACAAGCAACTGATGCTCAAGGTCAGTTGTGTGTCCAGGCAGCAAGGTGAAAATCTCCCCCTGTAAGTCCAACAATACTTCATACAACTGGCTTTCCACTTCAAGCCTACAAAACTGCTTTTATTTGGAAGTCTGAAAAGTAAAGGTTCGATTGGCCAACGGGTTCATGTTAATCACATTTCCTACTGACATTAATGAAGCTCAAGAACCTTGAACTTTTCAGCACGGAAAGGAGGTGGTGTTATAGAGCTATACAGGATTGCATACAAGATAGAGAAAATAATTCTAGAATTTAAGATTGTGAGAATAGAAGGGGGCACAGGTTCAAGCTAGTAAAAGGTAACTTTAGAACGGACATCAGGAAATTCTTCTTCATACACAGCGATCAATGAATGAAATCGACTTCCAGAGTACTGAGGGCGAAAACCCCTGGAATTATGTAAGAAATAACTGAGTGCTACAATAGGGGGACTTTAGGATATTTCTGGATCGATGATTTAAGATGTGCCAAATGATCATCCTGCGAACTTGAGATGTTCAGGGACCTCTATACCTTCCCTACGGGAATGGCAGAGTGACATAGCAATGTTACAAATAAAAATTCCGCCTTCTATTTGAAGGCCCCAGTATCCTGTACAATTGCTCTCCTTGTGGAAGTCAGGCAGGCAGAAATTATGGACAGGTGGCTACAAGACAGCGGAACATAATGAATTGTATAGGTTGGTCTGCCATTTGTTCTCGTTCTTCAATACCAAAACGTATCTACAGTTCTAAACTGTTGCTCCAGCTCACTATATCAATGGATGTTTGAGGGCCCCCACCCCAGAATTCTGCACGCCAGGTTCCCTTTCTGATCAAAGTCGGGGCTGATCAATTCCTGGTACTCGAGTCAGACCAAGTTCTCCTCGCTTGCGCCCAGTACAAAAAGTCTCATAATTCTGCATCCTTTAGACGAAATGGAACTCGGAGCGATGCTTCCCCAAACCTTGGATACAAACACGCTCCAACTGTGACCATACTTTATCTTTATGTGCACGATTAAAGGAACAACTTCTTCGGTGCACAGATTGAGAGAGTCAATACAAACCAGACAAATTCTCAATTGAAGGCAGTACACACACAAAATATAGAACCCAAGGATTTACAGGAGATTCAAATTTGATTGATGACAGCAAATTACTTTTCAGCTGGCTTGCACTTAGAATTTTATTACTCCTTCCCCCACCCGACTCCGATGTAATAAAGGAATACTTCTGAACAATGTGGCCTGCCTTATCCCCTCAACCTCTTCCATTTGAAGTATTCTACTTACATCACAATGGTAAGAAATACAAGCAAGCAGCATTTTATTCCATTAACCTCCAAGCTTGGTCCCTCATTGCAAATTTCAAAGAGAATCAAAGAAGAACAGTGTTTAATTTCAGGCTGTTGTATAAAATCACACTCATACCTGTTTCTCTTTGGAGTCAGGTGGCTTCTTTTCTGGAGTTTGAAGCCTATTTTGTTCAGTTCTTGCACTGCCCTCACTTTTTGCTGGATTTTTTGCAAAAAAGTTATAAATTTTATATAAAACACTCAAAATGTTTACCATA
This sequence comes from Squalus acanthias, assembly GCA_030390025.1. Taxonomy (NCBI): domain Eukaryota; kingdom Metazoa; phylum Chordata; class Chondrichthyes; order Squaliformes; family Squalidae; genus Squalus; species Squalus acanthias. Next base: position 9,316 of record JASTWF010000744.1, on the reverse strand, counting down.
AATTACACATTATAAACCCGTGCATTAAGAGCTGATGTTACACCAGATTCTTCCCGACCGAGTGTTACAGTTCCCAGGATAATTTTGTAATTTCAACTATTATATTATTAAGCAACACATCAACAATGCTATTTACTGCACATTCTCCTCAAAAAAGCCCACCACAACCCCATCTCAAATCTCCATATCTTGATTGCATTATTAGCCAACTCTGTGGTCCCCTATCCTACAATTCCTTGTTCGATTCCCTTCAGTCCAGCTTCCACCCTGCTGGCAGCACTGAGATTGCCCTGGTCCAAGGCATCAACAACATCCTCCCCCCTCAACTTCTCGGCATTGTTCAACATGATCAACTACGACATCCCCCTCCCGCCCCTCTGCTGTGGTTCACAGCCAATGGATTTCCCTCACGTACTTCCACTCCCACCTGTCCCAACAGAGCCGGCTTCTCCTCTCAGCCCCACAGTTTCCTCCGGTGTATTCCCTGGTTCTGTTCTTGGTTCCCGCCTTTTTTTCATTACATGTTGCTACTTGGCAACACTGTCTACAGGCAGTGAGTTTCCAGATATATGCTGACAACACTCAGCTCTACCTCTACACTGCCCCTGTGTATTGTTAGAATGCTTGTGTGACAAAGAAATGCAACTTCCTCGAAGTGAGCAATGGGAAGACTGAAGCCATGTTATTCAATTCCCACCAAAATTCCATATCCTGACTGACTCTCTCCCCCCTCCATGGCTGGATCTGACAGCGCACAACCTGCGCCCTGTTCACCTAAGCTGAGCTTCAACTTCAATATCCATCACTAACACTGCTTGCCTCTACAGCGTTGCTTACCTCTGCCTTTACCTCATTACCACTGTAAACCTAATCCATGCTTTTGCTATCTCCAGACTTGACTTTTCCATTGCCCTCCTTACTGGACTCCTGTGCTCCAGCCTACACAAATTCCAATTTCTCTGAATCTCTTCCACTTGTATCTTGTCTTGCTTGCTTATCACACTTGTGCTCATCACACTTGTGCTCACTGACCTCCTTTCTGTCTTACAATGCATTAAATTCAAAATTCCTGTCTTCATTTAAAAATCCCTCCATGGCGTTGCTCTGCCCGATTGCTGCAACCTCCTCTGGCCCAAGGTCCCAGTTCATATACTTCAGTCCTGTGACTCTGGCCCATATCCCCCCAACTCCATTGGTGGCAGAATGTTCAGCTATCTCAGCCCTACTTTCTATCATTTCCCCCCTAAACCTCTTCTTGCTACTTCCCTCCCTACGACTCCATCAAAAGCTTCCTCCAAACCTATCTTTCTGACTATGCCTTTGGTTAGTTCTTCCATAAAAGCTTGGTGTGAGTTTAATCGTGCTTTGGGGCGTTTCCTACATTGGAGATGCTATGTAAATGGAGTTGCTGTTGACAAATCTACCGCCACCAGGAGTATCCCGACTTCACAATTGGGTGCATTACCAGAATTATCATTTTGTTGAAATTTTCCTTGAAATATTTATTCAAATAGATCTACACGGATTATCTGCCACTCATTTTTAAAATAAAGCTAGACTGAAAATTGGACACAGCATTTTCTGATACACTGTTAATACAGTTTTCAAAAAACCATTAGATCTACAATGATCTTCCTGAAGAAAGTGGTCATGCCTGTGAATAGCTACAATCACTCCTGAGTTTCCAGAATACTAAAACACTTTTTCTTCCAAAGAGTATAATTTTACGTGACAAAATCTTTTGACAGCAACTCCTAATGTTCCTGTTACGCGGGCAGTGCCTTGTTCTATTGTGTGCTCTCAGTTTAATAAAAGCCAAGGCTGAAAGGGAGCAATAACCCTCATGCATTTGGAAGTAAATCAGTGGTATACAGTACAGCTTAAGCACCAAACCAACCGAAACTCACCTGTTCTGCTTTGTTCGTGCTCCTTCTCTGGATGTTGCTGCCCTAGTCCGATTGGGGAATGATGACCGAGACCATAGGGGATGGGAGATCCACGGCCGTGTGCCTGCAACAAGTTCATGTTGTACGCCATAGCCGCTTGATGGCTCATAATGCGAGGATCAACTGCAAAACGGCCTTGGTAATTAGGCCAAGGAACCTGCAAGGACAGGCAATCCTGATTAACTATAGCACATTGAAAATACCAAGTTCCTGTGATGTTTGATGGCACTCCATCAATTCCTTATTTACTGTGAAAAAAACACGCAAAGGGAAGTGCAAATGTATACAAGGATCCACCAAGATACGATTGTGGGTCTGTTTTCACATAACTACTTTTTGTTATAATTGATATCACCATGGCTACCCCAGGACCCAGAAGGGAGGAGACCATCTGCAGTGCAAGGTGTGTAACAAGTCCACCTTTAAGGTAACCTGGGGGTGGGGGTGGGGGGGGGGATGAGAAGAGGGGCAGGCAGGGGAAGGGAGAGAATTGAGGTGAGGCATTTGGGACTTTCATGTATGGAGCTTGAGGCTCTTAAACAGGAGATCTGCTGTCTGAAGAAGCAGGCGAATAACTTTACATACCTGGTAAATTATGACTTCCTCAACAAGACAACAGGTAAGTCAGAATTCCCATGCGAGGAGTCTAGTTCTTTCTCTACTGTGATTGTACTTTGTCAGCTAACAGATTTGCAGTGCTCGATGACCGAGAGGATACCCTGATCATCAACAGCAGCATTACTGATACAGCCACACCTTCCAGTATGACCCTGAAGTATGAAAGCTGCATGGAAGAAAGGGAGAACTACCAAGGCGGTGGCTAAGGCAAAGACAGACAAACAGGTGAGGTGGTGTGCTCTCATCGGTGACTTCATCGTGAGACACTTGGACCTGCAGAGGTAAGGCACTGCCTAGAGCAGTTTTGTGTTTTCAGGAGTCAGGGTGAAGGATCTCGGGACCGAGTGGATAACCGAATGAAAGGTGAAAGGTCTGGAACTGTGGATGCACTGCATTTAGGTACAAAATGATATTACGGATTAAAAGTCTGTCCTCCTACAAGAGAACTACAAACAATTGATAAATGTACTACGGGACAAAGGGGAAAAGTGGTAATATTGGGACTACTTCCAGTGCTGAATGGTTCACCAGAAAGGAACAGCCGTATCATTGGATTCAACATGTGGCTGGAAGATCTGTGCAAGAGAGAGATGTTGACATTCATCAACAGCTGGAGGACTGTCTATGGGGACGGTAAGCTTTGCAGGAAGGATGCTCTTCATCTCAGAGACTGACAGGAAATATTGAGGCAGCTTATGGAGAGGATTCAAATTAATTCAGCGATGAGTTATACGAGACAATTCTGTGTGCAGTTCCTTCAGGGAACTTAACCAGAATAGAACATTCAAAAGAGAATTTGATAAATACTTGAAGGGGAAAATTTTGCGGGGCTATGGGGAAAGGGCAGGGGAAAGGGACTAATTGGATAGCTCTATCAAAGAGCCAGCACAGGCACGATGGGTCGAATGGTCTCCTTCTGTGCTGTATCATTCTATGATTCTGTAATACTATAGCCAAAGGTTAAGATTAAGATTATAAGGGGAAAATAATCTTAAACTGCAAGTATATAAAATAAGTGTCTAAATGGGGCAGAGGAGCAGAGGGATCCGGGAGTACAGATACACAAATCACAAGTACTGTGCACAGTTCTGGTCTCCATATTATAAAATGGATATAGAGGCACTGGAAACGGTGCAAAGAAGATTTTCTAGGATGATACCAGAACTGAGAGGTTATACCTATCAGGAACGATTGAACCGGCTGGGGCTCTTTACTCTAGAAAAGAGAAGGCTGAGGGGTGACCTGATAGAGGTCTTTAAGATTAGGAAAGGGTTTGATAGGGTAGATGTAGAGATGATGTTTTCACTTGCGGGAAGACCAGAACCAGGGGCAATAAATATAGGATAATAAATCCAATAGGGAATTCAGGAGAAACTTCTTTGCAGAGAGTGATTAGAATGTGGAACTCACTACCACAAGGAGTAGTTGAGGTGACTAGCATAGATGCATTTAAGGGGAAGCTAGATAAGCACACGAGGAAGAAAGGAATAGAAGGATATGGTGATGGGGTGAGATGAAGAGGGGTGGGAGGAGGCTCGTGTGGAACATAAATACTGGCATGGACCAGTTGGGCTGAATGGCCTGTTTCTGTGCTGTAAATACTATGTAGTACTTTGTATGTAGTACCCTTAAAATTATTTTATGTTATTGCAAGAAGTATCAGAAATAAAATAGTAGAACTTCAGTCTTGCACAGCATTAAAGAAATGAGATATTATAGGCATTTCTGATACATGATTGTATGTAAATGCTGGAGCAGAAATCCAGCTTAAAGATTATAAGGGTTTTAGGAAAGGTAGAGTAGGATAGAAGAGAGGTTTTAGCTGTATTTGTTAATGAAAATTTAACCGTTGTAGAGATAGATGATTTTAGTGCAGTAGCTACAGCTGAAGCTATTTGGATTCAATTAGTTCAAGCCAATGGTTCGAAATTAATCATTGGCACTTGTTAGAGCGCTCCAGGACAAGGGGCCTTTTGTGGCAAGGCATTTTCAGCACAAATTACTGAAGCAGCTGGATTTAGACCATTTTGAATTGGACCAATGCCATCAGGACAAAAAACTCACTACAAGAGGGCACCAAGAATACAAATTGTTAAATCAAACTAAAATGTATACAAATAAAATTAAAATTAAATCATGATCTGGTTCCTTTCGTTAATGATACAATGGTGTCCTGCGGCGCCCAAACATCTGGATTAGGCAGTGTAGATATTATGGGGGATTTTAATTTCCCCGGCATTCAATGGTCCAAAGGTGAACCATCTGGTGCAGAGGGCAGATCAGTTGGAAGATTTGTTGATACTATAAATGACTCTTGCCTCACAAAACATGTTAGTAAGGAAAACTAGGTGTATTCGATTACTTGATCTAGTTTTTAAGCAGTGACTGAAATGCAGCATCAGGCCTCCATGTGGGGGAACACCTGGGCAACAGTGACCACAGCTTAATTAGATTCAATCGGATCACAATGTACCACTCCCCAGGTTAGTAGGCAAGGTGGCAGGCAGCACACTCTGCCAACCCCACTCTCTAACTAGCTTCACGAGAATGACTCCAAGTACAAAGGGAAAAGGTTAAAAAATTAATTTCCATTTCCCTCGAGAAGGTGGTTAACGCAAACTTCACCAAACTACATAAAGAATTAAAAAGCTTAGGAAAATCCTGAACAGTGCTTTAAATTAAGGCAGGATGGTAGAAGTAGAGGGCATGAGTATAAACTCGTGGGAAATAAATTTAGAACTTGTACCAGAAGAAACGTCTTGACACAAAGGATAAGCAGCGTCTGGAATAATCCCCCAAGCAGGGTAGCAGAGACAGCGCGTCTGGGGGAAGGCAGGGAGAGTCGAGAGTACAGCAATGAGCTTTGGTGGGCTAAATCTCCTTTTCACCTCATCTCTGACTTTTCTCATCTAAGCATACAAGTCTAACACTGGCCTGTTGGATCTCCCTGTCTCTCAGGGAAGTGTTCAGTTTCTCTGATCAGCACCTCCCCCCTGTTTTCCCCAATAAAGTCAAGATTGGCAACTAGCTGCAGTGAAAATTGTCTGTGTGGAACTGCAGCCTGGCACTGCACCTACTGTGAAGTGTGCTCTCGCACCAGTTCAGTTGTGCATTCAGCGTACCATTCTGCACAGATTCACTGCAAGCACGTTTAGCCCTCCTTATGACAGTGTATTTAAAAACATAAAAATAACATGGTCAAATTCCCCCATTTGCGTGAACTCAAACAGTGGAGATGATGAAACCTACATTCGCTTCAGCGGTGAACATTAAATGTCACGACACTGTAAGTAGCAAAATAAACTTCCATTTCAATAAGACACTGGCTGGATGAAAGAGCACAATTGACGCTACACAGTATTGAAAAATGAGGATTTGATCTCCCCGATACTTCTAGTTGAACACTTAAGTAGCTGGTTATTGGGAGTTTTTTTTGTATTTTATGTAAAGAAATAAAATGACGACAACAATCACAATGCATTATTACCATCTATTTTACAAGCTCAGATATGGGCAGGGAAATAACATTTAACAAGTGTTTTTTCCTCTGCTAAATGCGACCTTCAATATTTTCTGTAGTAAAAAGAAACTGCTGTTCCTGTCACACCTTTTTGCCCTCTCAAGTCATCAAAATAGGGAAGTGAGACTTGTACACGCAAGTGTTATAATTCATGTTACAGTACTTGGTGCGCACATTTCTTTCAATTCCTCTCGTCTCCCAAAGTGGTACAGTTCTACAGCCTCCCTCCACCACCTTGCCTAAGTAACTGTTCCTCCTATGTGGATCCAGACTGCAAGTGTTGGCAGGCTAGTCCACCTGTGAACATTACTGGTAAAGTTTTGCCCAGCAGTCTAACAAAAGATCTCCTCACAAATGAGGCTTACTGAATAATTTGAGCAGGGACAGGGAGGAGGGGAGGAAAGAACAAAGGGAGGGGCTGTGATAGGCTGGAAGGCAGGAGAGATTGACTGACAAAAGGGATGATGGTGCAAGGCAAAAAGAGAAGGTAATGGGGCAAGTTAAGAAACAAAAGATGACTGTAGATGAGGTGTAAATGGCGAAGGCAGAATAATCAACAGCTGCCATGTGAGGAAAAAAAGGCAAACAAAATAAGAGGCCGAGGTTATAGTCTGAAATTGTTGAACTCGATGTTCTGACGAAGGGTCCTCGACCCGAAACGTTAACTCTGTTTCTCTCTATCGATGCTGCCTGACCTGCTGAGTGTTTCCAGCATTTTCTGTTGATATTTCAGATTTCCAGCATCTGCAGTATTTTGCTATTGTATTAGTGAATAATTTGAGAGCTGGTTATGGTCAGCTTCATCAATGGAGATATTTATTTCTATGCACTTTTTAATAATGACACTATATCTTCAACTGGAAAATAAAATGAGTTCAATGAGTATTTTAATAGATAAAAATCAGCTGAAACTGCTTTGTGATAATCTTCCAGTAAATATGTTCCCCACCCCTCTCTGCCATTTCTCCAAAGAATTTTTATAAGATGAAAGAGAAATCCAATTATAGTTTTAAACTCTTCAATTTTATCAAGATGACAGAGAAGCAGGAACGTGCAATTTGGATCCATTATCTTCGCTTATGTTGTTTCAGTCACTATTTCAACTCCTGCTTCTGTATGCTTTTTGTTGAGAATGGGGGACACGTTGTAAAGTGAAGGATGTTGGTGCTGGGGCGCAGAACAATTTCTACTTTTTTTTTGCACCAAGCATTAGCATTCAAGCAGTCCCAGGCCAGGTTAAATGCAGAGACACAATCCCTCCATCCTTCCTGATAATATATTGTAATCTCATCCTTGGAAGGGACACCTTCCAATTCCCTAATACCGTGAGATTGCCACTTCTTACCAATTATCCTTTACGGCAAGCAAAATTGGAAAATCGACAGCAATTAATGTTCAATTACAGGCATTTCATCACTGGATTTGCACTCATTAGTAACTCAATCAGCTAATTTTAGTGATTTAAGGAGGGAGCTAAAACAGGCAGATTGGAAAAGGCGATTGCAGGGTAAAACAGTAACTGAGCAATGGAGGGTATTCAGGGGAGAGAGTTCAGGTGCATGTTCATTTGAAGGAAAAAGGTCGAGCATCCAAAGCTAATGCGCCTTGGATGACAAAGGAAATAAAAGTTAAAATAAAACAGAAAAAGGAGGCTTATGACTAGTGTCAGGAGCAAGATTCAGTTAATAACCAGGAAGATTATGGAAAGTACAGGAGGAAACTGAAAGAGTTAATATGGGAAGCAAAGAGAGGTTACGAGAAAAGATTAGCAGGCAACATTAAAGTGAACCCGAAAACATTTTATAAATATATAAAGTACAAGGAAAAAAGTTGGGCCTATTAAGGACCCAAAGGGAAATCTTCATGTAGAGGCAAAGGACATGGCTAAAGTATTAAATGAGTACTTTGCATCCGTCTTCACAAAGGAAACAGATGATGTGAAGATTACACTAAGAGGAGTGGGAAGTTGTGGAAAGGATAGTAATAGATAGAGATGATGTACTAAAAAAGATCAGCATTACTGAAAGTTGGTAAGTCACCTAGTCCAGATGGAATGCATCCTAGGTTGCTGAAAGAAGCAAAGGTAGAAATAGCAGAGGCATTGGTCACAATCTTTCAAAGCTCATTGGATACAGGAGTCGTGCCAGAGGACTGGAGGGTTGCTGATGTTATACCACTATTAAAGAAAGGGGAGAGGGATAAAACAGGAAACTACAGGCTAGTCAGCCTAACAGTGGTGGTGAGGAAGTTATTGGAAGCTATCATCAGAGACAAAATAAATTTTCATTTAGAAAGGCATGGGTGAGTCAAGGAGAGCCAACGTGGATTTGTTAAAGGCAAATCATGTCGAACTAACTTGATTGAATTCTTTGATGTGTGAACGGAGAAGGTTGATCAAGGTATAGCAGTAGATCTTACATATATGGATTTTTGGAAGGCATTCAACAAAGTGCCACACAGGAAGCTTATTATGATGGAAGCCCATGGAATTAAGGGGAAAGTGGCAGTATGGATACAAAATTGGTTCAGTGACAGGAAGCAAAGGGCGGTGCTGGATGGATGTTTTTCAGACTGGGAGGTGGTTTGCAGTGGCGTTCCCCAAGGGTCAGTTTGGGTCCATTACACTTTGCAATTTTTATAAACGACCTAGACTCGGGTGTAGGGAGCAGCATTCTAAAGTTTGCAGATGATATGAAACTTGGCAAAGTAGTAGATAGTGATGAGGATAGTTATAGGCTTCAGGATGACAGACAGGATGGTGAAATGGGCAGAAGCATGGCAGATGGAGTTCAATGTGGTGAAGTGTGAAGTAATGCAATAAAGGGAGGACTAATATGGATAGACTGTATACTATAAATGGCAAGATTTTGAAATGTGCGGATGAGCAGAGAGACCTTGGTGTCCATATACACAAATCCTTAAAGATGGCAGGGTAAATTGATAAGGTGGTTAAAAAAGCACATGGGTTACTTGGGTTTATAAATAGCGGAATAGAATATAAAAGCAAAGAGATCAGGCTGGAACTTTATAAATCACTGGTTTGGCCTCAGTTGGAGTATTGTGGACAATTCTGGGCCCCACACTTGAGGAAAGATGTAAAGGCCTTAGAAAGGATACAGAGGAGGTTTACCAGGATGTTACCCGGGATGAGGGACTTCAGTTATGAGGAGAGGTTGGAAAAGTTAGGACTGTTCTCCTTGGAACGGAGGAGGGGGGAGGAGAAGGGGGGGGG
>JASTWF010000743.1:77426-209532 GCA_030390025.1 Squalus acanthias | reverse complement strand
CACCCTGTCCCTGAAACACTCTCACCCTGTGTCTGAAACACTCTCACCCTGGTCCCTGAAACACTCTCACCCTGTGTCTGAAACACTCTCACCCTGTGTCTGAAACACTCTCACCCTGTGTCTGAAACACTCTCACCCTGTGTCTGAAACACTCTCACCCTGTGTCTGAAACACTCTCACCCTGTCCCTGAAACACTCTCACCCTGGTCTGAAACACTCTCACCCTGTGTCTGAAACACTCTCACCCTGTGTCTGAAACACTCTCACCCTGTGTCTGAAACACTCTCACCCTGTGTCTGAAACACTCTCACCTGTGTCTGAAACACTCTCACCCTGTGTCTGAAACACTCTCACCCTGTGTCTGAAACACTCTCACCCTGTGTCTGAAACACTCTCACCCTGTGTCTGAAACACTCTCACCCTGTGTCTGAAACACTCTCACCCTGTGTCTGAAACACTCTCACCCTGTGTCTGAAACACTCTCACCCTGTCCCTGAAACACTCTCACCCTGTGTCTGAAACACTCTCACCCTGTGTCCTGAAACACTCTCACCCTGTGTCTGAAACACTCTCACCCTGTCCCTGAAACACTCTCACCCTGTGTCTGAAACACTCTCACCCTGTGTCTGAAACACTCTCACCCTGTGTCTGAAACACTCTCACCCTGTGTCTGAAACACTCTCACCCTGTGTCTGAAACACTCTCACCCTGTGTCCTGAAACACTCTCACCCTGTGTCTGAAACACTCTCACCCTGTGTCTGAAACACTCTCACCCTGTGTCTGAAACACTCTCACCCTGTGTCTGAAACACTCTCACCCTGTCTGAAACACTCTCACCCTGTGTCTGAAACACTCTCACCCTGTGTCCTGAAACACTCTCACCCTGTGTCTGAAACACTCTCACCCTGTGTCTGAAACACTCTCACCCTGTGTCTGAAACACTCTCACCCTGTGTCCTGAAACACTCTCACCCTGTGTCTGAAACACTCTCACCCTGTGTCTGAAACACTCTCACCCTGTGTCTGAAACACTCTCACCCTGTGTCCTGAAACACTCTCACCCTGTGTCTGAAACACTCTCACCCTGTGTCTGAAACACTCTCACCCTGTGTCTGAAACACTCTCACCCTGTGTCTGAAACACTCTCACCCTGTGTCTGAAACACTCTCACCCTGTGTCTGAAACACTCTCACCCTGTGTCTGAAACACTCTCACCCTGTGGTCCTGAAACACTCTCACCCTGTGTCTGAAACACTCTCACCCTGTCTGAACGACACTCACCCTGTGTCTGAAACACTCTCACCCTGTGTCTGAAACACTCTCACCCTGGTCTGAAACACTCTCACCCTGTGTCTGAAACACACTCACCCTGTGTCTGAAACACTCTCACCCTGTGTCTGAAACACTCTCACCCTGTCCCTGAAACACTCTCACCCTGTGTCCTGAAACACTCTCACCCTGTGTCCTGAAACACTCTCACCCTGTGTCCTGAAACACTCTCACCCTGTCCCTGAAACACTCTCACCCTGTGTCTGAAACACTCTCACCCTGTGTCCTGAAACACTCTCACCCTGTGTCTGAAACACTCTCACCCTGTGTCTGAAACACTCTCACCCTGTGTCTGAAACACACTCACCCTGTGTCCTGAAACACTCTCACCCTGTGTCTGAAACACTCTCACCCTGTGTCTGAAACACTCTCACCCTGTGTCCTGAAACACTCTCACCCTGTCCTGAAACACTCTCACCCTGTCCTGAAACACTCTCACCCTGTCCTGAAACACTCTCACCCTGTGTCTGAAACACTCTCACCCTGTGTCTGAAACACTCTCACCCTGTGTCTGAAACACTCTCACCCTGTGTCTGAAACACTCTCACCCTGTGTCTGAAACACTCTCACCCTGTGTCTGAAACACTCTCACCCTGTGTCTGAAACACTCTCACCCTGTGTCTGAAACACTCTCACCCTGTGTCTGAAACACACTCACCCTGTGTCTGAAACACTCTCACCCTGTGTCTGAAACACACTCACCCTGTGTCTGAAACACTCTCACCCTGTGTCTGAAACACTCTCACCCTGTGTCTGAAACACTCTCACCCTGGTCCTGAAACACTCTCACCCTGTGTCCTGAAACACTCTCACCCTGTGTCTGAAACACTCTCACCCTGTGTCTGAAACACTCTCACCCTGTGTCTGAAACACTCTCACCCTGTCCTGAAACACTCTCACCCTGTGTCTGAAACACTCTCACCCTGTGTCTGAAACACTCTCACCCTGTGTCTGAAACACTCTCACCCTGTGTCTGAAACACTCTCACCCTGTGTCTGAAACACTCTCACCCTGTGTCCTGAAACACTCTCACCCTGTGTCTGAAACACTCTCACCCTGTGTCTGAAACACTCTCACCCTGTGTCTGAAACACTCTCACCCTGTGTCTGAAACACTCTCACCCTGTGTCTGAAACACTCTCACCCTGTGTCTGAAACACTCTCACCCTGTGTCTGAAACACTCTCACCCTGTGTCTGAAACACTCTCACCCTGTGTCTGAAACACTCTCACCCTGTGTCTGAAACACTCTCACCTGTGTCTGAAACACTCTCACCCTGTGTCTGAAACACTCTCACCCTGTGTCTGAAACACTCTCACCCTGTGTCTGAAACACTCTCACCCTGTGTCTGAAACACTCTCACCCTGTGTCTGAAACACTCTCACCCTGTGTCTGAAACACTCTCACCCCTGTCCCTGAAACACTCTCACCCTGTGTCTGAAACACTCTCACCCTGTGTCTGAAACACTCTCACCCTGTGTCTGAAACACTCTCACCCTGTGTCTGAAACACTCTCACCCTGTGTCTGAAACACACTCACCCTGTGTCTGAAACACTCTCACCCTGTGTCTGAAACACTCTCACCCTGTGTCTGAAACACTCTCACCCTGTGTCTGAAACACTCTCACCCTGTGTCTGAAACACTCTCACCCTGTGTCTGAAACACTCTCACCCTGTGTCTGAAACACTCTCACCCTGTCCTGAAACACTCTCACCCTGTGTCTGAAACACTCTCACCCTGTGTCTGAAACACTCTCACCCTGTGTCTGAAACACTCTCACCCTGTGTCTGAAACACTCTCACCCTGTGTCTGAAACACTCTCACCCTGTGTCCTGAAACACTCTCACCCTGTCCTGAAACACTCTCACCCTGTGTCTGAAACACTCTCACCCTGTGTCTGAAACACTCTCACCCTGTGTCTGAAACACTCTCACCCTGTGTCTGAAACACTCTCACCCTGTGTCTGAAACACTCTCACCCTGTGTCTGAAACACTCTCACCCTGTGTCTGAAACACTCTCACCCTGTGTCTGAAACACTCTCACCCTGTGTCCTGAAACACTCTCACCCTGTGTCCTGAAACACTCTCACCCTGTGTCTGAAACACTCTCACCCTGTGTCTGAAACACTCTCACCCTGTGTCTGAAACACTCTCACCCTGTGTCTGAAACACTCTCACCCTGTGTCTGAAACACTCTCACCCTGTGTCTGAAACACACTCACCCTGTGTCTGAAACACTCTCACCCTGTGTCTGAAACACTCTCACCCTGTGTCTGAAACACTCTCACCCTGTGTCTGAAACACTCTCACCCTGTGTCCTGAAACACTCTCACCCTGTCCCTGAAACACTCTCACCCTGTGTCTGAAACACTCTCACCCTGTCCTGAAACACTCTCACCCTGTGTCCTGAAACACTCTCACCCTGTGTCTGAAACACTCTCACCCTGTGTCTGAAACACTCTCACCCTGTCCTGAAACACTCTCACCCTGTGTCTGAAACACTCTCACCCTGTGTCTGAAACACTCTCACCCTGTGTCTGAAACACTCTCACCCTGTGTCTGAAACACTCTCACCCTGTGTCTGAAACACTCTCACCCTGTGTCTGAAACACTCTCACCCTGTGTCTGAAACACTCTCACCCTGTGTCTGAAACACTCTCACCCTGTGTCTGAAACACTCTCACCCTGTGTCTGAAACACTCTCACCCTGTGTCCTGAAACACTCTCACCCTGTGTCTGAAACACTCTCACCCTGTGTCTGAAACACTCTCACCCTGTGTCTGAAACACTCTCACCCTGTGTCTGAAACACTCTCACCCTGTGTCTGAAACACTCTCACCCTGTGTCTGAAACACTCTCACCCTGTGTCCTGAAACACTCTCACCCTGTGTCTGAAACACTCTCACCCTGTGTCTGAAACACTCTCACCCTGTGTCTGAAACACTCTCACCCTGTGTCTGAAACACTCTCACCCTGTTCTGAAACACTCTCACCCTGTGTCTGAAACACTCTCACCCTGTGTCTGAAACACTCTCACCCTGTGTCCTGAAACACTCTCACCCTGTGTCTGAAACACTCTCACCCTGTGTCTGAAACACTCTCACCCTGTGTCTGAAACACTCTCACCCTGTGTCTGAAACACTCTCACCCTGTGTCTGAAACACTCTCACCCTGTGTCTGAAACACTCTCACCCTGTGTCTGAAACACTCTCACCCTGTGTCCTGAAACACTCTCACCCTGTCCCTGAAACACTCTCACCCTGTGTCTGAAACACTCTCACCCTGTGTCTGAAACACTCTCACCCTGTGTCTGAAACACTCTCACCCTGTGTCTGAAACACTCTCACCCTGTGTCTGAAACACTCTCACCCTGTGTCTGAAACACTCTCACCCTGTGTCTGAAACACTCTCACCCTGTGTCTGAAACACTCTCACCCTGTGTCTGAAACACTCTCACCCTGTGTCTGAAACACTCTCACCCTGTGTCTGAAACACTCTCACCCTGTGTCTGAAACACTCTCACCCTGTGTCTGAAACACTCTCACCCTGTGTCTGAAACACTCTCACCCTGTGTCTGAAACACTCTCACCTGTGTCTGAAACACTCTCACCCTGTGTCTGAAACACTCTCACCCTGTGTCTGAAACACTCTCACCCTGTGTCTGAAACACTCTCACCCTGTGTCTGAAACACTCTCACCCTGTGTCTGAAACACTCTCACCCTGTGTCTGAAACACTCTCACCCTGTGTCTGAAACACTCTCACCCTGTGTCTGAAACACTCTCACCCTGTCCCTGAAACACTCTCACCCTGTGTCTGAAACACTCTCACCCTGTGTCTGAAACACTCTCACCCTGTGTCTGAAACACTCTCACCCTGTGTCTGAAACACTCTCACCCTGTGTCCTGAAACACTCTCACCCTGTGTCCTGAAACACTCTCACCCTGTGTCTGAAACACTCTCACCCTGTGTCTGAAACACTCTCACCCTGTGTCTGAAACACTCTCACCCTGTGTCTGAAACACACTCACCTGTGTCTGAAACACTCACCGTCTAAACACTCCCTGTGTCTGAAACACTCTCACCCTGTGTCTGAAACACTCTCACCCTGTGTCTGAAACACTCTCACCCTGTGTCTGAAACACTCTCACCCTGTGTCTGAAACACTCTCACCCTGTGTCTGAAACACTCTCACCCTGTGTCTGAAACACTCTCACCCTGTGTCTGAAACACTCTCACCCTGTGTCTGAAACACTCTCACCCCTGTGTCTGAAACACTCTCACCCTGTGTCTGAAACACTCTCACCCTGTGTCTGAAACACTCTCACCCTGTCCCTGAAACACTCTCACCCTGTGTCTGAAACACTCTCACCCTGTGTCTGAAACACTCTCACCCTGTGTCCTGAAACACTCTCACCCTGTGTCTGAAACACTCTCACCCTGTGTCTGAAACACTCTCACCCTGTGTCTGAAACACTCTCACCCTGTGTCTGAAACACTCTCACCCTGTGTCTGAAACACTCTCACCCTGTGTCTGAAACACTCTCACCCTGTCCTGAAACACTCTCACCCTGTGTCTGAAACACTCTCACCCTGTGTCTGAAACACTCTCACCCGTGTCTGAAACACTCTCACCCTGTGTCTGAAACACTCTCACCCTGTGTCTGAAACACTCTCACCCTGTGTCCTGAAACACTCTCACCCTGTGTCTGAAACACTCTCACCCTGTGTCTGAAACACTCTCACCCTGTGTCTGAAACACTCTCACCCTGTGTCTGAAACACTCTCACCCTGTGTCTGAAACACTCTCACCCTGTGTCTGAAACACTCTCACCCTGTGTCTGAAACACTCTCACCCTGTGTCTGAAACACTCTCACCCTGTGTCTGAAACACTCTCACCCTGTGTCTGAAACACTCTCACCCTGTGTCTGAAACACTCTCACCCTGTGTCTGAAACACTCTCACCCTGTGTCTGAAACACTCTCACCCTGTGTCTGAAACACTCTCACCCTGTGTCTGAAACACTCTCACCCTGTGTCTGAAACACTCTCACCCTGTGTCTGAAACACTCTCACCCTGTGTCTGAAACACTCTCACCCTGTGTCTGAAACACTCTCACCCTGTCCTGAAACACTCTCACCCTGTGTCTGAAACACTCTCACCCTGTGTCTGAAACACTCTCACCCTGTGTCTGAAACACTCTCACCCTGTGTCTGAAACACTCTCACCCTGTGTCTGAAACACTCTCACCCTGTGTCTGAAACACTCTCACCCTGTGTCTGAAACACTCTCACCCTGTGTCTGAAACACTCTCACCCTGTGTCTGAAACACTCTCACCCTGTGTCTGAAACACTCTCACCCTGTGTCTGAAACACTCTCACCCTGTGTCTGAAACACTCTCACCCTGTCCTGAAACACTCTCACCCTGTGTCTGAAACACTCTCACCCTGTGTCTGAAACACTCTCACCCTGTGTCTGAAACACTCTCACCCTGTGTCTGAAACACTCTCACCCTGTGTCTGAAACACTCTCACCCTGTGTCTGAAACACTCTCACCCTGTGTCTGAAACACTCTCACCCTGTGTCTGAAACACTCTCACCCTGTGTCTGAAACACTCTCACCCTGTGTCTGAAACACTCTCACCCTGTGTCTGAAACACTCTCACCCTGTGTCTGAAACACTCTCACCCTGTCCCTGAAACACTCTCACCCTGTGTCTGAAACACTCTCACCCTGTGTCTGAAACACTCTCACCCTGTGTCTGAAACACTCTCACCCTGTGTCTGAAACACTCTCACCCTGTCCTGAAACACTCTCACCCTGTGTCTGAAACACTCTCACCCTGTGTCTGAAACACTCTCACCCTGTGTCTGAAACACTCTCACCCTGTGTCTGAAACACTCTCACCCTGTGTCTGAAACACTCTCACCCTGTCCCTGAAACACTCTCACCCTGGTCTGAAACACTCTCACCCTGTGTCTGAAACACTCTCACCCTGTGTCTGAAACACTCTCACCCTGTCCCTGAAACACTCTCACCCTGTGTCTGAAACACTCTCACCCTGTGTCTGAAACACTCTCACCCTGTGTCTGAAACACTCTCACCCTGTGTCTGAAACACTCTCACCCTGTGTCTGAAACACTCTCACCCTGTGTCTGAAACACTCTCACCCTGTGTCTGAAACACTCTCACCCTGTCCCTGAAACACTCTCACCCTGTGTCTGAAACACTCTCACCCTGGTCCTGAAACACTCTCACCTGTGTCTGAAACACTCTCACCCTGTGTCTGAAACACTCTCACCCTTGTCTGAAACACTCTCACCCTGTGTCTGAAACACTCTCACCTGTGTCTGAAACACTCTCACCCTGTGTCTGAAACACTCTCACCCTGTGTCTGAAACACTCTCACCCTGTGTCTGAAACACTCTCACCCTGTCCCTGAAACACTCTCACCCTGTGTCTGAAACACTCTCACCCTGTGTCCTGAAACACTCTCACCCTGTGTCTGAAACACTCTCACCCTGTGTCTGAAACACTCTCACCCTGTGTCTGAAACACTCTCACCCTGTGTCTGAAACACTCTCACCCTGTGTCTGAAACACTCTCACCCTGTGTCTGAAACACTCTCACCCTGTGTCTGAAACACTCTCACCCTGTGTCTGAAACACTCTCACCCTGTGTCTGAAACACTCTCACCCTGTGTCTGAAACACTCTCACCCTGTCCCTGAAACACTCTCACCCTGTGTCTGAAACACTCTCACCCTGTGTCTGAAACACTCTCACCCTGTGTCTGAAACACTCTCACCCTGTGTCTGAAACACTCTCACCCTGTGTCTGAAACACTCTCACCCTGTGTCTGAAACACTCTCACCCTGTCCCTGAAACACTCTCACCCTGTGTCTGAAAACACTCTCACCCTGTGTCTGAAACACTCTCACCCTGTGTCTGAAACACTCTCACCCTGTGTCTGAAACACTCTCACCCTGTGTCTGAAACACTCTCACCCTGTCCCTGAAACACTCTCACCCTGTGTCTGAAACACTCTCACCCTGTGTCTGAAACACTCTCACCCTGTGTCTGAAACACTCTCACCCTGTGTCCTGAAACACTCTCACCCTGTGTCTGAAACACTCTCACCCTGTGTCTGAAACACTCTCACCCTGTGTCTGAAACACTCTCACCCTGTGTCTGAAACACTCTCACCCTGTGTCTGAAACACTCTCACCCTGTCCTGAAACACTCTCACCCTGTGTCTGAAACACTCTCACCCTGTGTCTGAAACACTCTCACCCTGTGTCTGAAACACTCTCACCCTGTGTCTGAAACACTCTCACCCTGTGTCTGAAACACTCTCACCCTGTGTCTGAAACACTCTCACCCTGTGTCTGAAACACTCTCACCCTGTGTCTGAAACACTCTCACCCTGTGTCTGAAACACTCTCACCCTGTGTCTGAAACACTCTCACCCTGTGTCTGAAACACTCTCACCCTGTGTCCTGAAACACTCTCACCCTGTGTCTGAAACACTCTCACCCTGTGTCTGAAACACTCTCACCCTGTGTCTGAAACACTCTCACCCTGTGTCTGAAACACTCTCACCCTGTGTCTGAAACACTCTCACCCTGTGTCTGAAACACTCTCACCCTGTGTCTGAAACACTCTCACCCTGTGTCCTGAAACACTCTCACCCTGTGTCTGAAACACTCTCACCCTGTGTCTGAAACACTCTCACCCTGTGTCTGAAACACTCTCACCCTGTGTCTGAAACACTCTCACCCTGTGTCTGAAACACTCTCACCCTGTGTCTGAAACACTCTCACCCTGTGTCTGAAACACTCTCACCTGTGTCTGAAACACTCTCACCCTGTGTCTGAAACACTCTCACCCTGTGTCTGAAACACTCTCACCCTGTGTCTGAAACACTCTCACCCTGTGTCTGAAACACTCTCACCCTGTGTCTGAAACACTCTCACCCTGTGTCTGAAACACTCTCACCCTGTCCTGAAACACTCTCACCCTGTCCCTGAAACACTCTCACCCTGTGTCTGAAACACTCTCACCCTGTCCTGAAACACTCTCACCCTGTGTCTGAAACACTCTCACCCTGTGTCTGAAACACTCTCACCCTGTGTCTGAAACACTCTCACCCTGTGTCTGAAACACTCTCACCCTGTGTCCTGAAACACTCTCACCCTGTGTCTGAAACACTCTCACCCTGTGTCTGAAACACTCTCACCCTGTGTCTGAAACACTCTCACCCTGTGTCTGAAACACTCTCACCCTGTGTCTGAAACACTCTCACCCTGTGTCTGAAACACTCTCACCCTGTGTCTGAAACACTCTCACCCTGTGTCTGAAACACTCTCACCCTGTGTCTGAAACACTCTCACCCTGTGTCTGAAACACTCTCACCCTGTGTCTGAAACACTCTCACCCTGTGTCTGAAACACTCTCACCCTGTGTCTGAAACACTCTCACCCTGTGTCTGAAACACTCTCACCCTGTGTCTGAAACACTCTCACCCTGTGTCCTGAAACACTCTCACCCTGTGTCTGAAACACTCTCACCCTGTGTCTGAAACACTCTCACCCTGTGTCTGAAACACTCTCACCCTGTGTCTGAAACACTCTCACCCTGTGTCCTGAAACACTCTCACCCTGTGTCTGAAACACTCTCACCCTGTGTCTGAAACACTCTCACCCTGTGTCTGAAACACTCTCACCCTGTCCCTGAAACACTCTCACCCTGTGTCTGAAACACTCTCACCCTGTGTCTGAAACACTCTCACCCTGTGTCTGAAACACTCTCACCCTGTGTCTGAAACACTCTCACCCTGTGTCTGAAACACTCTCACCCTGTCCTGAAACACTCTCACCCTGTGTCTGAAACACTCTCACCCTGTCCTGAAACACTCTCACCCTGTGTCTGAAACACTCTCACCCTGTGTCTGAAACACTCTCACCCTGTGTCTGAAACACTCTCACCCTGTGTCTGAAACACTCTCACCCTGTGTCTGAAACACTCTCACCCTGTGTCCTGAAACACTCTCACCCTGTGTCTGAAACACTCTCACCCTGTGTCTGAAACACTCTCACCCTGTGTCTGAAACACTCTCACCCTGTGTCTGAAACACTCTCACCCTGTGTCCTGAAACACTCTCACCCTGTCCTGAAACACTCTCACCCTGTGTCTGAAACACTCTCACCCTGTGTCTGAAACACTCTCACCCTGTGTCTGAAACACTCTCACCCTGTGTCTGAAACACTCTCACCCTGTCCCTGAAACACTCTCACCCTGTGTCTGAAACACTCTCACCCTGTGTCTGAAACACTCTCACCCTGTGTCTGAAACACTCTCACCCTGTGTCTGAAACACTCTCACCCTGTGTCTGAAACACTCTCACCCTGTGTCTGAAACACTCTCACCCTGTGTCTGAAACACTCTCACCCTGTGTCTGAAACACTCTCACCCTGTCCCTGAAACACTCTCACCCTGTGTCTGAAACACTCTCACCCTGTGTCTGAAACACTCTCACCCTGTGTCTGAAACACTCTCACCCTGTGTCTGAAACACTCTCACCCTGGTCCTGAAACACTCTCACCCTGTGTCTGAAACACTCTCACCCTGTGTCTGAAACACTCTCACCCTGGTCTGAAACACTCTCACCCTGTGTCTGAAACACTCTCACCCTGTGTCTGAAACACTCTCACCCTGTGTCTGAAACACTCTCACCTGTGTCTGAAACACTCTCACCCTGTGTCTGAAACACTCTCACCCTGTCCTGAAACACTCTCACCCTGTGTCTGAAACACTCTCACCCTGTGTCTGAAACACTCTCACCCTGTCCCTGAAACACTCTCACCCTGTGTCTGAAACACTCTCACCCTGTGTCTGAAACACTCTCACCCTGTGTCTGAAACACTCTCACCCTGTGTCTGAAACACTCTCACCCTGTGTCTGAAACACTCTCACCCTGTGTCTGAAACACTCTCACCCTGTGTCTGAAACACTCTCACCCTGTGTCCTGAAACACTCTCACCCTGTGTCTGAAACACTCTCACCCTGTGTCTGAAACACTCTCACCCTGTGTCCTGAAACACTCTCACCCTGTGTCTGAAACACTCTCACCCTGTGTCTGAAACACTCTCACCCTGTGTCTGAAACACTCTCACCCTGTCCTGAAACACTCTCACCCTGTGTCTGAAACACTCTCACCCTGGTCCTGAAACACTCTCACCCTGTGTCTGAAACACTCTCACCCTGTGTCCTGAAACACTCTCACCCTGTGTCTGAAACACTCTCACCCTGTGTCTGAAACACTCTCACCCTGTGTCTGAAACACTCTCACCCTGTGTCTGAAACACTCTCACCCTGTGTCTGAAACACTCTCACCCTGTGTCTGAAACACTCTCACCCTGTGTCTGAAACACTCTCACCCTGTGTCTGAAACACTCTCACCCTGTGTCTGAAACACTCTCACCCTGTGTCTGAAACACTCTCACCCTGTGTCTGAAACACTCTCACCCTGTGTCTGAAACACTCTCACCCTGTGTCTGAAACACTCTCACCCTGTGTCTGAAACACTCTCACCCTGTGTCTGAAACACTCTCACCCTGTGTCTGAAACACTCTCACCCTGTGTCTGAAACACTCTCACCCTGTGTCTGAAACACTCTCACCCTGTGTCTGAAACACTCTCACCCTGTGTCTGAAACACTCTCACCCTGTGTCTGAAACACTCTCACCCTGTGTCTGAAACACTCTCACCCTGTGTCTGAAACACTCTCACCCTGTGTCTGAAACACTCTCACCCTGTGTCTGAAACACTCTCACCCTGTGTCTGAAACACTCTCACCCTGTGTCTGAAACACTCTCACCCTGTGTCTGAAACACTCTCACCCTGTGTCTGAAACACTCTCACCCTGTGTCTGAAACACTCTCACCCTGTCCTGAAACACTCTCACCCTGTGTCTGAAACACTCTCACCCTGTGTCTGAAACACTCTCACCCTGGTCTGAAACACTCTCACCCTTGTCCTGAAACACTCTCACCCTGTGTCTGAAACACTCTCACCCTGTGTCTGAAACACTCTCACCCTGTGTCTGAAACACTCTCACCCTGTGTCTGAAACACTCTCACCCTGTGTCTGAAACACTCTCACCCTGTGTCTGAAACACTCTCACCCTGTGTCTGAAACACTCTCACCCTGTGTCTGAAACACTCTCACCCTGTGTCCTGAAACACTCTCACCCTGTGTCTGAAACACTCTCACCCTGTGTCTGAAACACTCTCACCCTGTCCCTGAAACACTCTCACCCTGTGTCTGAAACACTCTCACCCTGTGTCTGAAACACTCTCACCCTGTGTCTGAAACACTCTCACCCTGTGTCTGAAACACTCTCACCCTGTCCTGAAACACTCTCACCCTGTGTCTGAAACACTCTCACCCTGGTCCTGAAACACTCTCACCCTGTGTCTGAAACACTCTCACCCTGTGTCTGAAACACTCTCACCCTGTGTCTGAAACACTCTCACCCTGTGTCTGAAACACTCTCACCCTGTGTCTGAAACACTCTCACCCTGTGTCTGAAACACTCTCACCCTGTCCTGAAACACTCTCACCCTGTGTCTGAAACACTCTCACCCTGTGTCTGAAACACTCTCACCCTGTGTCTGAAACACTCTCACCCTGTGTCTGAAACACTCTCACCCTGTGTCTGAAACACTCTCACCCTGTGTCTGAAACACTCTCACCCTGTGTCTGAAACACTCTCACCCTGTCCCTGAAACACTCTCACCCTGTGTCTGAAACACTCTCACCCTGTGTCTGAAACACTCTCACCCTGTGTCTGAAACACTCTCACCCTGTGTCTGAAACACTCTCACCCTGTGTCTGAAACACTCTCACCTGTGTCTGAAACACTCTCACCCTGTGTCTGAAACACTCTCACCCTGTGTCTGAAACACTCTCACCCTGTGTCTGAAACACTCTCACCCTGTGTCTGAAACACTCTCTACCCTGTGTCTGAAACACTCTCACCCTGTGTCTGAACACTCTCACCCTGTCCTGAAAACACTCTCACCCTGTGTCTGAAACACTCTCACCCTGTCCTGAAACACTCTCACCCTGTGTCTGAAACACTCTCACCCTGTCCCTGAAACACTCTCACCCTGTGTCTGAAACACTCTCACCCTGTGTCTGAAACACTCTCACCCTGTCCGTCTGAAACACTCTCACCCCTGTCCTGAAACACTCTCACCCTGTGTCTGAAACACTCTCACCCTGTCCCTGAAACACTCTCACCCTGTGTCTGAAACACACTCACCCTGTGTCTGAAACACTCTCACCCTGTGTCTGAAACACTCTCACCCTGTCCCTGAAACACTCTCACCCTGTGTCTGAAACACTCTCACCCTGTGTCCTGAAACACTCTCACCCTGTCCCTGAAACACTCTCACCCTGTGTCCTGAAACACTCTCACCCTGTCCCTGAAACACTCTCACCCTGTGTCTGAAACACTCTCACCCTGTTCTGAAACACTCTCACCCTGTGTCCTGAAACACTCTCACCCTGTGTCTGAAACACTCTCACCCTGTGTCTGAAACACTCTCACCCTGTGTCTGAAACACTCTCACCCTGTGTCTGAAACACTCTCACCCTGTGTCTGAAACACTCTCACCCTGTGTCTGAAACACTCTCACCCTGTGTCTGAAACACACTCACCCTGTGTCTGAAACACTCTCACCCTGTGTCTGAAACACTCTCACCCTGTGTCCTGAAACACACTCACCCTGTGTCCTGAAACACTCTCACCCTGTGTCCTGAAACACTCTCACCCTGTCCCTGAAACACTCTCACCCTGTGTCTGAAACACTCTCACCCTGTGTCTGAAACACTCTCACCCTGTGTCTGAAACACTCTCACCCTGTGTCTGAAACACTCTCACCCTGTGTCTGAAACACTCTCACCCTGTGTCTGAAACACTCTCACCCTGTGTCTGAAACACTCTCACCCTGTCCTGAAACACTCTCACCCTGTGTCCTGAAACACTCTCACCCTGTGTCCTGAAACACTCTCACCCTGTCCTGAAACACTCTCACCCTGTCCTGAAACACTCTCACCCTGTGTCTGAAACACTCTCACCCTGTGTCTGAAACACTCTCACCCTGTGTCTGAAACACTCTCACCCTGTGTCTGAAACACTCTCACCCTGTGTCTGAAACACTCTCACCCTGTCCCTGAAACACTCTCACCCTGTGTCTGAAACACTCTCACCCTGTGTCTGAAACACTCTCACCCTGTGTCTGAAACACTCTCACCCTGTGTCTGAAACACTCTCACCCTGTGTCTGAAACACTCTCACCCTGTCCCTGAAACACTCTCACCCTGTGTCTGAAACACTCTCACCCTGTGTCTGAAACACTCTCACCCTGTGTCTGAAACACTCTCACCCTGTGTCTGAAACACTCTCACCCTGTCCTGAAACACTCTCACCCTGTGTCTGAAACACTCTCACCCTGTGTCTGAAACACTCTCACCCTGTGTCTGAAACACTCTCACCCTGTGTCTGAAACACTCTCACCCTGTCCCTGAAACACTCTCACCCTGTGTCTGAAACACTCTCACCCTGTGTCTGAAACACTCTCACCCTGTGTCTGAAACACTCTCACCCTGTGTCTGAAACACTCTCACCCTGTCCTGAAACACTCTCACCCTGTGTCTGAAACACTCTCACCCTGTGTCTGAAACACTCTCACCCTGTGTCTGAAACACTCTCACCCTGTGTCTGAAACACTCTCAC
Organism: Squalus acanthias; assembly: GCA_030390025.1. Lineage (NCBI taxonomy): Eukaryota > Metazoa > Chordata > Chondrichthyes > Squaliformes > Squalidae > Squalus > Squalus acanthias. Next base: position 194,400 of record JASTWF010000743.1, on the reverse strand, counting down.
CCTGTGTCTGAAACACTCTCACCCTGTGTCTGAAACACTCTCACCCTGTGTCTGAAACACTCTCACCCTGTGTCCTGAAACACTCTCACCCTGTGTCTGAAACACTCTCACCCTGTGTCCTGAAACACTCTCACCCTGTGTCTGAAACACTCTCACCCTGTGTCTGAAACACTCTCACCCTGTGTCTGAAACACTCTCACCCTGTGTCTGAAACACTCTCACCCTGTGTCTGAAACACTCTCACCCTGTGTCTGAAACACTCTCACCCTGTGTCTGAAACACTCTCACCCTGTGTCTGAAACACTCTCACCCTGTGTCTGAAACACTCTCACCCTGTGTCTGAAACACTCTCACCCTGTGTCTGAAACACTCTCACCCTGTGTCTGAAACACTCTCACCCTGTGTCTGAAACACTCTCACCCTGTCCTGAAACACTCTCACCCTGTGTCTGAAACACTCTCACCCTGTGTCTGAAACACTCTCACCCTGTGTCTGAAACACTCTCACCCTGTGTCTGAAACACTCTCACCCTGGTCCCTGAAACACTCTCACCCTGTGTCTGAAACACTCTCACCCTGTGTCTGAAACACTCTCACCCTGTGTCTGAAACACTCTCACCCTGTGTCTGAAACACTCTCACCCTGTGTCTGAAACACTCTCACCCTGTGTCTGAAACACTCTCACCCTGTGTCTGAAACACTCTCACCCTGTGTCTGAAACACTCTCACCCTGTGTCTGAAACACTCTCACCCTGTGTCTGAAACACTCTCACCCTGTGTCCTGAAACACTCTCACCCTGTGTCTGAAACACTCTCACCCTGTGTCTGAAACACTCTCACCCTGTGTCTGAAACACTCTCACCCTGTGTCTGAAACACTCTCACCCTGTGTCTGAAACACTCTCACCCTGTGTCTGAAACACTCTCACCCTGTGTCTGAAACACTCTCACCCTGTGTCTGAAACACTCTCACCCTGTGTCTGAAACACTCTCACCCTGTGTCTGAAACACTCTCACCCTGTGTCTGAAACACTCTCACCCTGTGTCTGAAACACTCTCACCCTGTGTCTGAAACACTCTCACCCTGTGTCTGAAACACTCTCACCCTGTGTCTGAAACACTCTCACCCTGTGTCTGAAACACTCTCACCCTGTGTCTGAAACACTCTCACCCTGTGTCTGAAACACTCTCACCCTGTGTCTGAAACACTCTCACCCTGTGTCTGAAACACTCTCACCCTGTCCTGAAACACTCTCACCCTGGTCTGAAACACTCTCACCCTGTGTCTGAAACACTCTCACCCTGTGTCTGAAACACTCTCACCCTGTGTCTGAAACACTCTCACCCTGTGTCTGAAACACTCTCACCCTGTGTCTGAAACACTCTCACCCTGTGTCTGAAACACTCTCACCCTGTGTCTGAAACACTCTCACCCTGTGTCTGAAACACTCTCACCCTGTGTCTGAAACACTCTCACCCTGTGTCTGAAACACTCTCACCCTGTGTCTGAAACACTCTCACCCTGTCCCTGAAACACTCTCACCCTGTGTCTGAAACACTCTCACCCTGTGTCTGAAACACTCTCACCCTGTGTCTGAAACACTCTCACCCTGTGTCTGAAACACTCTCACCCTGTGTCTGAAACACTCTCACCCTGTGTCTGAAACACTCTCACCCTGTTCCTGAAACACTCTCACCCTGTGTCTGAAACACTCTCACCCTGTGTCTGAAACACTCTCACCCTGTGTCTGAAACACTCTCACCCTGTCCCTGAAACACTCTCACCCTGTGTCTGAAACACTCTCACCCTGTGTCTGAAACACTCTCACCCTGTGTCCTGAAACACTCTCACCCTGTGTCTGAAACACTCTCACCCTGTGTCTGAAACACTCTCACCCTGTGTCTGAAACACTCTCACCCTGTGTCTGAAACACTCTCACCCTGTGTCTGAAACACTCTCACCCTGTGTCTGAAACACTCTCACCCTGTGTCTGAAACACTCTCACCCTGTGTCTGAAACACTCTCACCCTGTGTCTGAAACACTCTCACCCTGTGTCTGAAACACTCTCACCCTGTGTCTGAAACACTCTCACCCTGTGTCTGAAACACTCTCACCCTGTGTCTGAAACACTCTCACCCTGTGTCTGAAACACTCTCACCCTGTGTCTGAAACACTCTCACCCTGTGTCTGAAACACTCTCACCCTGTGTCTGAAACACTCTCACCCTGTGTCTGAAACACTCTCACCCTGTGTCTGAAACACTCTCACCCTGTGTCTGAAACACTCTCACCCTGTGTCCTGAAACACTCTCACCCTGTGTCTGAAACACTCTCACCCTGTCCCTGAAACACTCTCACCCTGTGTCTGAAACACTCTCACCCTGTGTCTGAAACACTCTCACCCTGTGTCTGAAACACTCTCACCCTGTGTCTGAAACACTCTCACCCTGTGTCTGAAACACTCTCACCCTGTGTCTGAAACACTCTCACCCTGTGTCTGAAACACTCTCACCCTGTGTCTGAAACACTCTCACCCTGTCCTGAAACACTCTCACCCTGTGTCTGAAACACTCTCACCCTGTGTCTGAAACACTCTCACCCTGTGTCTGAAACACTCTCACCCTGTGTCTGAAACACTCTCACCCTGTGTCTGAAACACTCTCACCCTGTGTCTGAAACACTCTCACCCTGTGTCTGAAACACTCTCACCCTGTGTCTGAAACACTCTCACCCTGTGTCTGAAACACTCTCACCCTGTGTCTGAAACACTCTCACCCTGTGTCTGAAACACTCTCACCCTGTGTCTGAAACACTCTCACCCTGTGTCTGAAACACTCTCACCCTGTCCCTGAAACACTCTCACCCTGTGTCTGAAACACTCTCACCCTGTGTCTGAAACACTCTCACCCTGTGTCTGAAACACTCTCACCCTGTGTCTGAAACACTCTCACCCTGTGTCCTGAAACACTCTCACCCTGTGTCTGAAACACTCTCACCCTGTGTCTGAAACACTCTCACCCTGTGTCTGAAACACTCTCACCCTGTCCTGAAACACTCTCACCCTGTCCTGAAACACTCTCACCCTGTGTCTGAAACACTCTCACCCTGGTCCTGAAACACTCTCACCCTGTGTCCTGAAACACTCTCACCCTGTGTCTGAAACACTCTCACCCTGTGTCTGAAACACTCTCACCCTGTGTCTGAAACACTCTCACCCTGTGTCTGAAACACTCTCACCCTGTGTCTGAAACACTCTCACCCTGTGTCTGAAACACTCTCACCCTGTGTCTGAAACACTCTCACCCTGTGTCTGAAACACTCTCACCCTGTGTCTGAAACACTCTCACCCTGTCCCTGAAACACTCTCACCCTGTGTCCTGAAACACTCTCACCCTGTGTCTGAAACACTCTCACCCTGTGTCTGAAACACTCTCACCCTGTGTCTGAAACACTCTCACCCTGTGTCTGAAACACTCTCACCCTGTGTCTGAAACACTCTCACCCTGTGTCTGAAACACTCTCACCCTGTGTCTGAAACACTCTCACCCTGTGTCTGAAACACTCTCACCCTGTGTCTGAAACACTCTCACCCTGTGTCTGAAACACTCTCACCCTGTGTCTGAAACACTCTCACCCTGTGTCTGAAACACTCTCACCCTGTGTCTGAAACACTCTCACCCTGTGTCTGAAACACTCTCACCCTGTGTCTGAAACACTCTCACCCTGTGTCTGAAACACTCTCACCCTGTGTCTGAAACACTCTCACCCTGTGTCTGAAACACTCTCACCCTGTGTCTGAAACACTCTCACCCTGTGTCTGAAACACTCTCACCCTGTGTCTGAAACACTCTCACCCTGTGTCTGAAACACTCTCACCCTGTGTCTGAAACACTCTCACCCTGTCCCTGAAACACTCTCACCCTGTGTCTGAAACACTCTCACCCTGTCCCTGAAACACTCTCACCCTGTGTCTGAAACACTCTCACCCTGTGTCTGAAACACTCTCACCCTGTGTCTGAAACACTCTCACCCTGTGTCTGAAACACTCTCACCCTGTGTCTGAAACACTCTCACCCTGTCCCTGAAACACTCTCACCCTGTGTCTGAAACACTCTCACCCTGTGTCTGAAACACTCTCACCCTGTGTCTGAAACACTCTCACCCTGTGTCTGAAACACTCTCACCCTGTGTCTGAAACACTCTCACCCTGTGTCTGAAACACTCTCACCCTGTCCCTGAAACACTCTCACCCTGTCCCTGAAACACTCTCACCCTGTGTCTGAAACACTCTCACCCTGTGTCTGAAACACTCTCACCCTGTGTCTGAAACACTCTCACCCTGTGTCTGAAACACTCTCACCCTGTGTCTGAAACACTCTCACCCTGTGTCTGAACACTCTCACCCTGTGTCTGAAACACTCTCACCCTGTGTCTGAAACACTCTCACCCTGTGTCTGAAACACTCTCACCCTGGTCTGAAACACTCTCACCCTGTGTCTGAAACACTCTCACCCTGTGTCTGAAACACTCTCACCCTGGTCTGAAACACTCTCACCCTGTGTCTGAAACACTCTCACCCTGTGTCTGAAACACTCTCACCCTGTGTCTGAAACACTCTCACCCTGTGTCTGAAACACTCTCACCCTGTCCTGAAACACTCTCACCCTGTGTCTGAAACACTCTCACCCTGTGTCTGAAACACTCTCACCCTGTGTCTGAAACACTCTCACCCTGTCCCTGAAACACTCTCACCCTGTGTCTGAAACACTCTCACCCTGTGTCTGAAACACTCTCACCCTGTGTCCTGAAACACACTCACCCTGTGTCTGAAACACTCTCACCCTGTCCTGAAACACTCTCACCCTGTGTCTGAAACACTCTCACCCTGTCCTGAAACACTCTCACCCTGTGTCCTGAAACACTCTCACCCTGTGTCTGAAACACTCTCACCCTGTGTCTGAAACACTCTCACCCTGTGTCTGAAACACTCTCACCCTGTCCCTGAAACACTCTCACCCTGTGTCTGAAACACTCTCACCCTGTGTCTGAAACACTCTCACCCTGTGTCTGAAACACTCTCACCCTGTGTCTGAAACACTCTCACCCTGTGTCTGAAACACTCTCACCCTGTGTCCTGAAACACTCTCACCCTGTCCCTGAAACACTCTCACCCTGTGTCTGAAACACTCTCACCCTGTCCTGAAACACTCTCACCCTGTGTCTGAAACACTCTCACCCTGTGTCTGAAACACTCTCACCCTGTGTCTGAAACACTCTCACCCTGTGTCTGAAACACTCTCACCCTGTGTCTGAAACACTCTCACCCTGTGTCTGAAACACTCTCACCCTGTCCTGAAACACTCTCACCCTGTGTCTGAAACACTCTCACCCTGTGTCTGAAACACTCTCACCCTGTGTCTGAAACACTCTCACCCTGTGTCTGAAACACTCTCACCCTGTGTCTGAAACACTCTCACCCTGTCCCTGAAACACTCTCACCCTGTGTCTGAAACACTCTCACCCTGTGTCTGAAACACTCTCACCCTGTGTCTGAAACACTCTCACCCTGTGTCTGAAACACTCTCACCCTGTGTCTGAAACACTCTCACCCTGTGTCCTGAAACACTCTCACCCTGTGTCTGAAACACTCTCACCCTGTGTCTGAAACACTCTCACCCTGTCCCTGAAACACTCTCACCCTGTGTCTGAAACACTCTCACCCTGTGTCTGAAACACTCTCACCCTGTGTCTGAAACACTCTCACCCTGTGTCTGAAACACTCTCACCCTGTGTCTGAAACACTCTCACCCTGTGTCTGAAACACTCTCACCCTGTGTCTGAAACACTCTCACCCTGTCCTGAAACACTCTCACCCTGTGTCTGAAACACTCTCACCCTGTGTCTGAAACACTCTCACCCTGTGTCTGAAACACTCTCACCCTGTGTCTGAAACACTCTCACCCTGTGTCTGAAACACTCTCACCCTGTGTCTGAAACACTCTCACCCTGTCCCTGAAACACTCTCACCCTGTGTCTGAAACACTCTCACCCTGTGTCTGAAACACTCTCACCCTGTGTCTGAAACACTCTCACCCTGTGTCTGAAACACTCTCACCCTGTGTCTGAAACACTCTCACCCTGTGTCTGAAACACACTCACCCTGTGTCTGAAACACTCTCACCCTGTGTCTGAAACACTCTCACCCTGTGTCTGAAACACTCTCACCCTGTGTCTGAAACACTCTCACCCTGTGTCTGAAACACTCTCACCCTGTGTCTGAAACACTCTCACCCTGTGTCTGAAACACTCTCACCCTGTCCTGAAACACTCTCACCCTGTGTCCTGAAACACTCTCACCCTGTGTCTGAAACACTCTCACCCTGTCCTGAAACACTCTCACCCTGTGTCTGAAACACTCTCACCCTGTGTCTGAAACACACTCACCCTGTCACTGAAACACACTCACCCTGTGTCTGAAACACTCTCACCCTGTGTCCTGAAACACTCTCACCCTGTGTCTGAAACACACTCACCCTGTGTCTGAAACACTCTCACCCTGTGTCCTGAAACACTCTCACCCTGTCCCTGAAACACTCTCACCCTGTGTCTGAAACACTCTCACCCTGTGTCTGAAACACTCTCACCCTGTGTCCTGAAACACTCTCACCCTGTCCTGAAACACTCTCACCCTGTCCCTGAAACACTCTCACCCTGTCCCTGAAACACTCTCACCCTGTGTCTGAAACACTCTCACCCTGTGTCTGAAACACTCTCACCCTGTGTCTGAAACACTCTCACCCTGTCTGAAACACTCTCACCCTGTGTCTGAAACACTCTCACCCTGTCCCTGAAACACTCTCACCCTGTGTCTGAAACACTCTCACCCTGTGTCTGAAACACTCTCACCCTGTGTCTGAAACACTCTCACCCTGTGTCTGAAACACACTCACCCTGTGTCTGAAACACTCTCACCCTGTGTCTGAAACACTCTCACCCTGTGTCTGAAACACTCTCACCCTGTGTCTGAAACACTCTCACCCTGTGTCTGAAACACTCTCACCCTGTCCTGAAACACTCTCACCCTGTGTCTGAAACACTCTCACCCTGTGTCTGAAACACTCTCACCCTGTGTCTGAAACACTCTCACCCTGTGTCTGAAACACACTCACCCTGTGTCTGAAACACTCTCACCCTGTGTCTGAAACACTCTCACCCTGTGTCTGAAACACTCTCACCCTGTGTCTGAAACACTCTCACCCTGTGTCTGAAACACTCTCACCCTGTGTCTGAAACACTCTCACCCTGTGTCTGAAACACTCTCACCCTGTCCCTGAAACACTCTCACCCTGTGTCTGAAACACTCTCACCCTGTGTCTGAAACACTCTCACCCTGTGTCTGAAACACTCTCACCCTGTGTCTGAAACACTCTCACCCTGTGTCTGAAACACTCTCACCCTGTGTCTGAAACACTCTCACCCTGTGTCTGAAACACTCTCACCCTGTGTCTGAAACACTCTCACCCTGTGTCTGAAACACTCTCACCCTGTGTCTGAAACACTCTCACCCTGTGTCTGAAACACACTCACCCTGTGTCTGAAACACTCTCACCCTGTGTCTGAAACACTCTCACCCTGTGTCTGAAACACACTCACCCTGTGTCTGAAACACTCTCACCCTGTGTCTGAAACACTCTCACCCTGTGTCTGAAACACTCTCACCCTGTGTCCTGAAACACTCTCACCCTGTGTCTGAAACACACTCACCCTGTGTCTGAAACACTCTCACCCTGTGTCTGAAACACTCTCACCCTGTGTCTGAAACACTCTCACCCTGTCCCTGAAACACTCTCACCCTGTGTCTGAAACACTCTCACCCTGTCCCTGAAACACTCTCACCCTGTCCCTGAAACACTCTCACCCTGTCCCTGAAACACTCTCACCCTGTCCCTGAAACACTCTCACCCTGTGTCTGAAACACTCTCACCCTGTCCTGAAACACTCTCACCCTGTCCCTGAAACACTCTCACCCTGTCCCTGAAACACTCTCACCCTGTCCCTGAAACACTCTCACCCTGTGTCTGAAACACTCTCACCCTGTGTCTGAAACACTCTCACCCTGTCCCTGAAACACACTCACCCTGTGTCTGAAACACTCTCACCCTGGTCCTGAAACACTCTCACCCTGTGTCCTGAAACACACTCACCCTGTCCTGAAACACTCTCACCCTGTCCCTGAAACACTCTCACCCTGTGTCCTGAAACACACTCACCCTGTGTCTGAAACACTCTCACCCTGTGTCTGAAACACTCTCACCCTGTCCCTGAAACACTCTCACCCTGTCCCTGAAACACACTCACCCTGTCCTGAAACACTCTCACCCTGTCCCTGAAACACTCTCACCCTGTGTCTGAAACACACTCACCCTGTCCCTGAAACACTCTCACCCTGTGTCTGAAACACTCTCACCCTGTGTCTGAAACACTCTCACCCTGTGTCTGAAACACACTCACCCTGTCCTGAAACACTCTCACCCTGTGTCTGAAACACTCTCACCCTGTCCCTGAAACACTCTCACCCTGTGTCTGAAACACTCTCACCCTGTGTCTGAAACACTCTCACCCTGTCCCTGAAACACTCTCACCCTGTGTCTGAAACACTCTCACCCTGTCCCTGAAACACTCTCACCCTGTGTCTGAAACACTCTCACCCTGTGTCTGAAACACTCTCACCCTGTGTCTGAAACACTCTCACCCTGTGTCTGAAACACTCTCACCCTGTGTCTGAAACACTCTCACCCTGTGTCTGAAACACTCTCACCCTGTGTCTGAAACACTCTCACCCTGTGTCTGAAACACTCTCACCCTGTGTCTGAAACACTCTCACCCTGTGTCTGAAACACTCTCACCCTGTCCTGAAACACTCTCACCCTGTGTCTGAAACACTCTCACCCTGTGTCCTGAAACACTCTCACCCTGTCCTGAAACACTCTCACCCTGTGTCTGAAACACTCTCACCCTGGTCTGAAACACTCTCACCCTGTCCCTGAAACACTCTCACCCTGTCCCTGAAACACTCTCACCCTGGTCTGAAACACTCTCACCCTGTGTCCTGAAACACTCTCACCCTGTGTCTGAAACACTCTCACCCTGTGTCTGAAACACTCTCACCCTGTGTCTGAAACACTCTCACCCTGTCCCTGAAACACTCTCACCCTGTCTGAAACACTCTCACCCTGTGTCTGAAACACTCTCACCCTGTGTCTGAAACACTCTCACCCTGTGTCTGAAACACTCTCACCCTGTGTCTGAAACACTCTCACCCTGTGTCTGAAACACTCTCACCCTGTCCCTGAAACACTCTCACCCTGTGTCTGAAACACTCTCACCCTGTGTCTGAAACACTCTCACCCTGTGTCTGAAACACTCTCACCCTGTGTCTGAAACACTCTCACCCTGTGTCTGAAACACTCTCACCCTGTGTCTGAAACACTCTCACCCTGTGTCTGAAACACTCTCACCCTGTGTCTGAAACACTCTCACCCTGTGTCTGAAACACTCTCACCCTGTGTCTGAAACACTCTCACCCTGTGTCTGAAACACTCTCACCCTGTGTCTGAAACACTCTCACCCTGTGTCTGAAACACTCTCACCCTGTGTCTGAAACACTCTCACCCTGTGTCTGAAACACTCTCACCCTGTGTCTGAAACACTCTCACCCTGTGTCTGAAACACTCTCACCCTGTGTCTGAAACACTCTCACCCTGTGTCTGAAACACTCTCACCCTGTGTCTGAAACACTCTCACCCTGTGTCTGAAACACTCTCACCCTGTGTCTGAAACACTCTCACCCTGTGTCTGAAACACTCTCACCCTGTGTCTGAAACACTCTCACCCTGTGTCTGAAACACTCTCACCCTGTGTCTGAAACACTCTCACCCTGTGTCTGAAACACTCTCACCCTGTGTCTGAAACACTCTCACCCTGTGTCTGAAACACTCTCACCCTGTGTCTGAAACACTCTCACCCTGTGTCTGAAACACTCTCACCCTGTGTCTGAAACACACTCACCCTGTCCCTGAAACACTCTCACCCTGTGTCTGAAACACTCTCACCCTGTGTCTGAAACACTCTCACCCTGTGTCTGAAACACTCTCACCCTGTGTCTGAAACACTCTCACCCTGTGTCTGAAACACACTCACCCTGTGTCTGAAACACACTCACCCTGTGTCTGAAACACTCTCACCCTGTGTCTGAAACACTCTCACCCTGTGTCTGAAACACTCTCACCCTGTGTCTGAAACACTCTCACCCTGTGTCTGAAACACTCTCACCCTGTGTCTGAAACACTCTCACCCTGTCCTGAAACACTCTCACCCTGTGTCTGAAACACACTCACCCTGTGTCTGAAACACTCTCACCCTGTCCCTGAAACACTCTCACCCTGTGTCTGAAACACTCTCACCCTGTGTCTGAAACACTCTCACCCTGTGTCCTGAAACACTCTCACCCTGTGTCTGAAACACTCTCACCCTGTGTCTGAAACACTCTCACCCTGTGTCTAACCCAGACTTCACACTCTCCATCTCACCTGAACCACACTCTGTACCTGACCTGATGCTGCTGGAGGGGACACAGCAGATGGAGACTTTAACCCTGGATTCAGCTCTTAATTGAGCTGGGATAGGTTTTTGTGTGTCGGGGGGGGCGGGGCGTGGGGAAGAGTTGGGGGGAATGCAAGAAAATCCGCAGGTTTAACACCGCCACCCAGCCTGTGGTGTGCTCTGTGCGCTTCCCGGCTCAACACGGGCACAGGTTTGGTGTGAGGAGAGGGTGAATACTGTTAACATGAATATGGATGATTGGGTTGTGCAGGGTCCCTGCTCTGACCCGGGCAGGTAGCCGTTCAATCAGTGCGGGCCGTGAGTCCTTTCCTCTGCATGTTGAGCGGGGAGGAGGGGAGGGCTGTGCTAATTCTCTCTATTCCAGCAGTGCAGCTCTCGGTGACAAGATAAATTGAGTGGTTCTGCCTGGCAGCAGCTGTTATTAACGGAGGGCGAGCAGGCGGCAATTTGACGATTATTTGTTTTAAGGGCCCTCCCAATGCTGCCATTTAACTTCCCATTAGGAAAAGCAAGTACAGCCTTTCAATTTTTTTTCTTGTGCATCAATTATTTTAAAGTGTTATTTTTTTTTAAACAAATCAGCGCCCTCCCCCATTGCGCTAATCCGCCGGGTCCTGATGCTCCACTAGCTGAGGTCGGCTGAAGCATTAGCAAGACGCACTGCTGTTGGGGCACAGCAAGTATTAGCTGGGGGATTTCCGCCCGTGATTGCTTCCCAGTGACTCCTGCACACGTTGGCTGCAGCTGTGATTCCCACCCATGCCAGGCTCGCCTGCCAAAGTTCACCTCCCGAGGCTGGCCACTCAAGGAGAGATGTGAGAAGTCGCACAACACCAGGTTATAGTCCAACAGGTTTATTTGAAATCACAAGCTTTCGGAGCGCTGCTCCTTCGTCAGGTGAAGTGAAGAGATGCATATCGGCACAGCATATATAGTCAGAGAACATTGCCAGATGATTACAGTTAATCTTTCTGCTTTCTTGCATCTCTGTAGAAACAAGGAGAGGGGGAGGGTTGGTGACGGGCAGCATCCAGGAGACAGGATCCCAGTCAGAGTCCACGCTTTCAGGAGAGAAGCGGGGAGAAAAGAACGGTGGCTTTCTGAGCTGGTGTTTTGTCTGCTGAAATAACTTGCATTTCTATAGTGCCTTTCCCGACCTCAGGGCTTCCCAAAGCGCTTTACAGCCAATGAAGTACTTTTTGAAGTGTAGTCACTGTTGTAATGTGGGAAACGCGGCAGCCAATCTGCGCCCAGCAAGCTCCCACAAACGCCAATGTGGTAATGACCAGGTAATCTGTTTTTTGGGGGTTGAGGGATAAATATTAGCCAGGGCACTGGGGAGAACTCCCACTGCTCTTCTTCGAATAGTGGCCGTGGGATCTTTAACGTCCACCTGAGAGGGCAGACGGGGCCGCGGTTTAACGTCTCATCCGAAAGACGGCATCTCCGACAGTGCAGCACTCCCTCAGCACTGCACTGGGAGTGTCGGCCTGGATTTTATGGGAGTGGGACTATGAACCCACGACCTTCTGACTGAGAGGTGAGAGCGCTGCCCACTGAGCCACAGCTAACAATGGGAGAGCAGGCCAAGGATGGCAGAGTGAAGCCTGCGCACAGCTATTAGCTCACTCACTGGCCCAGCAGGTAACGACACCAACTGCTGCGATACTGTAGACTTGAAGACTAGCAGGCCCCTGGTTCAATTCCACATCCCTGAGCTCAGTGATCTCTGAGCTGGGACAACTGGTCTCAGCATCTTCTAGAAGGGAGAAGTGAAGCAAGATTTCCATTCCTGATTACGGGATGAGCGACCCCTGTTGGAAAGTGGATGTAAAGCGGATCCTGGGTGAGGACAGGGTCAGATTTAGCAGGGTAAGGGTTACTCACTGTGTAACTGGACAGAGTTCCTGTTTATTCAGCAGGGTAAGGGTCAGTCACTGTGTAACTGGACAGAGTTCCTGTTTATTCAGCAGGGTAAGGATTACTCACTGTGTAACTGGACAGAGTTCCTGTTTATTCAGCAGGGTAAGGGTCGCTCACTGTGTAACTGGACAGAGTTCCTGTTTATTCAGCAGGGTAAGGATCGCTCACTGTGTAACTGGACAGAGTTCCTGTTTATTCAGCAGGGTAAGGATTACTCACTGTGTAACTGGACAGAGTTCCTGTTTATTCAGCAGGGTAAGGATTACTCACTGTGTAACTGGACAGAGTTCCTGATTATTCAGTAGGGTAAGAGTTTCACTTTGCCGTGAATAGAATTCCTACAGCTAGGTTGAGTGGGTGATGCCACCCTCGTGAATTTCACTCTGGAATTTGTGCCCGGGTGCCACTCTGCCAGCTCAGTGACAAGAATCCGAACAGTCTCAGGCGGATTTGCCGAGTTCTGGGAGTCATATTATAAGCACCGATTGGCTGGAACTGTTGAGACTAACACATATTCCTTGCGTCGCAGCCTTTTAACTGTTCGAGTGCTGTGACCCCCCCCCCCTTTTGATCTTCAGGGCCTCTCACTTCGTGCACTGCGCTTGATCCAAATATATGGCGGGGAACGTGCTCCCAGATCACCAGCTGTGACTGCAAGCTGGAGTCACGCCAGAGGTCCGCGATCTAGGTGGGCTCTCTGATGTATCACATGGGAAATACACTACCTACTGCACCACCAGAAGGGCCCAGGTTCATTCTGATCCGTGCTACAATTCGTTGCAGTGTTCCTGCATTTGGGAATGGAGAGGAGGGGGTAGGTTCAGGGAAAATCTGACCTTTCACTCCTGATTGCCATTGCCGCGCCGCCTCCTGCGGTCAAATAGCATGCCGACGCTCACTGGCCCAGGCTCCCGCCTGAAGGATGCCTGAGTGTAGACAGTGCCTGTGTTGCTGTGCCCCAGCGAGAGCCCGTCGGGAGCGCTAAGCTAAAACGCGGCAGCCAATTTGCGCGCAGCAAGCTCCCGCAAACAGCCGTGTGATAACGACCAGGTAATCTCTTTTTGTGGTGTTGATTGAGGGATAGATATTGGCCAGGACACCGGGGAATAACTCCCCTGCTCTTCTTTGAAATTGTGCCATGAGATCTTTTATGTCTACCCAAGAGAGAGCCGGCGGGGCCTCAGTTTAACGTCTCATCCGAAAGACGGCACCTCCGACAGTGCAGCACTCCCTCAGCACTGCACTGGAGTGTAAGTGTCATAGAAATTTATGGCACAGAAGGAGGCCATTTGGCCCCTCTGTCTATAATATAGAAAGAAAGAACTTGCATTTATATAGCGCCCTTCACGACCCCTGGACGTCCCAGCAGTCTGAAGGGATATCGGGCAAAGGCCATATATGGAGTTAGAACACAAATCAGCCGTGATCTCATTGAATGGGCAGAACAAGCTCGAGGGGCTGAATCGCCTATGTTCCCAAAGCCATTCACAGTCAATGAAGCCACTTTTGAAGTGTAGTCACTGTGCTGTTACTCATATGTATAATTTGTATAATTGTATGAAAAAACACTCTTGTGTCAAACCCTTCACCGTTTAATTTAAACACTTTTAACACGTCTGTTAAGATAGCGGAGGAGTTTGATCCGAGTGTGCTGTGTTGACATGACAGCATCACGCACAGCAATTTGCAGGCTTGAATCTGTTAACCGCGCTCTAAGAGATTACCGGCCTGGTAACGCACTGCCAGCTTTGAAGGATTCTCCTTTACCAAGTTGCCGTGACTTACATGGGGCAGACTGCTTGCAGCAATTAATATTCCAGTCACAATCCCCTCCCCCCTCCTCCTCCCCCCCCCCCCCCCCCACAGCCTGCCTTCAGTCTCATGAGATCACACAGGCCTGTCGTTCTTGACAACAATGGATTGCCATCAGACCAGCTGGGCCTGACACTGCCAATCCAGCACATCTGTGCAGAAACCATACGAGAGGCTGGCAGCAGTGACACCCGACCAGTGCAGGCGATATCTCCACGGCTACAGAGCAAGTGCGCCGATGTAAAGCAGATGGGACGCACGCCGTTTTATTGTGTGTGTGTGTGTGTGTGTGTGTGTTTTTTTTTTCAAAGGGCCGCATGAATAAACATAATTATATTCCATATCGCTTTCCTCCCCTTTACTCTTCGTTCCTTACAGGCGCTCAGTTCCTCCAGCGATTTACAACCCTCCGAGATCTCTGCGCGCCTCCATTCTGGCCTCTTGCGCCTCCCCGATTTTCATCGGCTGCCTTGGCCCTAAGCTCTGGAATTCCCTCCCTAAACCTCTCCGCCTCTCTCCTCCTCCTTTTAAGACGCTCCTGGACACCTACCTCTTTGACCAAGCTTATGGTCATCTTAAATCTCCTTATGTGGCTCGGTCTCAAATCTTGACTGATAATCGCTCCTGTGAAGCGCCTTGGGACGTTTTCCTATGCTAAAGGCACTGTATAAATGCAAGTTGTTGTTGTTGTGGTGGTGGTGGTGGCGCACCCTGCCCAAATGGCCGTTCGTTCCGTGCGAGCCCAGGCAGTGGCTGCTGGCCGGCTATTCGACTGTGGGAAGCGTCGAGGCAAAGCACGATCCTGTCCTCACCCGACGCCTGCCTTTCGGGCGGATGTCGATCGGGAGCAGCCGGGCTGGCTGACGCCTCCCCGCTCTCGCCCAGGGGGCGCTGAGGCCGATTGCTGAAAGCGTGCCAGCTCAGAACGGACCTGGCGCTCGAACGCGGGCCTGTTCCTGGCCCAAGCACCGAGCATTTAACGACTGACTTGAGTGACTGACGGACTGACCTTTCCCCCCCAGCTCTCTGAACAGTACTGCTGAGCCTGCAGCAAGTGACAATTGCAGAGATCTCTCACGGAAGTCACATTAGGATTTAGAGCTGGGTTTTCCCCACAGTTGAGCTGATGGGAATTGCTGTGTAAAAAAAAAAAAGTGCTTGTGGTCTGCGTGTTTTTGTGGGTGTATGCACGAGAGAATGAGCATGGCGGAAAGGAGGAAGAACCCTTTAAATATTCCTCAGAAGTGTGTGCTTTTGCAAATGCCAGCATGCAGCTTTCTCCGAGAACTGCTGTCACAGACTCCTTACTCCGCCCCGCCCGGGGACTACAGAAGGAGCCAGAAACACATAACCTGTTGGCTCTGATCCCCTGGCGTGTGTCACGCAGTGGGGTCACGACCCGCAGGCTCAATTGAGAGAGAAAAAAATTAATTAAAATGTGATTACGTTGAGTTAAGTTCAGCAAGCTCTTTTTAATTTCTCACAATGCATCTCCTAATCTCTTTTTTTTTTCAATTCTTGCTCTCAATATTCTTTCTCTCCTTTTCTCTATTCTCTGTTAGTCTCCATCTTCCCCTCTTCCTTTATCTCTCTTTCGTTTTCTTTCTCTCTCTCCCCTTTGTCTCGCTCTGATTCCCTTTCCTTCCCCCTCATTTTCTTGTCCTTTCTAACTCTCCAATCCCACTCCTCTTTTCCCTTTCTGCCTCGCTCTTTCCCTCATACAAAGCTCATCCTAACTCCAAAATGCTTTTCTCTGCGCCCCATTATCTTTCTTTGTACTCTGCCTCTTCCCCTCTTCCTTTTTCTCTCTCTCTCTCTTCCCCCCCCCCCCCCCTTTCTTTTTCCTTCTGTCTCTCCCTTTTGTTCTCAGTCCCGCTTCTCTCTTTCTTCCCCCTGCCTTTCTTTCTATCTCCCAATTCCCGTCTCTTCCCCTCTATCCATCGCCCTTTCCCTCATACACTCCGTCTTTCCACCCCCAATCCCCCTCAAATCTCGTCCTCATTCCTAAATGCGGTGTTTGGTTTGGCCTGCACCATTCTAACATTAAAAAGCAGGCAGCTCCTAATTCAGTTTGCCACAGGTCTGTTCCCGGTGAGTGAAGGACCTCTGCCTTTTAGCAGGATTACTGGTCTCTCCTGAAGAGGCTTTTCCCGTATCGTTAATGGACAGAGTGAGGTTACACACAGCGAATGAGGGAATGCAGTGAAAGAAAGGAACTCTCCGGGAAGGTTGTACTGAGGTCACGGTTTCGGAAAGAGCTGCGGCCTGGCAGCTTACTTAGCTCTGCTTGTGCCCTGACCACGCGGGGCCAGTTGGCGGTCTTTATTTCTCGCTCACCTCCTTCCCGGCACTGGCCGGGAGACTCCCTCCTTCCCTGAGGTCTGGGAGCGCAGCGCTTGTGCCCACTGCGCCGCTGGAGGGTGACGGAAAATCCCACGGACAGGCGGAATGGAGAGAGAGAGAGAGAGAGAGAGGGAGGGAGTAAGAGAGAGAGAGAGAGAGAAAGGGAGTGGGAAAAGAGGAAGAGAGAAAAGAAAGCACAGCAGACGGGGGGAGGAGAATACATCAATGTCGCTTGGCTCTCCCATGAGGCCCATGTGACAGACGACGCCTCAGGTATGCTTGCAGCTGAAGATCTCTCACCTCCAATGGTGACAGACCTGATTAACCCATTGAGACCTCGGTGATGTCTCAACTTACAGATATCACTGCCTCCCCACCCCCACCATCCCTTTCCCCTAAGTCATGGGCATCTTCAATCATCGGCTGAAAGGAAACGTAATTGTTTTGGCAGCGGGGCTGCTCTGATTAAAATTTCTCGCCCACTCCCCCCCCCCCCCCCCCCCAACCGCCTTCCCTCAGTGGACAGCCCCCCACTGCCCAGAATTCCTTGGAGCAGAAACAAGCATTGGGAAAATCGTGAGATTAAATATAAATGAAGGCCTGATTTCAAGCTCACAAGCCTAAACTCCCAAGCTGGGTTTTTTTGGTTGTATTTTTCATTTCTCTATTCAGTGATGGCCTTGAAACAAAATCTGCGGAACATTCTGGAAGGCTGTAAAGAAGAATTTTGACCTCGCGAATGGATTTTCTTTGCCGGCATTGCCCACAGAAAGTCAGGACAAAGTGAATTCCCCTCAAGCTTGCCTTAGTGATGCTATCGATATATTGTGTGGGATTTGTTATGAAGCAGCTAGTGGTACAAATGGACAGCTGCAGGTGCTACACTGAGTCACAGAATGGTGATGCCCAGATAAATAGTGACATGGCACATTTAATATATTGGGGATGGCTATTTATAGAACCTTTGAAGAAAATAGAAAACTTGAAGCTCGTGATATTTCTTCGATATGGAGGTCAAAAGCCACCATTGAGAGTGCCGGGATTGGGGTGAGACAGCCCAATCCAATCTCTTGCAGGGCCCTCGGAGCCACTGTTTAGGAAGCTCTGGGCTGGATTCCGTCACATTGCCCGTCTCCGCCCTTGCCTCAGCTCATCCGCTGCTGAAACCCTCATCCATGTCTTGAGGTCATCCAAAACTCGGCTGCCCGTGTCCTAACTCGCACCAAGTCCCGTTCGCCCATCTCCCCTGTGCTCGCTGACCTGCATTGGCTTCCGGTTAAGCAGCGCCTCGATTTCAAAATTCTCGTCCTTGTTTTCAAATCCCTCCATGGCCTCGCCCCTCCCTATCTCTGTAATCTCCTCCAGCCCCACAATCCCCCCCGAGATATCTGCGCTCCTCTAATTCTGCCCTCTTGAGCTTCCCTGATTATAATCGCTCAACCATTGGTGGCCGTGCCTTCTGTTGCCTGGGCCCTAAGCTCTGGAATTCCCTGCCTAAACCTCTCCGCCTCGCTACCTCTCTTTCCACCTTTAAGACGCTCCTTAAAACCTACCTCTTTGACCAAGCTTTTGGTCACCTGCCCTAATTTATCCTTATGTGGCTCGGTGTCAAATTTTCTGTCTTAGAATACTCCTGTGCAGCGCCTTGGGACGTTTTACTACGTTAAAGGTGCTATATAAATACAAGTTGTTGTTGATTAAACCCAGGTCCTTGAGGAAAAAGGCCAGTTTCTAACCCACAGTTTCATCCAGTCGTCTTAATACACGAATCAAGGGATGTGGGGATCGGGCGGGAAGGTGGAGTTGAGGTGGAAGATCAGCCATGATCTTATTGAATGGCGGAGGGGGCCGTAGGGCCTACACCTGCTCCTATTTCTTATGTTCTTATACCAGCATGTTCTGCCTCTGATTATTAGCCTGAAATGGACGGTACCCTGATCCCCTTGAGCTAAATTGGACAGTTCTTTCAAAGAGCCAGCACCGGCCAAATGGCCTCCTTGTGTGCGCGAAGATTCCACGATTCTAACTCCGCACATATTCTTCCAATTGGAGCTGAGGGTTCCTTGCTTGCAAGCCAGTGAAGCCACTCCCCGGTGTCCCGGCCAATATTTATCCCTCAACCCACATCACGGAAAAAACAGATCGGCTGTTCGTTATCACGTTGCTGTTTGTGGGAGCTTGCTGTGCGCAAATTGGCTGCCGCGTTTCCTACAGTGACTACGCTTCGAAAAGTGCTTCGTTGGCTGTAAAGCGCTTTGGGACGCCCTGAGGTCGTGAAAGGCGCTATAGAAATGCAAGTTCTTTCTTTCTTTCGCGCCCCTGCACTATCTCCCTTCCGCTCTGATGCCCACACTCCCTCTTTCTGTACATCCCTGCCCGCCCCCCTCGCTTCTCTCCCTCACAAATCTTTTCACCTCTTCATCTCTCTCTATCCTTTAAAAACCTCCTTAAAACCCATCTCTTCGGCCGAGCTGACAGTCATTCCCTCCTGACCCCGGTGTCTGGTTTCCTGACACCTATTTGTGAAGCGCCGAGGGACGTTTATAACCGTTTATTAATTGCAAGTTGTTCTGTCAGTAATCTGGGGAAAAAAATGAATGACGGAAAAAGAGAGGTTAGAGGCTAAGAGGTGAGAGAGAAATGACCTGTCGGGTGGCAAGCAGCTTCTAACGGAAGCAATCGACACATTTGTCTCTGCGATGTGTCTCTGTCACTGCCGTGTTTAAAGGAGATGTACCGTCCGGCCAACTAAAGTGAACTTAAAGGGGCTATGCCATTATTAAAACGGATACAAACTTTCTTTTAATCCCCTCAGATTTTTCCCTCCTCCCCTCAGGCACTGATAACCTTGGCCAAACAGCCATTCGTTATATGTGAACATTGGTGGGCTATTCAACTTTGTGGCTCTTCAGAGCTGAGCTCGATATTGCTCGCCTAATACCCAAACACACATACTTTCCTAGATAGTGATCGGGAGAAGGAACACTGGCTGCCGTTTTTGTACTTTCCCAGGCCAGGAGTGTTGAGACCCATTGTAACTTCCCCAACTATGAGAGCGAAGACCCAACACGAGAGTGTCCTGGTTTGCATGGCTGGCTCACTAGGTACAACCCTCCGAGATCTTTGTGCTGCTCCAATTCTGGCCTCTTGCGAATCGCCGATTTCCTTTGTCCCACCATTGGCGGCCGCGCCTTCAGCTGCCTGGGCTCTAAGCTCTGGAAATCCCTCCCTAAACCTCTCCGCCTCTCTTTCCTCCTTTAAGATGCTCCTTAAAACCTACCTCTTTGACCAAGCTTTCAGTCACCTGTCCTAATATCTCCTTATGTGGTTCGGTGTCAAATTTTGTCTGATAACGCTCATGTGAAGCACCTTGGGACGTTTTTACTACGTTAAAGGCGCTATATAAATGCAACTTGTTGTTGTTGTTGTTGTTGTTGTAGGTCGTGCATTTACCCACAAGGCTACTGGGGGACCTCAGCCAGTCATTCGTGACAACATAATGGTGTAAATCGTGCTTAAAAAGTATCACCACAGCTTAACCCCCAACCCTGTGGGCCTGACTGGTAAATGCACTGCCTGATGTGGTATTGTACCATCTACACCAGGAGAGTCCAGCGATCCATTCCTGGTAAAATGAAAGACTTGCATTTATACAGCGCATTTCGCAACCTCAGGACGTCCCAAAGCTCTTTACAGCCAGTGAAGTACTTTTCGAAGTGTAGTCGCTGTTGTAATGTGGGAGACGCGGCAGCCAATTTGCGCACAGCAAGCTCCCACAAACAACAATGTGATGATGACCAGATGATCTGTTTTTAGTGATGTTGATTGAGGGATAAATATTGGCCCCAGGACACCGGGGATAACTCCCCCTGCTCTTCTTCGAAATAGTGGCCGCGGGATCCTTTACGTCCACCTGACAGAGCAGACGGGGCCTCGCTTTAACGTCTCATTTGAAAGACGGCACCTCCGACAGTGCAGCACTCCCTCAGTACGGCAGTGGGAGTGTCAGCCTAGATTTTGTACTCAAGTCTCTGGAGTGGGGCTTGAACCCACGATTGATCTCGGCTGGGGCCAAGGGCAGACTGGCCATGTGGGAAATGGGGAGATTTCCCGAGGAGTCCCGGTGAATAGTTCCACAGCGCTGAATTATCGGTGTACCGCGAGAATCCTTTCCGGAGAGCCTGTTCGCCCCACTATAATGTACCTCAATATCCCTGGGATAGGGAGAGGGAGGAGAGGGATAATCAGCCATAGTTCCCTGATCACTATCCAGTGACCCCTGCAGGAAAGTGTAGGTGCATGAGAAGAGGGGTGGGGGTGAAGACCCCCACGGTTAAACAGCCTGCTGACTCTCACTGCTCAGTCTCCCGCGGACAGCCCCTTGTGTGAAGTACTGGGGGTGGGCAAGGTGCCCGTGGGGTCATACCCCAGTCTGCGTCCGCGTTTGCGGGGCAAGAACAGAGACTGCTTGGTAAAAAGGGAAATAATATTGCCCTATGACCTGGAGCAAAGCTGCTGTTTTAACCCATCGGCTCCCAGACATTGAAGAAAAAAACAATCGCTGTGGGTCATGGCCGCGTCGGAGCTGGAGCACTGAGATCCGACAGCAGCTGAGACACCGCGGCCGAAGACAACACTGACTCATCACTGGGAACGGGGAGTCGGCACCGGGCGGGAGAGGGCGGAGGAGGTGGGGGATGGGAATAGGGGAAAGGGAAAGGGGATTGGGGGAAAAGGTGTGAGGAGGGGGATGGGGAAAGGGATGGGAATGGAAAAAGGAGGAGGAGGCTGGGGAGTTGACTGAGATGTGGGAAGGGAAGAGATAGGGAGATGGGAAAAGGGAAAAAGAAGCAGGAAGGAAAAAAAGGAAGGAACTGGAGAAGGAGATGAGGGAGGGGAGAGATGGAGTTGAAGGAAGGGGAGAGAGAAAGAGATGAGGGAAGGGGAGAGACGGAGATGAGGGAAGGGGAGAGACGGAGATGAGGCAAGGGGAGAGATAGAGTTATGGGAAGGGGAGAGATGGAGTTGAGGGAAGGGGAGAGATGGAGATGAGGGAAGGGGAGAGATAGAGTTATGGGAAGGGGAGAGATGGAGATGAGGGAAGGGGAGAGACGGAGTTGAAGGAAGGGGAGAGACGGAGATGAGGGAAGGAGAGAGATGGAGATGAGGGAAGGGGAGAGACGGAGATGAGGGAAGGGGAGAGATAGAGTTATGGGAAGGGGAGAGACGGAGATGAGGGAAGGGGAGAGATAGAGATGAGGGAAGGGGAGAGACGGAGATGAGGGAAGGGGAGAGACGGAGATGAGGGAAGGAGAGAGATAGAGTTATGGGAAGGGGAGAGATGGAGTTGAAGGAAGGGGAGAGACGGAGATGAGAGAGGTAGAGATAAGGGAAGGGGAGAGATAAGCAGGAAGAGGATGGAGAGAAACCTGAAAGCACTTTCCCTCAGGAACACTCTCTGAAATCTGCTGCACCCAGAGAGAAGGCAAGGCCTCAGTCCCCTCGAGGACTGTGAATGTGGGCCAAGGCCTTAACCCAAGAGCCACAATAACCTAAACTTTACACGCTGAGAGCCCGGATCACACCATTAGCTGCTTGGAATTTAATTTTTTTCTACTTAGCAACTATTTCTGAAATACATATTTTCAGCCAGCAATGGAATGTGTAAACATAAAACCATAATCTTCATTGTACTTCATTGGCTGTGAATCGCTTTGGGACGTCTGGTGGTTGTGAAAGGCGCTCTAGAAATGCAAGTCTTTCTTTTTTCTTTAATCTGTGCAGGAGCAGTTGCACAGGGATGCGGTAACCTTTACCACCGTGTCACAGACACTGACAGAGGGGTTGCAGCAACAGACTTTGAGCTGTTGTCCTCTCCCCCAACACTGACCCCACACAGACTGCAATGGGGGCACAGCAGACACCCACAGTGTTGGGCTCGCCCCCCTAGTGGCTCAGCTCATAATTGCAGCAAGTGGAGTGGTGGAAGAAGATTTTGAAGAAGAGCAGGGGAGTTCTCCTCGGTGTCCTGGCCACTCAACTAACGTTACTAAACAAAAAAAAACTGATGATCTGGTCGTGTATCCCGCCGCTGTTTGTGGGAGCTTGCTGTGCGCAAGTTGGCCACCGTGTTTCCCTACATTACAACAGTGACCACACTTCAAAAGTACTTCATTGGCTGCAAAGCGCTTTGAGGCATCCTGAGGTCATGAAAGGCGCTGTCTAAAACCTTAAAATAACCCTATAAAATGAAAAGCTCGCTTCAACTGTCCCAACAAATGGGAAGGACCAGACAGCCAGAAGGTCTAGATATAGTGCTTGGAGGTGGACTCGCTGGAGGGTCTTGGGTGCGCAGAGTACCTGGCACCACCAGGTGGTCTTCCTTGGTACTGAGACATTCAAAACTGGAAGGTCACAGGTTCAATCCCTCGCTGAGCTAGCTGATTTCATTCATTGTGATGGTGAGGACACAGTGGGCTTCAGCCCCACCCTGCCATCTCTCCTAGACAAGGGAAGGGAAAATAAGCCAGGTGGACCCTTCCTGCCCAGTGACCCTTGCTGGAGGGTACGCCGGTGAAAGGACCGGATCAGGCTTTGCGGCGATGCTCTCCATGGTTGAATAAACCACCAAACCTTTTGTATCTGGGCCCACGTACGAAGAAGGCCCAATTGAACCGGGTATCGGAAGGTGCCTACATTGGCTCCCGGTTAAGCAGCGCCTCGATTCAAAATTCTCATCCTTGTTTTCAAATCCCTCCATGGCCTCGCCCCTCCCTATCTCTGTAACCTCCTCCAGCCCCACAACCCCCCCGAGATATCTGCGCTCCTCTAATTCTGCCCTCTTGAGCATCCCCGATTATAATCGCTCAGCCCTAAGCTCAGAAATTCCCTGTCTAAACCTCTCCGCCTCGCTACCTCTCTTTCATCCTTTAAGACGCTCCTTAAAACCTACCTCTTTGACCAAGCTTTTGGTCACCTGCCCTAATTTATCCTTATGTGGCTCGGCGTCAAATTTTTTTGTCTTAAAATACTCCTGCGCAGCGCCTTGGGACGTTTTACTACGTTAAAGGCGCTTTATTTGTTTAATTGTTGTTGTTGTGCCTGTGACAGAGTAGCACAGCATGAGTCGCTGCCTTCAGAAGAAATGGGGGAGAAAATAAGAGAAGAAACATTCCCCTCAGGCCAAAGAAATAAGCTAAAGTAAAAAAAAAACATTCACCACCTTCCCACCCCCGCAAAATCAAAAACTTCCTCACGCCAGCACAGGTGGGGCCCGTTGCTAGCGAGGCCCAATTCAGGAAGAGATTTGTGGCCTTTGGTAGTTAATCTGCTCTCAGTCCCTCTGATCTTCAGGCAGTGACGTGACCTACAGCAGAATTTATTATTTATATAGCCACCTCAGGGCGTCCCAAAGCGCTTTACAGCCAATGAATCACTTTTGAAGTGTAGTCACTGTCGTAATGTAGGAAACGTGGCAGTCAATTTGCGCACAGCAAGCTCCCACAAACAGCATGTTAAATAAATGACCAGATCATCTATTTTTTTTTGTGCTGTTGATTGTGGGATAAATATTGGCCAGGACACCGGGGAGAACTCCCCCGCTCTTAGGAACAGGAGTAGGCCATTCAGCCCCTCGAGCCATTCAATGAGATCATGTCAGCTCCTCGAACCTGTTCCGCCATTCAATGAGATCATGGCTGATCTGCGACCCAACTCCATATCCCCGCCTTTGCCCCATATCCTTTAATACCTTTGGGTAACAGAAAGCTATCAATCTCCGATTTAAAATTAACAACTGATCTAGCATCAATTGCCGTTTGCGGAAGAGAGTTCCAAACTTCTACCACCCTTTGTGTGTAGAAGTGTTTCCTAACTTCACTCCTGAAAGGTCTGGCTCTAATTTTTAGACTATGCCCCCTAGTCCTAGAATCCCCAACCAGCGGAAATAGTTTCTCTCTATCTACCCTATCAGTTCCCCTTAATATCTTGAAAACTTCGATCAGATCACCCCTTAACCTTCTAAATTCTAGGGAATGCAACCATAATTTGTGTAATCCCTCCTCGTGACTTAACCCTTGAAGTCCGATATAGTGGCCGTGGGATCTTTTATGTCCACCCGAGAGGGCAGACGGGGCCCTCAATTTAACGTCTCATCCGAAAGACTCCCTCGACAAGGTGCCACATAAAAGATTATTGCTCAAGATAAAAAATCACTGGATTGGGGGTAATATTCTGGCATGGGTGGAGGATTGGTTATCTAACAGGAAGCAGAGAGTTGGGATAAATGGTTCATTCTCGGACTGGCAACCAGTAGCCAGTGGTGTTCCGCAGGGGTCGGTGCTGGGTCCCCAACTCTTTACAATCTATATTAACGATTTGGAGGAGGGGACCGAGTGTAACATATCAAAGTTTGCATATGATACAAAGATGGGAGGGAAAGTAGAAAGTGAGGAGGACATAAAAAACCTACAAGGGGATATAGACAAGCTGGGTGAGTGGGCAGAGATTTGGCAGATGCAATACAATATTGGAAAATGTGAGGTTATGCACTTTGGCAGGAAAAATCAGAGAGCAAGTTATTATCTTAATGGCGAGAAACTGGAAAGTACTGCAGTACAAAGGGATCTGGGGGTCCTAGTGCAAGAAAATCAAAAAGTTAGTATGCAGGTGCAGCAGGTGATCAAGAAGGCCAACGGAATGTTGGCTTTTATTGCTAGGGGGATAGATTATAAAAACAGGGAGGTATTGCTGCAGTTATATAAGGTATTGGTGAGACCGCATCTGGAATACTGCATACAGTTTTGGTGTCCATACTTAAGAAAAGACATACTTGCTCTCGAGGCAGTACAAAGAAGGTTCACTCGGTTAATCCCCGGGATGAGGGGGTGGACATACGAGGAGAGGTTGAGTAGATTGGGACTCTACTCATTGGAGTTCAGAAGAATGAGAGGCGATCTTATTGAAACATATAAGATTGTGAAGGGGCTTGATCGGGTGGATGCGGTAAGGATGTTCCCAAGGATGGGTGAAACTAGAACTAGGGGACATAATCTTAGAATAAGGGGCTGCTCTTTCAAAACTGAGATGAGGAGAAACTTCTTCACTCAGAGGGTAGTAGGTCTGTGGAATTTGCTGCCCCAGGAAGCTGTGGAAGCTACATCATTAAATAAATTTAAAACAGAAATAGACAGTTTCCTAGAAGTAAAGGGAATTAGGGGTTATGGGGAGCGGGCAGGAAATTGGACATGAGGCTGAGTTCG
Source organism: Squalus acanthias (assembly GCA_030390025.1). NCBI lineage: Eukaryota > Metazoa > Chordata > Chondrichthyes > Squaliformes > Squalidae > Squalus > Squalus acanthias. Next base: position 168,440 of record JASTWF010000743.1, on the reverse strand, counting down.
GATCGGTCAAGGCCCTGTGGGTGGCGTTGCGGGCCCAGGGGCTGAGTGGCCGGGTCCTGCTCCTACTTCTTGTGTTCTTTAGATTTGAGGTGAGGATCAGATCAGCCATGATCTTATTGAATGGCGGAGCAGGCTCGAAGGGCCGATTGGCCTACTCCTGCTCCTATTTCTTATGTACCATTGGTCTGGATTATGTGCTCGAGTCTCTGGAATGAACGAGATTGTAACACAACATCCGGAAACCTCTCACTGAAACAGGCCAACAACTTGCAGGGTTCTTTTTCCCCGCTCGTGTGTTTTTATTCCCCGGTTTGATTTGAAGTGTACGAGGAGGGAATGCTGCCTTGTCATATCTCTCTGCTTTGAGCTATCTGGGGAGCAGATTAATTTTATTTGGAAAGGATGTGGAGGAAATGTTTCAGCAGGCCTGGGCCACAGGCCATTGCGATCTTCATCGGCCCTCGTTTCCCCTCATGATGTAGCGGAGACAATCCTTTTACACGTAATTTCATTTTAAATGGCTGTTGACAGCCGAGCATTGAGTCTGGTGGATATTAACCCTTTTCCCCAGTTGATGTTAGTCCTTCGGAGAGCCTGCTCCCAGGACAAGGGATTAACCCTCCACTTCCTAGCGCAAGCGATAGGTATCTCGTTCCCAGTAGTGTGACATTACTCTAGGAGAGTCAGGACGGGAGGGAGGAAGGGAAAGTGGCCTGTATGGAGGGAAAGTGAAAGAGAGAGAGACAGACAGAGAGAGAGAGACAGAGGCATGATCCATTACAAGACTGAGTGTGAAAGAGAAACCCAATATATATGACTGGGACAAGGAGAGACAGAGGGTAACCCTGTATGGCGGCGGGATGGGGTGGAAATAGAGACAAGGAGACCCAATCTACACTGAGAGAGTCCTCCCCATAATGGGACGTCTCTCTCCCTCTCTCTTTTACACTGGCTCGCTCTCTCTCTCTCCTTCCCCCTCTCTCTATCTCACAATGGCTTTCTCGCTCTCTCTCTACCCCTCTCTCCATCTTACACTGGCTCTCTCTCTCTCTCTCCCTCCCCCTCTCTATCTCACAATGGCTTTCTCGCTCTCTCTCTACCCCTGTCTCCATCTTACACTGGCTCTCTCTCTCTCTCTCTCTCTCCCCCTCTCTCTCTCTCTATCTTACACTGGCTCTCTCTCTCTCTGTCCCCCTCCTTCCCTCCCTCCCTCTCTTTATCTTACACTGGCTCGCTCTCTCTCTCCCCCTTCCTCCCTCTCTCTATCTTACACTGGCCCCTCTCTCTTTCTCTCTCCCTCTATCTTACACTGGCTCTCTCTCTCTCTGTCCCCCTCCCTCCCTCCCTCCCTCCCTCCCTCTATCTTACACTGGCTTGCTCTCTCTCTCTCCCCCTTCCTCCCTCTCTCTATCTTACACTAGCCCCCTCTCTCTTTCTCTCTCCCTTTATCTTACACTGGCTCGCTCTCTCTCTCTCCCTCTCTCTCTCTCCCCCTCCCCCTCTATCTCACAATGACTTTCTCTCTGCCCCGCCCCCCCCCCCCCATCTCTCCGTTCTGTTCTTCTTGTAGTAACTTTGAAGAAGATTGAAAGAGAAGTAGTTCTCCTTGAAATGGAGAGGTCCATCAACAAGGCCCAGAACCTCTTGGGAACTGGGAGGAGCATCCTTTGTACCACAATCCTCCAGTGACTAAATAAACAAGGTGCGTTTGTAATGTGTGTTTCCCTTCTCTTTCGTTGCAGGGCTGGTAAAGCTTGGGATTCACTGTATTACGGGACAGAAGGTTGCAATAAAGATCGTGAACCGGGAGAAGTTGACCGAGTCGGTCCTCATGAAGGTGAGAATCACCGTTAATAAAAATCCCACAGGCCGGATTATCTGCTCATTTCAAAGTTGCTCGCCCGTTTTCATTTCGTCCTGGTCTTTTTGCTTTTCCAGTTTTATCCCCGTCTCCTGTATTTCTCCTGGCGGAGGAGACTGAGAGATTTAAGAGCGGTTTTTAAAATGATGAAGGGTTTCGATCGAGTGAATAGGGGAAAGAAAGCTATTTCCTCTGGTTGGGGAGTCAGTGGTGAGGGGGCATCGATTTAAAATGATCACTAAGAGAGTGAGGAGAGAGGTTAGGAGAAATTCCTTTGCTCTGAGGGTTCTTGGAGCACGGATGCTTTGCCACAGGGAGTGGTTGAGGCAGAGACTATTGCATCGTTTGAGGGAAAATAGGATAAATATTTGAAGCAGAGGACGATACAGGGCTTATCGGGAGAGAGGTAGGCAGGGGAAATAGTTTTGGATTGCTGGCGCAAAGAACCAGCACAGATGCAATGGGCCGAGGGGCCTCTTTCTGGTTACAGGCGTCTATGGTTCCATGAAAAGTGTCAATCCCCTCACTGGGCACAGGGTCACACAGGTATTAATACGTCCTCCAGTGCCTCAGTTCTTCATGTGTGAGCCCAGACATTGACGGTTGTTCAGCCATGGGAGCATCACAGTCAAGCCAGATTCCAGCAGGGATCACGGGATGGTAATCGGGAGGGGGGGGGGGGACCATTGCCTGTTTTTTCCCTCTTGGTAACCTAGGGGCTTATAGGCCAATTTTAAGGACACCATTGCCTCCTTGGGTCTGGTCAGCCACAGCCCTGGGAGCTTTGTTGAGTACAGCTCAGAACCACACAGGGCAAAAAAGACACCAGGCCGTCTTTTCAACTGGTCACCTCGGGCCTCTCGCCATCTATGGCCGAGTTGGCGAGCAGGTGGGCACCCTACCGAAGGAGTTCGGCGAAGGTTCACCAGGCTGATACCTGGGATGGCAGGAATGAAGTATGAGGAGAGATTGGGTCGATTGGGCTTATACTCGCTGGAATTTAGAAGAATGAGAGGGGATCTCATTGAAACTTATAAAATTCTGAAAGGACTGGACAGACTAGATGCAGGAAGGATGTTCCTGATGGTCGGGGAGTCCAGAACCAGGGGTCACAGTCTAAGGATAAGGGGTAAGCCATTTAGGACAGAAATGAGGAGGAATTTCTTCACCCAGAGAGTGGTGAACCTGTGGAATTCTCTACCACAGAAGGCAGTAGAGGCCAATTCATTAAATATATTCAAGAAGGAGTTAGATATATTTCTTAAGGCTAAAGGGATCAAGGGATATGGGGAGAAAGCAGGGACAGGGTACTGAATTTGGATGATCAGCCATGATCTCATTGAATGGCGGAGCAGGCTCGAGGGGCCGAATGGCCTACTCCTGCTCCTATCTTCTATGTTTCTATGATGTTGCCCCCCACCCCTCCCAACCCAACGCTACTTTCAAATTGCCTTATAAGAGGGGTGGGTCCTGAGGGGAGTGGTTCTGTCTGCAATTTACCCCTTTTTTTGCCCTTCACCCTCAGTCTCACCGTAGCAGTACAGCTGAATTTAGGAGCTCGGCACGTGGACAATATTTTGCCTGAAGCTGCAGCCTACCGCTCCACTGCACAGTCTGCCCAGTTACCGCGCCACTCACTCCTAGCTAATCGTGGTGACTGGTAGCATTTGTTATACATAGGAACAGGAGTAGGCCCCTCGAGCCCGTTCCGTCATACAATTAGATCATGGCTGATCTGTACCTCAACTCCATCTACCATCTGGTGGCCTGTGTCAGCTCTTACACAGGGTCTGGATTCAAGACTTCATGTACGACACTTTCCAAAGGTTTCTTTGACAGCACCTCCCTCCCCTGCCACCCCTACCACCGAGAAGAACAAGAGCAGCAATGTCATGGGAACACCAGCACCTCCGAGATCCAAAGTCGCACAATGTCCTGACTTCAACAAGAACAAACGCCTTGTATTAATTAATATAGCACCTTTAAAGTGGTAAAAGTCCCAAGGCGCTTCACAGGAGCGTAATCAGACAAAATTTGACACTGAGCCACATAAGGAGATATTAGGACAGGTGACCAAAAGCTTGGTCAAAGAGGTAGGTTTTAAGGAGCGTCTTAAGGGAGGAGAGAGAGGTAGAGGGGCGGAGAGGTTCAGGGAGGGAATTCCAGAGCTTAGGGCCTAGGCAGCTGAAGGCGCGACCGCCAATGGTGGAGCGATGAAAATCGGAGATGCACAAGAGGCCAAGATTGTTGGAGTGCAGAGATCTCAGAGGGTTGTAGAGCTGGAGGAGGTTACAGAGATAGGGAGGGGGTGAGGCCATGTAGGGATTTGAACACGAGGATGAGAATTTTAAATTCGAGGTGTTGCTGGACCGGGAGCCAATGTAGGTCAGCGAGCACAGGGGTGATGGGTGAACGGGACTTGATGCGAGTTAGGACACGGGCAACAGAGTTTTGGATGTATATCATCGTTCCTTCATTGTTACTGGGTCGAAATCTTGAAATTCCCTACCTAACACCATCACCACACGGACTGCAGTGGTTCAAGAAGTCCCACCACTACCTCCTCAGGGTAGCTAGGGATGGGTATTAAATGCAAATCCCAAGATCAAATAATGAAAGCTCTGTTATGGTTACTTCACCCTCTTCCCCAAAGGCTCAGTTGCCCAAGAGAGTAACCCTGGTATCCCTGGGCTAAGGCAGAGGGGGAAAATCAGCCAGGGTTATCACTATCAGTATCCTGCTGGTAAATTGGGTAAGGACTAAGCGCAGGAATTTCCTCCCTAAACCTCTCCGCCGCCCTACCTCTCTCTCCTCCTTTAAGACGTTGCTTAAAACCTACCTCTTTGACCAAGCTTTTGGTCCCCTGCCGTCATATCTCCTTATGTGGCTCGGTGTCAAAATTTGGTCTGATAACATCCTGTGAAGCGCCTTGGGATGTTTTACTCAGTTAAAGGCGCTATATAAATGTAAGCTATTGGCTGTGATGCCCTCTGTAGTCAAATAGCCTGTTTACTTTGACTGTCTGGGATGAAGAACGGGCGAGATGCCGGAGAGTGTCGGCAGAACCGGTTACATTGAGGAGAATTAGAGGTGGGAGGGGGAAAAACACACCTTGTTGCCGGGCCGTTGCTAAGGGGGAGGGAGCGGGCAAGGTTGCTTACCCGTCTCCCCCACCCCCTCCCCGGTGCTCTCTGTGACACAATAACTCAGCAAAGACGTTCAGGGGGTTCATTTCGGTGCGGAGCGCTCATCGGACAGACTGCTGCTCCCGGCCGATGATGTCAGCGGGACGCCCGATCGATTTTTGGGGCCTCGTTGAGATAGAACAGGCCTGCTGCCGACGCCGGTAGTGAGCTTGCCGTTTTGGGGGGGGGGGGGGCGGCGGTAAAACTGGCACCGCACACGCTCATCACAGGGCCTGCAGTGGCGCCTTAAGGGGGAGGGCTGGAAGGGTCAGGGGTCAGCAAGGGGCAGCGGCAGGGAAATATTACGAGCATGCACGGCAGAAGGGGGACGAGCCCTGGAAGCCGTTAAGGCTCAAAACACCAAAGAGGCTGAAAAAAATGAGAGTCTTGACCTGCTTCCAGCTTTCCCTGACTGCAGCTCAAGATCCTTTCAAACAGTGCTGTAAATGGACAGGGTGAGGGGATGGGGCGTGGCATAGTGGTTAGCACTGGTGCCTCACAGCGCCAGGGACCCGGGTTCGAATCTGGCCTCGCGTGACTGTCTGTGTGGAGTTTGCACATTCTCCCCGTGTCTGCGTGGGTTTACTCTGGGTGCTCCGGTTTCCTCCCACAGTCCAAAAATGTGCGGGTTAGGTTGATTTGGCTATGATAAATTGACCCTTAGTGTTAGGGGGGGATTAAATATGTGGGGTTACGGGGATAGGATAGGAAGGGATATGTTAGGGGGAATTAAATACGTGGGGTTACGGGGATAGGGTGGGATATGTGTCGGTGCAGGCTCGATGGGGATTCTGTGTGAGAACGCAGGGACAGGGTACTGGATTTGGATGATCAGCCATGATCGTATTGAATGGTGGAGCAGGCTCGACGGGCCGAATGGCCTACTCCTGCTCCTAGTTTCTATGTTTCTATGTCTGCCCTAAGATCTCCTTATGTGTTTTGGTGTCAAATTTTGTTTGATTACGCTCCTGTATAGAAGAATGAGAGGGTATCTCATTGAAACGTATAAAATTCATACAGGGCTAGACAGACTGGATGCAGGGAGGATGTTTCCCCTGGCTGGGGGAATCTAGAACGAGGGGGTCACAGTCTCAGGATACGGGGTAGAACATTTAGGACTGAGATGAGGAGAAATTTCTTCACTCAGAGGTTGGTGAACCTGTGGAATTCTCTACCACAGAAGGCTGTGGAGACCAAGTCACTGAATATATTTAAGAAGGAGATAAATAGATTTCTAGACGCAAAAGGCGTCAAGGGGTATGGGGAGAGAGCGGGAATATGGTATTGAGATAGAGGATCAGCCATGATCATATTGAATGGTGGAGCAGACTCGAAGGGCCGAATGGCCTACTCCTGCTCCTATTTTTCTATGTTTCTATGTATCTGGAGTACTGCGTTCAGTTCTGGGCACCGCACCTCAAGAAGGATGTATTGGTCTTTGGAGGGGAGTGCTGCGCTGATTCACCAGAGTGATAGAGGGTTAAATTATGAGGACAAGTTGCATTAAACCTGACTTGGATTCCCTTGAGTGTTTAAAATGTTAAAAGGATTCAGATACAGGGAAACTATTTCCGCTGGTGGGGGGAGTCCAGAACAAGGGGGGCATAATCTTAAAATTAGAGCCAGGCCGTTTAGGAGTGAATCAGGAAGCACTTTTTCACATAAAGGGTAGTAGGAATCTCGAACTCTCTCCTCCGAAAGGCTGTGGACGCTGCGGCGGGGGGGGGGGGTGTCAATTGGAGCTGTCTTTTGGATGAGACGTTAAGCCGAGGCCCCGTCTGCTCTCTCAGGTGGACGTAAAAGATCCCAGGGCCACTATTTCAAAGAAGAGCAGGGGAGTTCTCCCCGGTGTCCTGGGCCAATATTTATCCCTCAACCAAAATAACAAAAACAGATTCTCTGCTCATTATCACATTGCTGTTTGTGGGACCTTGCTGTGCGCAAATTGGCTGCCGCGTTTCCCACATTACTCCACTTCAAAAGTACTTCATTGGCTGCAAAGCGCTTTGAGACGTCCGGTGGTCGTGAAAGGCGCCATATAAACGCAAGTCTTTCTTTCTGTCTGTCAAGACTGAGATCGATAGATTTTTGTTGGGTAAGGGTATCGAGGGATGTGGAGCGAAGGCGGGAGAAATGGAGTCGAGGTCGCAGATCGGCCGCGATCTAATTGAATGGCGGAGCAGGCCTGAGGGGCCGAATGGCCTCCTCCCGTTCCTATTCATGCTCCAGCACTCAGCGCTGTCACCGCCCTCGCTGCCAGCATTGAACCAGTGTGGGTATAACGGTCTTCTTTTTGCGGTATCCTGCAGGTGGAGCGGGAGATTGCCATTTTGAAGCTGATCGAGCACCCTCATGTACTGAAGCTCCACGACGTCTATGAAAATAAGAAATATTTGTAGGTATTATATTTTTTCACTTGCTTTACGGTGCGCACCTTCCGCTGGTCCTCCCAGAGCGGGCAGTGGGCATTTACGAATCGGTCACCAGTAGAGCCAGTTTCAGGTTTCGTTCGGTGTTGGTCGGGGTGAGGGTTGCAGGTGCCGGGGGGCGGCACACTTTCCCACAATCAAGCACCAGTCGGGTGTCAGTGGGTGGCACTCTGGCCTCGGCGTCAGAAGGTCGCGGGTTCGAGTCCCACTCCAGGAACTTGAGCACATAAAGCTAGGCTGACACTCCCGGTGCGGTACCGAGGGAGCGCCGCACTGTCGGAGGTGCCGTCTTTCGGATGAGACGTTAAACTCAGGCCCCGTCTGCCCTCTCAGGTGGACGTAAAAGATTCCGCGGCCACTATTTCAAAGAAGGGCCAGGGGGAGTTCTTCCTCGGTGTCCCGGGCAACATTTATCCCTCGACCAGATTCACTAAAGACTGATGATCTGGTCATTATCACATTGCTGTTTGTGGGAGCTTGCTATGTGCAAATTGGCTGCCGCGTTTCCTACATTACAACAGTGACTACACTTCAAAAAGTACTTCATTGGCTGTAAAGCGCTTTGGGATGTCCTGAGGTCGTGAAATGCGCTGGAGAAATGCAAGTCTTTCTTTCTTTCTTTTCAGTCAGGTACAGGATGGTTAGACGCAAAGTAAAGCTCCCTACAATGTGCCTCAGTCCCAACCCTCTCTCTGTCATTCCGTCCCTCCCTGTCTTCCTTCTTTTCTCTCTCTCCCTTACTTCCTACTTTCTTTTATTTTCTTCCTCTCTGTCTTCCTTCCTTCCTCTCTCTCTCCCTTCTTCTCCCTTCCTTTCTCTTTCCCTTCCTCCCTCCCTTACTTCCTACTTTCTTTATTTTCTTTCTCCCTTTCTTCCTTCTTTCCTCTCTCTCCCTCCCTTTCCCTTCCTCCCTCCCTCTCTTCCTTGAAGGACCTAAGGGCTGGGAATGGGAGGTGTAATGGTGGACTTGCTATCAAGTGACAAGGCTCATCAATCCCTGATGAACTTTATGTGAAATGTAAGTTCTGCACAGTAAAGCCCAGTGGGTTAACATTCCCAGTGGAAATATGAGCCGTCCGAAGCAGGAATGACACGGCTTCAAACTCCTGGGGCTGGATTTTGTCTTGGGGTCGGGTTGGGGTCGTGTTAGCCACATTTCGTGTTTCCCCCCCGACTCCAGATTAATGTGGATGAATGATGTAATTTTCACTTAATTGGGCAATTGAGTTCCAGCATGTGGGAACCCATGAACCAATTAGTGGTTTCAGTCTGAAAGTTGCCTCTGATGATGTCATCATTGCAGGTCAGAGACTGACTGCCTGGTCTCAGAGATTGCCTGGCCTTTGCTGTGAGAGGACCTGGATGCAAAATGAGCAGCATCTCAGAGAGAGAGAATGAGAATTTTTTTTGCAACCAAGTCCTCCCAGGCAGTCTCTGAAGACATTTAATGCAGCAGTATCAGAGGCGACTTTCAGACCTAATACTACTACCTTCATCACAATACTACTACTACCTTCATCACATCTCCGTTGTAATAGTGGACCTGCAGCTGATAGTCAGCTATCCACTTGTGCTCCCGCCAGGTTTCACTGGCGTGTTTCACATCAGGCATACTTCACGTCGGAAAAGGGTTAAACTAGCTAAAACGTTTCAAAATGTCATTACAGAGCCAATTTAGGGCTTGTTAAGGGCTTTAATGGCCTCTTGGAGGCGGGACGGAGTCGGGAACCCCGTGACTGATTTTGTCAAAATTGCGTGGAGGCGGGATGGGGTCGGGACCCCCAATTCTGCAACTTTAACCCCCCACACGCCTCCAAACCCGACTCCACGGGTCACTGAAAATCCAGCCCCTGGTCTCTGTAATGGACTGTCTGGTCCAAACGGAATGGTTGGCTACCTAAAGGCTTCTTGGTTCTTCTCTTAAGGGTTACTGGCCATTAGCTGCTACGTATACCAGGAATGGGCTTCCCTGATGGCCTCATGCCCACTGCAGTACTGAGCCATACAGTCCATCCTTGGTCAGAACTGGATACAGCTTGGGCCACTGTAGAGGAGCGAGAGGCTTTGATATCCCTGGGGTGAAAGGGAAAAGTCTGTCAGGCTTCCCGCTCCTGATTGGTATCCAGTCAGTCCTGTTGGATAATGTGTGTGTGTGTGTGTCTGTGTGGACATAGGGTAAGAACAAGATCAGGCTCAGCTATGATACCCTCCATTGCCAAGGGCCTGCCATCTCAGGGCTCACACATGAAGGATGGCCACTTGGCTGATTTATTGGAGGGGCGGTTGGCTCCACGGTAACCATGTATCTCAGCAAGAATCAGCAGCTTTAAGACAGAAGGGGAGAAACAGAAAGAAAATTAGGCGGGTGGAAAAAGGCAGTGGCCTCTCAGTGTGTTGCTAAGGGCCCCTGGTGCAGGGGCCTGGAGACAGAGGCCTCTCAGTGTGTTGCTCAGGACCCCTGGTGCAGAGGCCTGGAGACAGAGGCCTCTCAGTGTGTTGCTAAGGGCCTCTGGTGCAGAGGCCTGGAGACAGAGGCCTCTCAGTGTGTTGCTCAGGACCCCTGGTGCAGGGGCCTGGAGACAGAGGCCTCTCAGTGTGTTGCTCAGGACCCCTGGTGCAGGGGCCTGGAGACAAAGGCCTCTCAATTTATTGCTAAGGGTCACTGGTACGAAGTGTGTGGGGTCTTTCGCCTCTCAATTAGTAAAACTCATCCCTGCACACTGGAACCCAGCAGAATATGTTGAAGTGACTAATTATGTGAAGTGTTCTGTTAGTGTTTTCACTTTCATTGAATTTTCCTTTCTTCTTTCAGGTACTTAGTGTTAGAACATGTGTCCGGAGGGGAACTGTTTGATTACCTTGTCAAAAAGGGAAGATTGACACCGAAAGAAGCTCGCAAATTCTTCCGACAAATTATATCCGCACTGGATTTTTGTCACAGTCACTCCATATGGTAAGAAAACATGTTGAGAGATGAAACGTTTTTCCCCTGCAATTTTCTCCCTTTGAGGCACTGACTCTCGCTGGGGTACGGGTCCCCGCCTATCCTGAAGGCACTGACTCTCGCTGGGGTACGGGTCCCCGCCTCTCTCTGAAGGCACTGACTCTCGCTGGGGTACGGGTCCCCGCCTCTCCTGAAGGCACTGACTCTCGCTGGGGTACGGGTCCCCGCCTCTCTCTGAAGGCACTGACTCTCGCTGGGGTACGGGTCCCCGCCTCTCCTGAAGGCACTGACTCTCGCTGGGGTACGGGTCCCCGCCTCTCCTGAAGACACTGACTCTTGCTGGGGTACGGGTCCCCGCCTCTCCTGAAGACACTGACTCTCGCTGGGGTACGGGTCCCCGCCTCTCCTGAAGACACTGACTCTCGCTGGGGTACGGGTCCCCCTCTCTCCTGAAGACACTGACTCTCGCTGGGGTACGGGTCCCCGCCTCTCCTGAAGACACTGACTCTCGCTGGGGTACGGGTCCCCGCCTATCCTGAAGGTACTAACTCTCGCTGGGGTACGGGTCCCCGCCTCTCTCTGAAGGCACTGACTCTTGCTGGGGTACGGGTCCCCCTCTCTCCTGAAGGCAGTGACTCTCGTTGGGGTACGGGTCCCCGCCTCTCCTGAAGGCACTGACTCTCGCTGGGGTACGGGTCCCCGCCTATCCTGAAGGCACTGACTCTCGCTGGGGTAAGGGTCCCCACCTCTCCTGAAGACACTGACTCTCGCTGGGGTACGGGTCCCCGCCTCTCCTGAAGGCACTGGCTCTCGCTGGGGTACGGGTCCCCACCTCTCCTGAAGGCACTGACTCTCGCTGGGGTGCGGGTCCCCGCCTCTCCTGAAGGCACTGACTCTCGCTGGGGTACGGGTTCCCACCTATCCTGAAGACACTGACTCTCGCTGGGGTACGGGTCCCCCTCTCTCCTGAAGGCACTGACTCTCGCTGGGGTACGGGTTCCCACCTATCCTGAAGACACTGACTCTCGCTGGGGTACGGGTCCCCGACTCTCATGAAGGCACTGACTCTCGCTGGGGTACGGGTTCCCACCTATCCTGAAGGCACTGACTCTCGCTGGGGTATGGGTCCCCGCCTCTCTCCTGAAGGCACTGACTCTCGCTGGGGTACGGGTCCTGCCTCTCCCGAAGGCACTGACTCTCGCTGGGGTACTATTACACAGGCCCCAGCACCTAGTTCAAGTGGAAGCTCAGTTTCCACAGCACCTCTGAACCTGCAACCTCCACCACCTAGATGAACGAGGGCAGCAGGTGCATGGGAACACCATCACCTTCAAGTTCCCCTCCAAGTCACACACACCATCCTGACTTGGAAATATATCGCCGATCCTTCATCGTTGCTGGGTCAAAATCCTGGAACTCCCTCCCCAACAGCACTGTGGGAGTAAATGCCATTAGGTAAACGTTGGCCTTGCCAGCGACTGCCACATCCCTTGAATGAAAGAAAGAAAGACTTGTATTTATACAGCGCCTTTCATGACCACCGGACGTCCCAAAGAGCTTTACAGCCAATGAAGTACTTTTGAAGTGTAGTCACTGTTGTAATGTAGGAAACGTGGCAGCCAATTTGCGCACAGCAAGCTCCCACAAACGGCAATGTGATAATGACCGGATCATCTGTTTTCTTTTTAGTGATGTTGATTGAGGGATAAATAAATAGAGAATGGTTACCCCTGCAAAGTGCTAGCCGACTATGAGCATCTGTGGAACAAGAGTCAGAATCGGATCGAGTGTAAAACGGGCTGCCGATTCGTTATCACTCGTTTTGTGCTACTGCCCAAGACCAACCTCAGCCTCTGGAACGGGCCGAATAAAAAAAAGTTAGTGTCAGTGGGCTATTTTTTTTTTAAATTCGTTCCTGGGATGTGGGCGTTGCTGGTAAGGCCGGCATTTATTGTCCATCCCTAATTGCCCTTGAGAAGGTGGTGGTGAGCCGCCTTCTTGGACCGCTGCAGTCCGTGTGGTGAAGGTGCTCCCACAGTGCTGTTAGGGAGGGAGTTCCAGGATTTTGACCCAGTGACGATGAAGGAACGGCCGATATATTTCCAAGTCAGGATGGTGTGTGACTTGGAGGAGAACTTGGAGGTGGTGGTGTTCCCATGCGCCTGCTGCCCTTGTCCTTCTAGGTGGTAGACGTCGCAGGTTTGGGAGGTGCTGCCGAAGAAGCCTTGGCGAGTTGCTGCAGTGCATCTTGTAGATGGTACACACTGCAGCCACGGTACGCTGGTGGTGGAGGGAGTGAATGTTTAATGTGGTGGATGGGGTGACAATCAAGCGGGCTGCTTTGACCTGGATGATGTCGAGCTTCTTGAGTGTTGTTGGAGCTGCACTCATCCAGGCAAATGGAGAGTATTCAATCACACTCCTGACTTGTGCCTTGTAGATGGTGGAAAGGCTTTGGGGAGTCAGGAGGTGAGACACTCGCCGCAGAATACCTGGCCTTTGACCTGCTCTTGTAGCCACAGTATTTATGTGGCTGGTCCAGTTAAGTTTCTGTTCAATGGTGACCCCAGGTTGTTGATGGTGGGGGTTTCCGCGATGGTAATGCCATTGAATGTCAAGGGGAGGTGGTTAGTCTCTCGCTTGTTGGAGATAGTCATTGCCTGGCACTTGTGTGGCGTGAATGTTACTTGCCACTTATTAGCCCAAGCCTGACGTCGTCCAGGTCTTGCTGCATTCGGGCATAGACTGCTTCTTTATCTGAGGAATTGCGAATGGCACTGAACACTCTGCAATCATCAGCAAACATCCCCATTTCTGACTTTATGATGGAGGGAAGGTCATTGATGAAGCAGCTGAAGATGGTTGCATATAGGCCAGACCGGGTAAGGGTGGCAGATTTCCTTCCCTAAAGGACATTAGTGAACCAGGTGGATTTTTACGACAACTCGATAGTTTCATGGTCACCATTACTGATACTAGCTTTTTATTCCAGATTTATTTAATTAACTCATGTCTCTGGATTACTAGTCCAGTAAGCTAACCACTGTGCTACTGTTCCCGTAATGTACTGATTGTCTCCTCAGCCGACATCTATACACACTCCACGTGGGCAACACCAGCAAGGTAGTATTTATTACCCATTCTGAGTTTCCTCAGGGGCATTAAGAGTAAACCACATAGTGTGGGACTAGAATCACATGGACCCATATGAACATACGAACAATGACAGACAGGTAAAGACCCTCTGGTCCATCGAGCCTGTCCCCACACAGTTGCGATACCTTGTGTATCACAACGTATACACCACCTGAAACCATGGGAGAGGCAAAATAAAACCCAGATAAAATCTGGGAAATTCCTCCCCGACCCATCTAGGCCATCGAAACTAGTCCAGGAGATCACTCTGGCCCTGAATTCTCTGTAGTACCTACCCTTCTGTAAGAGGTGATCTCCATCCCCAGCCAGAAACAGGTCCAGCTCGCGCTTGAAGGAATTCAGCGAATCAGCGCCCATCGCACGAGACGGCAGCCTGATCCAGAGATAAAGAAAGAAAGACTTGCATTTCTACAGCGCCTTTCATGAGCACCGGACGTCCCAAAGCGCTTTACAGCCAATGAAGTACTTTTTGAAGTGGAGTCACTGTTGTAATGTGGGAAACGCGGCAGCCAATTTGCGCACAGCAAGCTCCCACAAACAGCGACGTGATAATGACCAGATAATCTGTTGCCACTATTCTCTGGGGGGAAAAAGAACCACCTTCCTGGCATCTAACCAGATCAGAGCGGCACATCCCTTCCCTGAATGACATTAACGAACCAGTTGCGTTTCGTACAACAATCTGGTCGTTACATGATGCAAATGATCAAATTCACTGAATTTGATTTCACAGCTTGCTGTGGTAGGATTTGAACTCGCGGCCTCGGGGTTGCTAGTCCAGTATCGCAACCACGAAGATACTGTACCCATTAGGAGTCCCTCTACCGCGCAGTAATGGGAAAGGACCCGCGCAGGCCGCTCACCGGCTTTTGTAGTGTAAGTGCCGCCCATACTCAGAAATTTAAAGGGACCGCGCATTTAAAGAAACGGGCCACGCAGAACAAAACGCAGCTTACGGGGAACATTGGTGGGAACCCTTGTTTTTTTTTTGCCTATTATGTCTCGTGGCTGGGTAGAATAACGTGATGTGATGTTCTACAGGCTCGAACCCCAGCGTCCCGCAGTATCTGTTCAACAGACCACTGCCTCAGTCTCCATCTGCCTTCTCCGCCCTACCTGTTTCCTGCTTATTGGACCCCCATCTGGCTTCTGCCCTTCATGTTGGTTCCCATTCCTGTATGAATGTGGGAGAGCAGGGCTGAGGGGGCAGAGAATGGGCATGGTTAGGCGGGGGTGGGGGGTGGTGGGCGGGGAAACAGCGGGGATTGAGAGAGAGTGTGTGAGAGAGCTGGAGGTGAGACAGAGAGGTGGGGGGGGGGGGGTACATGGGGTGGATGAGGGACACCTAACTATCCACAACAGAGAAAAACAGTAGGAGGGGAGAAAGAGAGAGCGAGAAGCAACAAGGGAAACAGTGACTGTCTCTGACTGGTGGCATGGGAGAATATTAGTGTATATATAAAATGATTGAGTCCCTCACACTTCAAACATCACACTTTATTACGGATACAAATCAAGCTTAAAAGAAGCAAAAGAAACCCTGTCATTTCCTGCTGGTTTTTTTTGGTCTTGGATGAAACCAGTTAATGACCTCAGAACTGAGCTCAGAATGTCCCTACTTACATCAGTTTGACCCGATGGCCTTAAAGGAGCACAGGTTACGCACAGCTCCATTTTAGCAGAATAATAGACCGCGAATCACGCGGTATAATGTTCCTGTCCCTTGAAAACGCCGAGGGTGATCTGCTAGCATTTTATCAAACATCGACTGACATCGAACTCTCCTTTCCTCTTTCCGCCATCTTCCGCATTCCCCTCCCTTCGCCCCACCCTTGGCGGTCTTGACTTCAGCCACCCGGCCCCACCCAATGGAATTCCCTCTCCACCCCCCCCTTAAGACCATCCTTTAAAACCCACCTCTTTGACCAAGCTTCTGGTTGCCCTCACACCGCCCCTCCTAATATCTCCTTCTTTGGCTCAGTGTCCGCTCGGTGAAGTGACTTGGGACATTTTCCTTCTTATAAAGGAGTGCTATATAATTGCAAGTCATCGTTGTATGTAATGAGACTCACGTGCATTACAAAGAAGGACCCGACACCAGGGGAGTGAGTTCATTTCAGAAGAGCATAAGATAAGATAGAATGAGAAAAGGTCACTGAGCCCCATCATGTACATTCTCTCCACGGACCATGTACAAACCAAACTGACTCTGCTCCACCCACTTAAGCTCCTTCATAGGTACTCCCTGATCCCCGAGACTCCCCAATGTTCACCACATCTCTACTATTAAATCTTGGCCGTCTTCCCCTAGTGATGCAGGAATTACTTTGTGTTCTGAACAGCCACCAATCCAAGTGCCAAGCAAGACTTTTTGCCCAGCAAGTCCTTCCACACATCTCGTACTCTGGTGGGGTGGGGTGGGGGGGTTTGAAGTGGTGAAGCTTTTTCTAATCTCTGGTCGTGCTTCAGTCTTCTCAGTTGGAATCCCACGTTCCCTGAACCAGTGCTCACGGTCTGGGTCAAACCGCCTTTTAGCATTTAAAAAAAAAACCTGGATCAGGTCCCCTTTCGTTCTTGAGACCTCACTTGAGGTCCTGCAACCACAACAACAACTTGTATTTATATAGCGCCTTTAACGTAGTAAAACGACCCAAGGTGTTTCACAGGAGTGTTCTAAGACAAAAATTTGATACCGAGCCACATAAGGAGAAATTAGGGCAGGTGACCAAAAGCTTGGTCAAAGAGGTAGGTTTTAAGGAGCGTCTTAAAGGAGGAAAGAGATAGACAGTTTCCTAGCTGATAGGGGAATTAAGGGTTATGGGGAGCGGGCAGGGAAGTGGACGTGAGTCTAGGTTCGGATCAGCCATGATCCTATTGAATGGCGGAGCAGGCCCGAGGGGTCGTATGGCCGACTCCTGCTCCTACTTCTTATGTTCTTATGAAAGAGAGGTAGCGAGGCGGAGAGGTTTAAGGAAGGAGTTCCAGAGCTTAGGGCCTAGGCAGCTGAAGGCACGGCCACCGATTATAATCAGTGATGCTCAAGAGGGCAGAATTTGAGGAGCGCAGATGTCTCAGGGGGTTGTGGAGGAGATTAAAGAGGTAGGGAGGGACGAGGCCATGGAGGGATTTGAAAACAAGGATGAGAATTTTGAAATCGAGGCGTTGCTTAACTGGAAGCCAATGTAGGTCAGCGAGCACAGGGGAGATGGGCGAACGGGACTTGGTGCGAGTTAGGACACGGGCAGCCGAGTTTTGGATGACCTCAAGTTTACGTAGGGTAGAATGTGGGAGGCCAGCCAGGAGCGCGTTGGAATAGTCAAGTCTAGAGGTAACAAAGGCATGGATGAGGGTTTCCGCAGCAGATGAGCTGAGGCAGGGGTGGAGACGGGCGATGTTAACGGAAGTGGAAATAGGCGGTCTTTGTTATGCTGCGGATATGTGGTCGCTATGGGTCGCAATTACGCTATGGGATACTAGTGGATTGATGCTTTACGTTTTTGTCTGAAATTCCCCTCTCTGTTATTTTAGTAGGCGTGTTAACCCATTTGTTTTAAACTTGTGTCATATTACTATATTCAGCTAGTGGTGCCTCTTGCTCCTGTGCATTTTTGCTCCCCTGGCCAGCCTGTGTAGGGGTATCCGGAGTGACTACTAGATCAACGAGACTGTTTGTATGTTTGAACTGCTTAAAATGGAGTGGCTTTTTTTTGTGGTGAGTGTCAACCTTAAACAGCCCTGTCACTGGTTAGATGTCAGAATGACTGCAAGGCCTCAGTGACTTAGCAAGAAGATTGAGAGGGATCCAGGTTTTTAAAATGCCAAGAGACATATAGACAATGTAGGTAAGCAGGTGGATTGACTTAGGCTGGGGAGGAGGGGGTGGCTATAGTGGGCAGCAGGCCAAGATTCAGTAGCAGAGATGCCAAAGCAGAGCTTCGCCCTATATTATTCCGACAGTCCACCTCCAGTTGATGCCCGATAGCATCATGCCAACCTCAGGACAGCACCCTCTACTGCACCAGACTGGTAGTAGTCCCTACACCAGACTGGTAGTAGTTCCTACACCAGCAGGCCTCAAGGCCTACAACAGGCCAGAGAAAATTCCTGCCATTTGCTAAGAAATATTTTTCAGTATGGGGTCAAATGACATTCTTAAATCCATTGTAATTTATTTTTTCTCCTGTTTATGGTTCTCTCTTACACCCCCACTGTCACCCCAATGTATAATAAACCCTGCTTTCGTCAAGATGTTAGACAACCTACTCCTAGGACTCTGCTAGGCTGCTTAGCAGTGGTTCTGAGGTGATTCAGTCTTAGAATTTCCCTACTTTCCTTGTCCTCTACTTTGCCTCTTCTCACAATAACGAGGCTGGCACTTTGAATTTGCCATGTGGGAAATTGTGGGTGTAAATTTGTCGCTCGGTTCAGGTGAAGCCTTAAAAAGTGTTAGAAAAACAGACAGTATCCTCAAAGAGACTATCAACCGCTCCCTCATCAGATAGTGGAATTCCTCGTCTCTTCACTGGGGCAGGATTGGCACCTGTGCCCCACACGTGACAGGACGGGGGTCTATCTCAGTGCACCACCCACACCACAGCAGAGAGAGGAGTCCTTCTCCGCCCCCCCCCACCTCCACCTTCCTCCCCACCCTGTTGGTGCAGGAGTGGAGCCCAGGCTCCAGATATAACAGGACAGAGTTTAACCCATTGCACCAACCTACTCCACGTCAGAGAGAAAACACCTTTCGTCCCATCTGTCTCGGAGAGAACCTGGGGCCCAGAGGAGAAAGGACAGTGTCCGACACACAGTTCATAGAATTGCATCGAGTCTACAGCACTGAAACAGGTCATTTAGCTCAACTGGCCCATGCCGGTGTTTATGCTCCACACGAGCCTCCTCCCACCCCTCTTCATCTCACCCTATCAGCATATCCTTCGATCCCTTTCTCCCTTGTTTGCTTATCTAGTTTCACCTTTAAATCCATCTATGAGTTCCTATGAATCCCAGTTTCACATGCTCCACCTCCCAATATCCTGGGGTCCTCGGAAGCTAGGATTGCAAACAACACTCTGTGATGCACTGCTGTGATATCAGCCCCTGCAGGCGGCTTTAGATTAATCCTTTATTCAAATCACGGCTGCACAGCCTGGTAGTAATTACGTTGCAGGGGCAGTGTAATAAAATTTCTGATGGGATAGAAGTGTCAGCGCAGGACTGGGTGATGAATGTGGGCTGTATTTTAATCAGGGATCTGTTTCACATCTGTACTGGTCGGAGGCTTGGAGCCCCACCAGCAGCTCTAATGTAATCTCATCTCACATCAGCACCAACAGAGAGGCCATCAACAGCCAGGGTTAACCCTGGAAGTGCTGGCTTGGAATCTGAAGAGAGGTGTTCAAAATTACATGGGGTTTTTGATAAGAGTAGATTATGTAGAAACTGTTTCCACTGGCAGGAGGGTCGGTAACCAGAGGACACGGATTTAAGATAATTGGCAAAAGAACCAGATGAGGGGAGATGACGAGAAAGTGTTTTAACGCAGCGAGTTGTTGTGATCTGGAATGCGCTGCCTGAAAGGGTGTTGGAAGCAGATTCAATAGTAACTTTCAAAAGGGAAATGTGTATATATACTTGAAAAGGGAAAAAAATTGCAGAGCTATGGGGAAAAGAGCAGGACGAGTGGGACTAATTGGATGGCTCTTTCCTGGAGCCGGCACAGGCATGACGGGCCGAATGGCATCTTTCTGTGCTGTGTGATTCTATTCGATCATCACTTGCCTGCTGTAATGTTAGCTGGCCCCAGTCGTGCTGTCTAATTAATGGGGAAACAGTACGATGCCGAGATATGTTGGTGCTCCAAACTGCGGCACCACGGACTACTTGGAAGCAGCATCGTATCCTTGAATCCCCAGATGATGAGGTCCTGGCCGCTTCCCTGCTTTTGCTGGCAGCCACTGAATGGGGACCAGACACCGACCCACAGGATGAAGGGGAAACTGAGTGGGAGAGGTTCTCTTGTGCAGCTCCTAGCGGCTAGTACTGGAAAGGTATTGCCAGGGACCTGGGATACCTCAAATGCTCTCATGTTCCCCTTGACACTCTAACACTGTCCAATTCTCCAAGCCCCCGGTGCTCAAACATTCTTTGCAATCCCCATCCGATGCACTGGAATGCCTCGAATATGCAAGACTGTCAATCCCTTTCAAACTCAGAGACCCCCGACTCAGATACCTCACAAGGCTCAGATACCTCGTGCCTCAGACTGCAAAATTAGGTTGATCTGCAGAGGCTTCAATTTTCCTTTATTATGGAGCAGAACTTGCTTTTTGTCTCCTGTGTCAACGAAGTGCAGGCTGTCATCTGACTTTTCAGACACAAAAGCACCGACTGACACAAGGCTGAGATACCAAACAAGGCATAGATATCAAACCTGCCTCAGATATCAAACAAGGCTGAGTTACCAAACATGTCTCAGGTACCAAACAAGGCTCAGATATCAAACAAGGCTCAGATAGCAAACAAGGCTCAGATATCAAACAAGACTCTGATATCTGAGTCTTGTTTGATATCTGAGTCTTGTTTGATATCTAACAAGACTCAGATATCAAACAAGGCTGAGATACCAAACAAGGCTGAGATACCAAACAAGACTCAGACACCAAACAAGGCTGAGATATCAAACAAGACTCAGATACCAAACAAGACTCAGATACCAAACAAGACTCAGATACCAAACAAGGCTGAGATACCAAACAAGGCTGAGATACCAAACAAGACTCAGATATCAAACAAGGCTCAGATACTCCATGTGTCTCAGATGCCTCATGACTCAGACACCCCACTTGGGTCAATCATTCATTTAACTCACCTTTGATTGCTTTGCAGCCACAGAGACCTGAAACCAGAGAACCTACTCCTGGATGAGAAGAATAACATCCGGATTGCAGATTTTGGAATGGCTTCACTGCAGGTCGGCGATAGTCTACTAGAGACCAGCTGTGGGTAAGAGGCAGTCTGAAAATACAATTCACTTGGTTTCATAGCTCTGTCCTGAGGCCAATATTTATCCCTCAACCAACATCACTAAAACAGATTATCTGGTCATTATCACATTGCTGTTTGTGGGACCTTGCTGTGCGCAAATTGGCTGCCGCGTTTCCTACATTACAACAGTGACTATCTTCAAAAAGTACTTCATTGGCTGTAAAGAGCTTTGGGACGTCCTGAGGTCGTGAAATGCAAGTGAAGTACTTTTTTTGAAATGTAGTCACTGTTGTAATGTATGCAAAGTGGCAGCCAATTTTCACACAGCAAGGTCCCACAAACAGCAATGAAAACCAATCAGATTGATCTGCTTTAGTGATGGGATAAATATTGGCCAGGACACAGGGGAGAACTCCCCAGCTCTTCTTCAAAATAGTGGCCGTGGGATCTTTTACATCCACCTGAGAGGGCCTCAGTTTAACATCTCATCCGAAAGACGGCACCTCTGGGGGGTGTTAGACTAGATTTTTGTGGTCAAGTCTCTTGGTAGGGGGACCTGAACCCATGACCTTCTGATTTAAGAGGCAAGAGTGCTACCCACTGAGCCACGGCTGTGAAGCGCGTGGGGATACTATATGAATGCAAGATGCTGTTGTAGAAAGAGGCGGGCGGCCCTGGTGATGGAAAGGTTATGGGCGTTTGAAGGTCAGCTCGAGGCCAATCAAGGCACTGATGGTCCCTACTTCCTGTCCTAGGACATTAATACTTCCAGGGATGTAGACTTCAAAAGGTCCTGCCAGGAGGGGGAAGTGAGGATGTAGGCCTCTTGTTGCCATGCATCTAACAGTTCTCTACACCTTTCCCTTTTTCTTTTTGCAGTTCTCCACATTATGCCTGTCCAGAAGTCATCAGGGTAAGGTTATTTCTTAAATTAGATACTTCTGTTTTTATTGTGCTTCTGTTAACTGGGTTTGTTTAGCGTACTGATGCGATAGCAAAACTTACACGACCCAATCCCCTCAAATGTACTTCCTTATACGTACTGTGGCTGACGCAATGAAGCAACATTCTGGTGAATGGCCGCAGCACGTGAACGCTTCGTTGACCTCTCTGTTTCCTGTTCGTAGGGAGAGAAGTATGACGGTCGCCGGGCGGACGTGTGGAGCTGTGGTGTGATACTCTTTGCACTTTTGGTGGTAAGAAATCAGAGCCTTAAATGCCAGCTCAGGCCTGCTCTCCTACTTCCATTTCCCAACAAGCCAGCCAGGAGCTGGTGCCATTGGTTGCAGGAATCGTCCTCCCTTGACCAATGGCAACTTGCAATGTGGATCCAGAGCCTTCTGGATTCTGGGTTAATCGATAGGATGACGGGGGATGGAACATTTTCCATTTCGAGCGTCAAGTGCCAGCATCAAGTACTCCCAGTTCAGGTATAGCATGGTTAGATGCAAAGTAAATCCACCCTCCTCCAACCCTTCCCCTGCCGTACTCTGCCCCAACAACGTGTCTCGAAGAGAACTGCCTGATGCACCATTCTTCTAGCTCCCGTCCTATGGCCTCTTCTGAGATGCACGTTGAGTCCCAAATTCGGGCCAGTTTCATGCTATGGCCCCCAGACTCGATTGACACGGGACCCCCGACAGCCAAACCAGAGAGAAGACTTGGATCCTAACGGTCTGGTTGCCAGCTCTAGTTGGACGTATTCCTGGAGGTTTCATTACATGACTCGGCACCAGCCCCCCACCCCACCCCCAACTCCCACAGAGCAGCCAACACAGGGAATTGAAGCCTGTTGCGCTGAGAGGGAGAAGGGGCCCCTATGCTGCAGGCTAAGCAAGAAATATATCTCCCCAGAGCCATAGGCCCGGACACCAGCAACGGGTAAAGCAGCAGCCTACAGGGCCCACAACTCGGAAGGTGGGGTGTTGGACGTTAGTGAGAGGCCTTAGGTTAATGTTTGAGCTAGAATTCAAATGAGTTAGGGGGTAGAGGTACAGACATGGTCGGTGATGAGGAGTGGGGTACAGACACGGTCACTGATGCGGAGTGGGGTACAGACACGGTCACTGATGCGGAGTGGGGTACAGACACGGTCACTGATGCGGAGTGGGGTACAGACACGGTCACTGATGCGGAGTGGGGTACAGACACGGTCACTGATGCGGAGTGGGGTACAGACATGTCACTGATGCGGAGTGGGGTACAGACACGGTCACTGATGCGGAGTGGGGTACAGACACGGTCACTGATGCGGAGTGGGGTACAGTCACGGTCACTGATGCGGAGTGGGGTACAGACACGGTCACTGATGCGGAGTGGGGTACAGACACGGTCACTGATGCGGAGTGGGGTACAGACACGGTCACTGATGCGGAGTGGGGTACAGACATGTCACTGATGCGGAGTGGGGTACAGACACGGTCACTGATGCGGAGTGGGGTACAGACACGGTCACTGATGCGGAGTGGGGTACAGACACGGTCACTGATGCGGAGTGGGGGTACAGACACGGTCACTGATGCGGAGTGGGGTACAGACACGGTCACTGATGCGGAGTGGGGTACAGACACGGTCACTGATGCGGAGTGGGGTACAGACATGTCACTGATGCGGAGTGGAGTACAGACACGGTCACTGATGCGGAGTGGGGTACAGACACGGTCACTGATGCGGAGTGGGGTACAGACACGGTCACTGATGCGGAGTGGGGTACAGACACGGTCACTGATGAGGAGTGGGGTACAGACACGGTCACTGATGCGGAGTGGGGTACAGACACGGTCACTGATGCGGAGTGGGGTACAGACATGGTCGGTGATGCGGAGTGGGGTACAGACACAGTCACTGATGCGGAGTGGGGTACAGACACGGTCACTGATGCGGAGTGGGGTACAGACACGGTCACTGATGCGGAGTGGGGTACAGACACGGTCACTGATGCGGAGTGGGGTACAGACACGGTCACTGATGCGGAGTGGGGTACAGACATGGTCGGTGATGCGGAGTGGGGTACAGACACGGTCACTGATGCAGAGTGGGGTACAGACACGGTCACTGATGCGGAGTGGGGTACAGACACGGTCACTGATGCGGAGTGGGGTACAGACATGGTCACTGATGCGGAGTGGGGTACAGACATGGTTGGTGGTGCGGAATGGGGTACAGACATGGTCACTGATGCGGAGTGGGGTACAGACATGGTCACTGATGCGGAGTGGGCTACAGACACGGTCACTGATGCGGAGTGGGGTACAGACACGGTCACTGATGCGGAATGGGGTACAGACATGGTCACTGATGCGGAGTGGGGTACAGACACGGTCACTGATGCGGAGTGGGCTACAGACATGGTCACTGATGCGGAGTGGGGTACAGACGTGGTCACTGTTGCGGAGTGGGGTACAGACATGGTTGGTGGTGCGGAATGGGGTACAGACATGGTCACTGATGCGGAGTGGGGTACAGACATGGTCACTGATGCGGAGTGGGGTACAGACACGGTCACTGATGCGGAGTGGGCTACAGACATGGTCACTGATGCGGAGTGGGGTACAGACACGGTCACTGATGCGGAGTGGGGTACAGACATGGTCACTGATGCGGAGTGGGGTACAGACACAGTCACTGATGCGGAGTGGGGTACAGACACGGTCACTGATGCAGAGTGGGCTACAGACACGGTCACTGATGCGGAGTGGGGTACAGACACGGTCACTGATGCGGAGTGGGGTACAGACACGGTCACTGATGCGGAGTGGGGTACAGACACGGTCACTGATGCGGAGTGGGGTACAGACATGGTCACTGATGCGGAGTGGGATACAGACATGGTCGGTGATGCGGAGTGGGGTACAGACATGGTCACTGATGCGGAGTGGGGTACAGACATGGTCACTGATGCGGAGTGGGGTACAGACATGGTTGGTGGTGCGGAATGGGGTACAGACACGGTCACTGATGCGGAGTGGGGTACAGACATGGTCACTGATGCGGAGTGGGCTACAGACACGGTCACTGATGCGGAGTGGGGTACAGACACGGTCACTGATGCGGAATGGGGTACAGACATGGTCACTGCTGCGGAGTGGGGTACAGACACGGTCACTGATGCGGAGTGGGCTACAGACATGGTCACTGATGCGGAGTGGGGTACAGACGTGGTCACTGTTGCGGAGTGGGGTACAGACATGGTTGGTGGTGCGGAATGGGGTACAGACATGGTCACTGATGCGGAGTGGGGTACAGACATGGTCACTGATGCGGAGTGGGGTACAGACACGGTCACTGATGCGGAGTGGGCTACAGACATGGTCACTGATGCGGAGTGGGGTACAGACACGGTCACTGATGCGGAGTGGGGTACAGACATGGTCACTGATGCGGAGTGGGGTACAGACACAGTCACTGATGCGGAGTGGGGTACAGACACGGTCACTGATGCAGAGTGGGCTACAGACACGGTCACTGATGCGGAGTGGGGTACAGACATGGTCGGTGGTGCGGAATGGGGTACAGACATGGTCACTGATGCGGAGTGGGGTACAGACATGGTCACTGATGCGGAGTGGGGTACAGACATGGTCACTGATGCGGAGTGGGATACAGACATGGTCGGTGATGCGGAGTGGGGTACAGACATGGTCGGTGATGCGGAGTGGGGTACAGACACGGTCACTGATGCGGAGTGGGGTACAGACATGGTCACTGATGCGGAGTGGGGTACAGACACGGTCACTGATGCGGAGTGGGGTACAGACATGGTCGGTGGTGCGGAGTGGGGTACAGACATGGTCACTGATGCGGAGTGGGGTACAGACATGGTCACTGGTGCGGAGTGCGGTACAGACACGGTCACTGATGCGGAGTGGGCTACAGACATGGTCGGTGATGCGGAGTGGGGTACAGTGACCATTCCCTCTTTTTTTCCACAGGGAGCGTTGCCGTTCGATGATGACAACTTACGGCAGCTGCTAGAGAAGGTGAAACGAGGTGTCTTCCATATGCCGCACTTTATTCCTCCCGACTGCCAGAATTTACTACGAGGCATGATCGAAGTGGATGCAGAGAAACGCCTCTCGGTCAGTACCCCAGCCCCATACCCAGTCCACCAGGTCCTGATTCCACGCCACTGTATTCTCCATTAACACCGGGAAGGGGTATCAGTGTTACCCCATGGGGGAGGTTTATCAGAGTTACCCCATGGGGGAGGGTTATCAGAGTTACCCATTGGGGAGGGTTATCAGTTACCCCATTGGGGAGGGTTATCAGAGTTACCCATCGGGGAGGGGTATCAGAGTTACCCCATTGGGGAGGGGTATCAGAGTTACCCATTGGGGAGGGTTATCACTGTTACACCATTGGGGAGGGGTATCAGAGTTACCTCATTGGGGAGGGTTATCACTGTTACACCATTGGGGAGGGTTATCACTGTTACACCATTGGGGAGGGGTATCACTGTTACCCTCTCGGGGAGGGTTATCACTGTTTTCGGGTTTTCCATCTCTCATGCATGGCTGGT
This sequence comes from Squalus acanthias, assembly GCA_030390025.1. Classification (NCBI taxonomy): domain Eukaryota; kingdom Metazoa; phylum Chordata; class Chondrichthyes; order Squaliformes; family Squalidae; genus Squalus; species Squalus acanthias. Next base: position 142,363 of record JASTWF010000743.1, on the reverse strand, counting down.
GTTTGGCGCATTCACGATCTCCGTTTTCTCTATAACTGGAAATGTCTATTCTGAATTCTCTTATTAAACGCCTTTCCTTTCTCTCTCTCTCCTCCACAAACCTGCCCGCTGCCCATAGCTGGACCAGATTCAGAAGCACTCCTGGTATCAGTAAGTACGCACTGCACTACAGGTAGTAGACATGGCAATGTGTCTCGGGCAAGCTCAAGCCTCAGACTTCACCAGTGTGGCTTTCCCCTGCTCCCCATCCTCTCTGACTTGAGATTGCCGATTTAGTGCTGAATCAGGGGGCGGGTTATTTTTTGCGTCCTGTGGCTCCACGTCCAAGGTGAGCTGGACTGAGACTGGCCAACCTCACAGCCAGATTTTAATCCCACCGGTCCTGGTCCTCGGGCGCCGGGGTGCGAATGTCAGTGCAGGATCCATTTTCTTCCTTTCTTTGCAGTATTTTTCCTCCTGTCTCTAGATTCCCTCTGGGCGTGCACTTATTGTTGCTGTATGCGAGAATAGTGGGCGCTTCTTTCTAAGGAGGCGCTGGAGAGGTGGTTTCTTTGCCTGTTGGTTCCCACCTGTCTTTTGCTGTGAGGAGACCTCTGGGCCGCACCCGTCGCCTCCTCCTGACTAGATTAGACACACCCGGAGGGGGAGTAAAGTAGCAGGAGCCCATATCCCACCCCCTCCATCCCTGGCGGCAATCATTCATTCCTAGAACTGAGGAAATAAGCCCCCTAAAATTGATAGTGATGTTCTCTTACCCCCCCCCCCCCCCCCCCCCCCCCCTCCTCCTCTCGTGTGATCACTGACTCCTTGCCGGAGTATAGTTCCTCTGATGCCACCAGCATCCCTGAACTATTCGTCATCTGTGAGCCCAGACTGTGTGTGTGTTAGTAAGCTATTCGACTATGGTGGGCATCACAGCTAAGCCCCCATCCTGTCCTACCCCCAGCTCGTTGCTAATAGAAGCCACAGAGGCAGCAAGATCAACAAAACTAGGATAGAGCAGGATGGCAAGAGTAGACTTGGCTGGTTTGTGGGACGCCATTGCCCGATGAGCTACCAGAGGAGCAGTGCTTATCTTAATTTGACCTCAGGAGGTGGGCCACGTTTATTTTCTGTTCCTCGTTGCCCTGAGAAGATGGCGGCTGGCTAGGCAGTAAGATGGGGGGGGGGGGGGGGGACGACTTGCGCCATGTGTGGGCCGGATGGCAGGTTGACGTCGGTTTGTGTGCTTCCTGTTTTTTTTTTTTAAAAACGTCAACTCGTCAACGCGAACTGGTGACCTTTTCGGGTTGCGAGTCTAACACCGTGGCGACCGTCGCCGCAGCTTTGAGCTCGATCTGGCTGCTGAAACGTTCTAACCGGGCCTGTCCGAGTGTTCCTGAAGGTGTCCGTGTGTCGTTTCAGAGGCGGGAAGAACGAGCCGGAACCGGAGCAGCCGATGGCGCGGAAAGTGATGATTCGCAGGCTACAGTCAGTGAGTGACATCGACCCAGACGTCCTGGACAGTATGAACTCCCTCGGCTGTTTTCGGGACAAGAACAAGCTGAAGCAGGATCTCCTATTTGAGGAGTGAGTAGCCTCCTCCTTGGCTTTTTTTTACTCGTAGAGAAGTTGTTGCGCTAAAATCTTGACGCTCCTGGTGCAGTGCTGAGGGAGCGCTGCACTGTCGGAGGTGCCGTCTTTCAGAATAAGACGTTAAGCCGAGGCCCCCGTCTCTCTCAGGTGGACGTAAAAGATCCCATGGCGCTATTTTGAAGAAGAGCAGAGGGGGGGGAGTTCTCCCCGGTGTGTCCTGGGGCCAATATTTATCCCTCAATCAACATCACTAAAAAAAACAGATTATCTGGTCATTTATCTCATTGCTGTTTGTGGGGTCTTGCTGTGCGCAAATTGGCTGCTGCATCTCCTACATTGCCAACGTCAAAAGTACTTCATTGGCTGTAAAGCACTTTGGGACATCCTGAGGTGGCGAAAGGCGCTATAGAAATGCAAGTCTTTCTTTTCTTTCTATCCAACTGTGGATGGGCAAATGCAGCAGCCATTTTGTGCACAGCAAGGTTCCACACAGCATATAAATGAGTGTCCGCCCAATCTGCGTTTCTTTGGAGGGAAGAATGTTGGCCATGACTGTGGGAGAACTTCCTGCTCTCCTTCAAATAGCGCAGTGAAATCTGTAATTTTTTCTATTTCAAGTATTTATCCAATTCCCCTTTGAAGGCGACTATTGAATCTGTATCCACCACCCTATCAGGCAGCGCGTTCCAAATCCTATCCACTCGTTTGCATGAATAAGTTTTTCCTCTGGTTCTTTTGCTGATCATCTTAAATCTCTGCCCTCTGCTTATCGATTGGAAACAGTTTCTCTTTATTTACTCTGTCTAAACCCTTCATGATTTCAAACACCTCTATTAAATCTCCTCTTAGCCTTGTCTGCTCAAAGGAGAACAGCCCCAGCTTCCTCCAGTAACTGTCATCCCTCGTCCCTGGAACAAAGAAAACCCGGAAGACACTAGTATTTGAATGGCATGGCTTGGCTCCTCTCCTGAGCATCTGGCCAGATACTATGGCCGCGATCTTACATTTCGGTGCGAGTTGGGAGCGGGTCAGCTGCCTTCCGGGTTCCGATCCCGCCCCCCAACGGCGCCTGATGCACAGACGTAATTTTACGCCAATTGGCCTTGTTAAGCCCACCTCTGCGGGCTTGCCGGCCAATTAAGAGAAAAGCCGGTGTCAGATGACGTCGGTTGACGATGCGTCATCTGCCGGTTTTCTTAAAGGGGACTCGCAAAAATTTTTTTGACAGATGATTCTACAGTATTTGACAGCATTGAGGTGCTGCAAACACTGCCAATCACTGTTACAAGGTGAGCCCTTGCACCCAGGCTCTCCAGTGACACTCTCCTTAGGATAAAACAGATGACAGCTGTGCAAATCGGGGACCCGACACTTGGGAAAATTGTATGGAGACGGGTTGACAGCGGGTTCGGGACCCGCTGTCAATCTTTGCAATTTTGCCAGCAGTCCCGCCTCCAAACCCACCCCCTGAGTGCCAGCAAAATTCCCCCCAATGTCTATATTCTGGGTTTGCAAGCTGGGTCATCTGTACAAGTGAACCTGGTTTTATAATGCCCTGTGTACCGTGACCAAAAGAAACAAACCAACAGCATTGTACACCATAGACTCAAAATATTGCCCCACCCCTTACTCCCCTCGCCCTTCCCTTCCTCCAACAATCCACAGACTTTCAAAAACCCAACTACATTTTCGTTTGCTTCAGGTCTCTTCCCACTTCTTTCAAGCCTGGTGTCCTGCTCCGAGGGCCTCGACCTTTCACCTAGGTTTTGTCAGCAACACCAATACAGCAGAGAATGGCAGGACAGGAGCCTCGCTGCGCTGCCCGGATTAACCATTTATTAACCAATACCTTTATCGACATTTCTCACTCTTCTCTCGCCCAAGGGAAAATCAGGAGAAAATGATCTACTTCCTGTTGCTGGACAGGAAAGAGCGGTATCCGAGCTGCGAAGATGAGGATTTACCACCGCGCAATGACGTTGGTAAGTCCCAGAGCATTCCCTCTGGATTGTTATTCCCCTAGTGTTTGCTCCTACTCTCCCGAGAGTGCTGACTCCTGCTGAGATAGGGTTCCATGGGTGCTGATCGCCCTCCGGGAGGGGGGCGGGGGTGGTGTCTCACACTGGTGACTATTCTTCGCATGTGAGCCTCAACAATGAGACTATTCCAGCACGCTGGGCATCACATCCCAGCCTGACCCTGTCCTCACCCAGCATTCACTTTCCGACAGGAATCATCTGATAGTGATCGGGAACATTGACCCTGGCCTCGCCCCCCTCCCTATCTCTGTAACCTCCTGCAGCCCCACAACCCTCCGAGATCTCTGCGCTCCTCCAATTCTGGTCCCTTGCGCATCCCCGATTTCCATCGCTCCACCATTGGTGGCCGTGCCTTCAGCTGCCGAGGCCCTAAGCTCTGGAATTCCCTCCCTGAACCTCTCCACTCTCTCTCCTCCTTTAAGACGCTCCTTAAAACCTACCTCTTTGACCAAGCTTTTGGTCATCTGCCCTAATGTCTCCATATGTGTGTCGGTTATAAATTTTGTTTAATAATCTCTCCTGTGAACTTTGGGACGTTTTCCTATGTTAAAGGTGCATCTTCTTCTTCTTCTTAGGCAGTCCCTCGGAACCGAGGATGACTTGCTTCCACACTAGAAATGAGTTCTCAGGTGACTGATGAGTCCAATGCGGGACCTACAGTCTCTGTCACAGGTGGGGCAGTCGGTGGTTGGGTGCTTGGGTTGACGTGCGCTCCTTCCGCTGTTTGCGCTTGGCTTCCGCTTACTCCCGGCGAAGAGACTCGAGGTGTTCGCCGCCTTCCCGGACGCTTCTCCTCCACTTTGTGCGGTCTTGGGCCAGGGATTCCCAGGTGCCGGTGGGGAATGTTGCACTTTTTCAAGGAGGCTTTGAGGGGTGTCCTTGAAGCGTTTCCTCTGCCCACCTGGGGCTCCCTTGCCGTGTCGGAGCCCCGAGTGGAGCGCTTGTTTTGGGAAAGGTGCTGTATAAATGCACGTTGTTGGAGCAGCAGCTCTGGGAGTTTGCTGCACACTCTCTTCTCAGATCATCAGGGAGCAGCACCGGCGGAGGCCGGGGAACCGATTCAATAACCAAACCGTGCGCTGGTCCTGCCCGGAGGAGGTTGCATGATGGGAAGTGGCCGAACAACGGCGGAAAGGAAAACAGGGAGAATAAAGACAGCGAAAAAGCCCCCGAAGACAACGGGGCCTAGAGCGCAGGCTTGGGACGGATTATCGTCTATTGGTTGTTTTTGTTTCTCTTTCTCTCCTCAGACCCTCCCCGGAAGCGGGTCGACTCGCCCATGCTGAACCGCCACGGCAAACGGCGGCCGGAGAGGAAGTCGATGGAGGTGCTGAGCGTGACGGATGGTGGATCTCCGGTACCCGCGCGACGCGCCATCGACGTGGCCCAGCACAGCCAGCGGTAGGTCTGCTCGCCGGCATCTTTGCCGCCCGCGTCATCGGAAGGGGGGGGTCTGTTGGGCGGGTGTGGCGAGGTGTCCTCGGGCCCTTTCGAAGTAGGCTTCTTCCCCCCCCACTTTCCCTTCCCTTACCCGGGGGGGGGGGGGGGGTGCGAGTAAACTATGAATAAAATCCCTATTCTACAGCCACGTCCTCAGTTATAACGTATAATTCGCACCCACTGCATGCGAAGGTGCGGCTTATACACCAGGTACTCAAACGCAGACGCTCCCCCGCCTCCCTGTCCTGATCCCAATGGGTCAGTCGGGGTAGAGGCGTCACGTTTACAATTCAAACTCAGGACGCTTTGTAAAAGCTTCCGGAACTTTCAGCGGGGAATCCGCACAACTCCTCAACCAAAAAAAAAAACCCATGGGCCGTATTTTCCGATCGGAGGCTTCCAGTGTGCGGAGGCCTCCGAGCTGGAAAAAATCTACGCCCTTACCTGAGGGCTCCAGAGGTCCGGCCATTTCCGATGCTGGGTCTCTCCAACTCCAAATGCGCAGGGCCCACGTATCCCGGGGGCGCAGGCGGTTCGCAAGCGTCCCTGGGATCACGTGGGCCATGGGGAGCCAATAGCAGAAGGGAATCTCCCTTCATACACTTGACAGATAGACCTGTCAAATATATGAATGGAGATCACCACAAAAACACTGTAAAGCATTAAATAAATTTTAAAAAACATCACATTTTTAAAATTCGTTGAAATTACAATAAATTAAATATTTTAAACAAAAATGTAATTTTTTGAAAAAAGTAATTAAAGTTTTTTACGAGGCTAAAAATAAACTTACCTTTTTTTAAAGTATTTTTAAATTATAAACGAGTGGAAAAAAAACGCTGTGCATGCCTGAAACCGGCATTTCCGATGTCTCTCCGGGTGTGTACACAGTGCGTTCACACCCGTAGGGATAGGAATATCCGGCCCCATGTTTATTCCCTCTCCCCCTCCCCAGAGAAATGGGGGGTGGAGGGGGTTGGAGGAAGAATTGTAAGCGATTGTAGTGAGGAGATGATGGCTGTGTCTTTACAGTGTTATGATATTCCCTGGTTGACAAGTTCCTGATGTTACCACCACCTTCTCAAGGGGCAATTAGGGATGGGCAATAAATGCTGGGCCTTGCCAGCGACGCCCACATCCCATAAACGAATTTAAATAAAAAGACGGCATGTCGGGGTGGGAAAGGAAGAGCCATGGGGTGATGCGCAACCAACGGTATGGCTCAGGGACCGCTGCGGCCTACCCGCCCTTCACCTGTGACCTTCAGCACACTTGATGCGCCTCTGGGCTTCCATTGACAGCCTGCCTAGCCTGGAGGTTGGCCCAGCTGGTATTCAGCGCGGTTCCTGCTCCTTTTCTTGTCCCCCCCCCCCCCACCCCGCAGCGAGAGAACGCCAGCAACTGCTTTTTTAAGAAGCAGAGTTTTCCCAGCTTCCGTACAGCAAGGGGCCTCTGTGAAAGTAGTAGCTGCGGGCCTGGAAATTCTGGTGGTACTGTTGCCAAGACGTCACCACGACCTGATTTCCTGTTTTAGTGGCGTTGATTGTATAAACATTGGTCAGAAACCAGGAGAACTCCCCTGCTCCTCTTCAAATAATGACATGGGATCTATTTACGTCCACCTGAGAGGGCAGACGGGACCTCAGTTTAACATCTCATTCGAAAGGCAGCACCTCCGACAGTCTCCATGCTTTCTCTGTCTTCCTCTCTCTTTCTCTCTCTCTCTTTTGCCTTCTCTCTTTCTGTCTCTCTTTCTATCTTCTCTCCCTCTCTTTTTGCCTTCTCTCTCATTCTGTCTCTCTTCCTCTCTTTCTCTTTTTCTCTATCTCTCTCTCCCTCCCTTTCTCTCTTTTGCTCGCGCTCTCTTTCGCGCTTTCTGCCTCTCTTTCTCTCTCTTTTGCCTTCTCTCTTTCTGTCTCTCTTTCTATCTTCCTCTCTCTCTCTTTTGCCTTCTCTCTCTTTCTGTCTCTCTTCCTCTCTTTCTCTGTCTCTCTCTTTCTCTATCTCTCTCTCCCTCCCTTTCTCTCTTTTGCTCTCTCTCTCTCTTTCGCGCTCTCTCTTTCGCTCTCTCTGCCTCTCTTTCTCTCTCTTGCCCTCTCTCTCTTTCGCGCTTTCTGCCTCTCTTTCTCTCTCTCTCTTTTGCCTTCTCTCTCTTTCTGTCTCTCTTCCTCTCTTTCTCTGTCTCTCTCTTTCTCTATCTCTCTCTCTCCCTCACTCTCTCTCTCTCTTTTGCCCTCTCTCTCTCTCGCGCTCTCTGCCTCTCTTTCTCTCTCTCTCTCTCTCTCTCTCTTCCTGTCACCGGGCCTGTGTCTAGTATGTATCCGAGTGACATGTTTGTTTTCTCTTGGCTCAGGTCTCGGTCAGTCAGTGGAGCCTCGTGTGGCCTCTCCTCCAGCCCACTCAGCAGCCCCAGGGTAAGTGTGAGTTGGGCATGTGCTAGCCTCGTGTAGATGTGCGTAGCTCTGCTAAGGTGGCGGCTCTGTTAATGTACGCATCAGCTTACAGGCATGGGTCAGTGTATACTCGGACACACAGGTACACGCACACTGACATACGGGTTGACACAGGCCATTCGCCGGTACATACACATGTCAACGAGCACACATATAGACACAGACTATGCCCACATGCATAGGTACACACACAACGATGCACACACACAGATAGATGTATACAATGCCATATACACGCTTACGCGCGCATTCCTACAAGCCACTGAAACCCAGAGGTGCCCGGTTCAATCACAACTGGGGCTACAATTGGTATCATCTCCCCCCCCCTGCCTCACGGAGGGTTCAAAGCAGCCAGGGATCCCGCTCCTGATCAGGACCCAGCGCCGTGGATCCACGTACCGGGCAGAGGCATGACCCCTGACCCCGCGCACGGCCACGCGGAAAGCTTCAATCGGGCAGCGGTTTCGGGGCGCCCATTCAGAAACCAGCTGACATTTGACCTCCCCCCCCCCCCCCCCAGAGTCTGGCCAGGAGAACGCCGTGCGGCAGGTGCTGCTAGTCTTGCGCCTTCGATTAGCATTCTAGGGTGAGCAGAGCTCGGTGCGAGTGAGCTTTCAGGCACACCGCGAGTCCACCTTAACCGCGGGGGGCGAGTCCACCTTAACCGCGGGGGGCGAGTCCACCTTAACCGCGGGGGCGAGTCCACCTTAACCACGGGGGCGAGTCCACCTTAACCGCGGGGGCGAGTCCACCTTAACCTCGGGGGCGCGCACCTACCCGCGGGGGGCGAGTCCACCTTAACCGCGGGGGCGAGTCCACCTTAACCGCGGGGGCGAGTCCACCTTAACCTCGGGGGGCGAGTCCACCTTAACCGCGGGGGCGAGTCCACCTTAACCTCGGGGGCGAGTCCACCTTAACCTCGGGGGCGAGTCCACCTTAACCGCGGGGGCGAGTCCACTCTGAATACAATCCCCCCTGTAAGAGGCTCCTTATTTAACAGTCGGGTCCTCATTAAAAACGGATAATTCACACCCCCGACATGTGAAGGTGTGACTTACACACCAGATGTTAAAGCACGGACGCTCCTCCCTGTCCCTGATCACAATGGGTCAGTGGGGTAAAGTTTGGTTTGGTTCTCCGTCAGTTAGCAGTTGGGACGTTCCAACTGACCTCCGACCTCTGGCCTTGGGTGATGTGGGGGGGCGGGGGGGGTTAATAATTATCCAGGATTCCCGCTCCCGATCGCTGTCGGATACCCCTCCTGGAAAATATGTGGCCATCGAATGAGAACCTGTGATGCCATCACAGTGGAATAGACAGCCGCCGCCTAAAATCTAGGCTCAGACATGAAGAATGGCCATTGGCTGAGATACAGGAGGCCATAGTTCAGCAGAGGCCATAGGGCATCACCTTGCAAGTTCACTAGGTCATAACCTGACCTCTAGCAGCTGACTATGGGCTGTCGTCCACTAAGGGTTGCAGGTGGCCTGAATTTGAATCTTAGCCATGGCTGACGTCTGAGGATGATTCCTTTAATTGTGCCAAATTAAAGGTGCCTCTCACCTGTGGAAAGACAAGATCTGGAGTACTTGTTGCAGTTGTGGAGTGCAATGGCGTATTACTCAGCACGGTGCCGTCATTCGCGTAGCGGAAACTGGATTGCAAAGAACAAGGGGGAAAAATTCAGTTGGTTAACGCCTCCCGTTAGTGCCTCCAGGGGGCGCTAACGGGGCGCTAGGAACTTAGCGCCTGGGCGCGGCGATTTTAGCACCGCTCGCGAAATTGACCAGTCGTTTTGCGGCGGCGCTAAACACTACCGCCACAATCTCCTGCGCCCACAGATCGTGACGTCAGTCGCGCGTGCAACACCCCAAAAGCGCCCCAGACCGGATATTGAGTCGCGCCCTCTGCCTTAGCGCCTGCCGCTAGGAACGACAGGTAGAGGGGAACGTTTTCAAGTCGGGAAGGGGCTGGGGGAGCGCTATTTAAAGGTGGGCGCTTCCTGCCTTTTCTTGTCGGCAAAATTTTTGGTTTTAACGCTGTCCTAAGGAGTTTTGGCCCTGAGCACCACTTTTGAGGTTCCTAAGCGCCGAGCTCTTTCCCTGGGCCTATCCATTAGTGCTTCCAACACAATTGCTTTCGAGGTCTCTCCAGGCCGAGATTCAAGGCTGCAATGAGCAGGGAGTGGCTGGCCAGCAAGATGGCCCCTCCCCTTTAAGAACTGGACGGCGCCAGTCTGTCTGGCTTCCATGGTAACGGACATCGCCTGAGCTTCGGTAGCGTTCTGAGGTAGCGCCTCGCTCCCCGACGTTTGCGCCTTAAGAGAGGTGTGTAGCGCCTGATTTAGCGCTCAAATCACCTCATGGGGTGATAGAGGCAAATTTTACAGTCGGAGGCGATAATTAGCACTGGGCGCTAAACTTTGCGCCCAGCCGATATTAGCGCCCCAAAATGGGCGATACCGAATTTTTCCCCCCCAAGTCACTCTATTGCTCGCGCCTGAGGTCATTATTCCACAAGTTGGTGCCAATCTTTGCCTCAACAAGATTACCCTCTAAAAGTTAAAGGACCTTCGAGAAGGTTTAACTCTTGCACCACTTGTACAACTAGGTCTGCCCACATTTTCCGGGATTGACTGAATTATAAAACAAGCAGTCCACCCAGCAACAACCTGCACCTTATATACCCAGGCATGAGTTCCTGTCTTAAGGGCTTGAACCGTTGATTTTCACAAACAGAATCTCTCCTGGGTTACCGATGGAAAACCAAAACTGGGAATGCTGGAAATCTGAAGTAAAAAAAAAAATTGCTGGAGAACACACGGCCAACCTCTTTGCGTCTGGAAAGCTAGATTAATATTTCAGATAGAGTCCCTTTCTCGGAATGCTTGGCCATATCTGACAGAAGATCTCTCTATTTGAAAGATTGACCTGTTTGCTGGTAGTTGTAGTAACTCCAGTTGCCCATTGGGGTGCGCTGCAGAGCTTTGTGGAGCCAGCGTCGCCAACAGCGACACCAGCAGGTGATGAGTGGCACTGCAGCACTGAGATCGCCCGGTGTATTTACCCTGGGGTTTTCTCGCTGTGAGCTGTGGTGATTTCCATCCTTTCACTCCTGGTGACATAAAACCGCTGGAAGTACATGGCCGGTTGGTCAGGGTTATCGTTGCCACTCTCTTCCCCCCCCCCCGCTGATTTTCTCAGCGGAAGGAATCGTGTTCAGGGTCAAAGCTCCGCCATGCCACTCCGCGATCTCTGCGCTCCTCCAATTCTGGCCTCTTGCAAATCCCCGATTTTAATCGCTCCACCATTGGCGGCCGTGCCTTCCGCTGCCTGGGCCCTAAGCTCTGCACTTCCCTCCCTAAACCCCTCCGCCTCTCTCTCCTCCTTTAAGACGCTCCTCAAAACCTATCTCTTTGACCAACTTGCCCTAATATCTCCTGATGTGGCTCGGTATCAAATTCCGTTTGATAATCGCACATGTGAAGCACCTTGGGATGTTTTACTATGGTAAAGGTGCTATGTAAATGGAACTCGGTGTTGTTGTTGCCCCTGCTTCCGCCCCTATCCTGATTGGCTTAAATTGGGCCAGCCCGTGCTTGGGTGAGCACATTCCCCAGCACAAACATCCCTCAGCTAATGAACGCAAACGTTTACCGAAATAAAGGGTGAAACAAAATGTGGCATGCCTCATTTAGCCTACATTTAGGATCTTTCCTAATAGTCCATGAACTGCGAGGGAGTCGGAGCAGGGAAAGGGATGAAAAACGGGCGGGTCTACAATGGGCTACACTGCCCCGAGTGTGAGTCTGTGTTACAGGGTGTCACTACACTGCCCCGAGTGTGAGTCTGTGTTACAGGGTGTCACTACACTGCCCCGAGTGTGAGTCTGTGTTACAGGGTGTCTCTACACTGCCCCGAGTGTGAGTCTGTGGTACAGGGTGTCACTACACTGCCCTGAGTGTGAGTCTGTGTTACAGGGTGTCTCTACACTGCCCCGAGTGTGAGTCTGTGGTACAGGGTGTCACTACACTGCCCCGAGTGTGAGTCTGTGGTACAGGGTGTCACTGCACTGCCCCGAGTGTGAGTCTGTGTTACAGGGTGTCACTGCACTGCCCCGAGTGTGAGTCTGTGTTACAGGGTGTCACTGCACTGCCCCGAGTGTGAGTCTGTGTTACAGGGTGTCACTACACTGCCCCGAGTGTGAGTCTGTGTTACACGGTATCACTACACTGCCCCGAGTGTGAGTCTGTGTTACAGGGTGTCACTACACTGCCCCGAGTGTGAGTCTGTGTTACAGGGTGTCACTGCACTGCCCCGAGTGTGAGTCTGTGTTACAGGGTGTCACTGCACTGCCCCGAGTGTGAGTCTGTGTTACAGGGTGTCACTACACTGCCCCGAGTGTGAGTCTGTGGTACAGGGTGTCTCTACACTGCCCCGAGTGTGAGTCTGTGTTACAGGGTGTCTCTACACTGCCCCGAGTGTGAGTCTGTGTTACAGGGTGTCACTACACTGCCCCGAGTGTGAGTCTGTGGTACAGGGTGTCTCTACACTGCCCCGAGTGTGAGTCTGTGTTACAGGGTGTCACTACACTGCCCCGAGTGTGAGTCTGTGTTACAGGGTGTCACTACACTGCCCCGAGTGTGAGTCTGTGGTACAGGGTGTCACTACACTGCCCCGAGTGTGAGTCTGTGTTACAGGGTGTCACTACACTGCCCCGAGTGTGAGTCTGTGTTACAGGGTGTCACTACACTGCCCCGAGTGTGAGTCTGTGTTACAGGGTGTCACTACACTGCCCCGAGTGTGAGTCTGTGTTACAGGGTGTCACTACACTGCCCCGAGTGTGAGTCTGTGTTACACGGTATCACTACACTGCCCCGAGTGTGAGTCTGTGGTACAGGGTGTCACTACACTGCCCCGAGTGTGAGTCTGTGGTACACGGCGTCACTACACTGCCCCGAGTGTGAGTCTGTGGTACAGGGTGTCACTACACTGCCCCGAGTGTGAGTCTGTGTTACAGGGTGTCACTACACTGCCCCGAGTGTGAGTCTGTGGTACAGGGTGTCTCTACACTTTCCGCTCACACGCATGGCAAGAACACTTCATTAGTCTCAGGACAGGTTTGCTGATTGTGCTTTTTGGGTGCACTTTGACCCCGGGATGTCTCGGTGTTTTGGGTTCTCTTCCTCCTCCCACCAAACCTGGGAGATCGTCAAAGAAAAAAGAAAGACTTGCATTTATATAGTCATCACCAAGTCATCAACCTTGGTTTGATGGTTGGCCGGTGGGTTAGGTGACGAAGCCAGGGACCACTCCATATTATTGGATAATGTCAGGATTTGTGGAACTCTCATCTGACGGGATTGTTGCTGCATTGGGAAGTGCCTTCAATGATATCTCACGAGCTCGCTCGAATGGCTCAGTGTGTGGTGTACAGACCAGAAGGACCCCACAGCGATTCCCCCCCTGTGTTTACCCCCGATTGCACTCCGGGCAATGCTACAGTTGGCCTCAGCACCTCTGGGCAAGCGAGCGGGCAGGGGGTAGTGGAAAAAAAAATCCATCCAGAGTTCCCGCTCCTTGATTGCCTCCGACAGGAAAGAGGACATGCTTAGTTGTGATGCTGTCTGCGGTTGAATAGCCTCCTCCCCCTCAATGAAGAGTGGCTACCTGGTGGCAAGGTGGGGGAGGGTATCCAGTGGAACCTTATCCTGGCCGGGGGCCTTTGGGAGAGGAGGGAGGAAGTACCAGGAATAATTGGCTTGCCACTGAGAAACAGCGGGACATCCCTTGCTCAAGTGTTGCTGTTTTATTTTATGAAAGTTCTCAGTTGATTTCTGTTTGTTTTGCAATCCTTTCGCCTCATGCTCTTGTCGACGCTGCTGAAAGCTGCTGTTCTTGTTCTTGTTCTTGTTCATTTCACGTGACTTTTCCTCTCATGGCATTTCAGCCCATTCGTAAGTTCTCTGTCCCTCCTCAGAGCCCCGTCTTTAGCTTCTCGCCCGCCTCACCCGAGCGCGACGCTTGTAAGGACTTCTCTCGCCAGCCCGGCACCGTGTGGCAATCGAAACTAGCACACCACCACCGCCAGCCTGACCCCAAGACACAAACGCTGCCGGCCAAGGCCAGCCTAAGCGAGAAGCCATTGCAGCCCATCAAATCCAACCCTCTCCCTATCAACCTCGCCGCGACCTCTCCTTCCCCGAACCCTCAGTGCCGCCATCCTTCTGTGCCATCGCCACCCCACCACCCCTCCATCCCTTCACCCTCCTTCATTCCGTCTGCCCCCGCTCGGTTTTTCCCAAGTACTAAAACGGGCGCCAAATCTATCCCTGCCACACAGGTGACCCCTCACCCCTCCCCTAGAGGCAGCCCCCTCCCCACCCCGCTGGGAACCCCCGTCCACACGCCAAAGGAGAGCCCCACCAGCACGCCCAACGCGACACCACCGTCCAGCCCAGGGGTCGGAGGAGTGCCCTGGAGAACTCGGCTCAACTCCATCAAGAACAGCTTCCTCGGGTCTCCGCGCTTCCATCGAAGGAAGCTACAAGGTGAGCTCAGATCGGACTGTCGGGGCCGACCATTCGTTGGTAGTTAAAGGGGGAAGGCAAGTCTGGGGAAATGCTTTCTGTCTAAACCGTGCCCCTCCGCGTAAGTACATACGGTTAGGAAATGATTGCCTTCTTCCATCAATTTCCTGCCACCATTTTGGGCCTGTAGATCCGCTCTGGTGACATCACTGACTGGAGCAGTCACCTGATTCCATTTGTTTGAGGGGTATGGGGGTGGGGGGGGCGATTTAGAACCACAGTTGTCCACTATTGGCAAAGCCACATGGCACACCCAGCCCAAGGTCAGGTGGCTCTGTATCTGTTCCTGCTTAGATCTGAAGTAGTGGCCTATGTTAAAGTCAACCGAACCGTTCAGGGTCTCCGGCAGCCCCTCTCAAGCAGTGAAGGATAGAGAACCAAAATGGCAAGTCTCATAGAGTTGGATGGACTGATAGAGATGGTAGATTGATAGAGATGGATTCATAGATTGATAATTAGAAATGGATAGATTGGTAGAGTAGGATTGACTGATATAGTTGGCCAATTGATAGAGGATGGATTAATAGAAATGGATTGACTGAGAGATAGATAGATTGACTGAGATTGTAGATTAATAGAGATGGATGGAAAGAGATGGATGGGTGGAAAGAGATGGATGGATGGATAGAGATGGATGGATGGATAGAGATGGATGGATCGAAAGAATGGATGGAAAGAGATGGATGGATCAAAAGGGATGGATTAAGATGGACTGATAGAGATGGACCGGAGAGGTAAATTGAAAGAGATGGATTGATAGAGATGAATTGATAAGAGAGGTAAATTGATAGAGATACATTGACTGATAGACAAGGTAGATTAATCTGCTCATTGAAGTGAAGGGGTTAAATCACATACTGTGCAGCACAAGCACAAAACCGCCGCCAGAGAGTTTTTTGAGAGAGACACTGGGGGGGGCGTCGCTTTTTTTTCATAGGAATAATGGGAGAGCCACCTGACCTGTGTAAATAATCTTATGGCGAATACTGTGAAGCTGTGGGCAGTGTGGGAACAGCACAGTTTGAAATTTTCACCATATGCCTGTGACCCCTGCCCCCATGACCCTTTCCTTGTACAAATATAACTAACTCAGCAGTATTCTGAAGATAAAGTATTTCCGCTGGACTTTTCTTCCTCTTGAATTTCCACTAGCCCAACAAAAAAAAAACAAAGACCGTTGGGTCAAACACTGGATGGGTGGCAGCCTAATTCAGTCTGCACTTTACTGTCCCAAGTTGTTGTTATGCCCTTTTTTTTATCAAATCTATTATTCCTGCTAAACTCTGAGCGCAGCGAGAGTCCCCTAATGGCGCCATCAGTGGAACAGTTGACTGACAGCAGTGGGTAGCAACGCAAATTGGACAATAAGGGGGGAAATTTGCAGGGCTATGGGGAAAGAGTAGGCGAGTGGGACTAATTGGAGAGCTCTTTCAAAGAGCTGGCACAGGCGCGATGGGCCGAATGGTGTGCTGTATCACTCTGTGATTCTAATTCAAAAAGTATCCACGCCATTGTTGATGTTCCTTGCCTGATTAATTTGAGTTTGGGTTAGTGAGTGTGTGGATACTGAGCCATACGGTCCAGAAGGTCTACACTGGATTTGCAAAGCGCCACATGTAGCCTCAGCTCCCGCCCTCCTCCAGGCTAGAGAGGGTTAAAATCAGCCAGGGTTCCCGCCCCCCAGTCGCTGTTGAGGCAAGGATAGGACTCGTGACGCACTTCTATGTTTGAATGGCCTGCCGATGCTCTCGCCGTCTGAGCTCGCACGTGAAGAATGGCGCTGCCGGCGCAAGGCAGCACGTCCAGGAAGGCCGCTGCGTCACTGGGGAAGGGAGTCCAGCTCGGGCGGACTTTGGCCACCATTCTCCTGCATACCGCAGTTCAGTGCAACATAACGGATGAAGAGCCAGGATACCTTGATTACAAAGACTGCTGATGAGGAGGCTCTCCTTGCAGACTACGCTGATCCAATCCTCTTTCTTTCCTTCTCCCCATCCTGCACAGTACCAACAGAGGAAATGTCAAGCCTGACGCCGGAATCATCACCAGAGTAAGTTCAACTCTTTGTGTAATGTTGAGAGTGTTGGCAGAGAGCAGAAAATGGCCTCCTGCCTTGAGTCACACAGCCTCCTGCTTATCTGTGACTTTGGACTTATTCCTACCTTCCTGTCTCTCTGACCTCCTTCATTTTTTGCTTCCCTATTTTCTCTCACGCTCTTTTTTTTTCTACTTCCGTTTCTTTCTCCTCAATCTCTTTCTGTCTTCCTCTCTTTATCTCGTTTCTGGCCCCTTCTCTTCATCTTGGGTCTCCCACCTCTTTCTATTTATCTTGCTCTCCCTCTTTTTTGTCTTCCTATTTATAGCTCTCTCTTTCCTCTCTATCTTGTTCTCACTTCCCTTTTTCTCTCCCTCTCTCACCTACTTTATCTCTCTTTTCTCTCTCTCTCTCCCCACCTCTTAACCTCCTTTTCTCTCTATCCTTTTTTCTGATTGAGTATTTTACGTTTTACATGGCGTTGATCTGCTAGAATAGGAGTGTGTTGGGCCTTTGGCTTTACTAAAAATTCTTACATTGTTACGTAGACACCAGGTAGTTATATATCCATGGTACAGTGTCATCAACCCCACAACCTGCTAGATCGACGAGTAACTGACTCCTTCATGAACCCATCTCAGGATCTCCTTTCCATGATCACTTGCTGGGGACCTCAGTGGATCAGTTCTGTTGTGCATTTCCCCAAATGGTCTCAACATGATCAAGTAGAACGAATCTCTGCACTCTGCACACTGCATTGGCCCAGAGCTTGAGTATTGGAGCCATCAGTGTTTCCCCGAGGAATGGAAGATAAATCACTGGATGAACAGGTGCCTAGCGCCTGATGTTTGAGCGATGCTATCTCCCTTGCTCTTCCCTTCCCCTGCCTCCTAGACACTCGAATGGACTGGCTTCTTCAGCATCTGCCAGTTCCATTAACGCTAAGTACATGCTGTGAGGTCTATGCAGGGTTGTGGGGAAAGAGCGGAGGAGTGGGACTAAGTGGATTGCTCTTCGAAAGAGCCGGCGCAGAGTCAATGGGCCAAATTGCCTCCTTCTGTGCTGTAATAGTCTATGATTTTAATCTGTTTGTGGGAGGGGGCCCTGAACACTTTATTTTTTTGGGGGGGAGGGCTCTATTCATCTGTGGATTATATCTCATTGCTTCCTATAACTTTCAAATAATAGATGGGCAGCAACTATCTGAGAAAATAATATTAAAATAATTTAAAGTGGGGGATGGGATGCGCTGTTGGCTGGACTGTCTCTCAGATTAAATCCAGTGGAATGAGTGTTGGCAGTCTCAATCCAGTGACTAGTGGGTATGGAGCCACAGAATGAAACCACAATTAATTGGCACTAAATTGGTCATCTCAATTGGTGTGACCATAAAGTTGGAAAGTTGTCACCTTAGTGTGGTAAGGAGACTGAGTGAAGCACATGACTGAGGCAAAACACAGGGAGCTTTACTCTGCATCTAACCCGTGCTGTACCTGCCCTGGGAGTGATTGGGGCAGTACAGAAGGAGCTTTACTCTGCATCTAAACCACGCTGTATCTGCCCTGGGAGTGTTTGATGGACAAAATTGAGAGGTCGCACAACACCAGGTTATAGTCCAACAGTTTTATTTGAAATCACAAGCTTTCGGAGCTATCGATTGCCCCTTCCTCAGGTGAAGTCAGTGTTTGATGGGACAGTGTAGAGGGAGCTTTACTCTGCATCTAACCCATGCTGTACCTGCCCTGGGAGTGTTTGATGGGACAGTGTAGAGGGAGCTTTACTCTGCATCTAACCCACGCTGTATCTGCCCTGGGAGTGTTTGATGGGACAGTGTAGAGGGAGCTTTACTCTGTATCTAACCCGTGCTGTATATGCCCTGTGAGTGTTTGATGGGACAGTGTAGAGGGAGCTTTACTCTATCTAACCCAAGCTGTACCTGCCCTGGGTGTGTTTGATGGGACAGTGTAGAGGGAGCTTTACTCTGTATCTAACCCAAGCTGTACCTGCCCTGGGTGTGTTTGATGGGACAGTGTAGAGGGAGCGTTACTCTGCATCTAACCCATGCTGTACCTGACCTGGGAGTGATTGGGGCAGTACAGAGGGAGCTTTACTCTGCATCTAACCCATGCTGTACCTGCCCTGGGAGTGTTTGATGGGACAGTGTAGAGGGAGCTTTACTTTGCATCTAACCCACGCTGTATCTGCCCTGGGAGTGTTTGATGGGACAGTGTAGAGGGAGCTTTACTCTGTATCTAACCCGTGCTGTACCTGCCCTGGGAGTGTTTGATGGGACAGTGTAGAGGGAGCTTTACACTGTATCTAACCCGTGCTGTACCTGCCCTGGGAGTGTTTGATGGGACAGTGTAGAGGGAGCTTTACTCTGCATCTAACCCATGCTGTACCTGCCCTGGGAGTGTTTGGGGCAGTACAGAGGGAGCTTTACTCTGCATCTAACCCATGCTGTACCTGCCCTGGGAGTGTTTGGGGCAGTACAGAGGGAGCTTTACTCTGCATCTAACCCACGCTGTACCTGCCCTGGGAGTGATTGGGGCAGTACAGAGGGAGCTTTACATTGCGTCTAAGCCGTGCTGTGCCTGACCAGAGAGGGCTTGATGCTGTACCTGGATTCCACGTCCCTCTGGCAGGAGGTTTCATGCTCCATTTCTCTCCTCCACTTGCTAAGTAACGCCTGTTTTCTTTCTCTTGCAGGCTTGCTAAGAAGTCGTGGTTTGGAAACTTTATCAACTTGGACAAAGAAGAACAGATATTTGTTGTCATCAGGGATAAGCCTCTGAGCTCCATCAAAGCAGACATTGTGCACGCCTTCCTCTCAGTGAGATCCCAACCATTTCTTCTTCCCAAATCAGTTTGTGCTCTCGCAATAGGCGTAGAAGTGAAACGTTAGAGACGGGGAGAGTCCCAGGTTCAGTGGCTGACCTGTGCTGTGTTAGCTGATCTCAAGCAGGGTGGGAGTACGCCCACTACAATTGGCCTCAGTGCCCTTGCTCTCGAGGTGGGGGAATATTTAATTGAAGGGCTCCTGTTTCTGGCCACCTCCCTCCCTCCGCCCCCTCGCCCCTTCTGGAAAGGGCTTGTGCATGAAGTCAGCTTAGGACAGGCTCACGGTCAAATATTCTGCTGACATTCAGGCCTGGGCTTTGCGCCTCCCCTGCGCCGATTGTTCAGCGGACCTGGGGCAGTGGGAACGCTCTGTCCCCGCAGTTTTCCGATCGGGGTACAGCGGCACCTGCTGATATGTGGCCAGGCGTCTGTAAAGCTCATGCAGACGAGGGGACTGCCAGTCCTGGTGCTCAAATGGTCGGTGGGGGTGGGGTGGGGGGGGGGTGTGGCCTTGGGTCATATAGAGAATAGGGGGCTCTGTACAAGCACGATCAGAGTGCTGCCGTGCAGAGGCCCCACCGTCCAGAGAAATTTATTTCAGGCGGCTGGCCAGCCATCTCCTTTTCCCGCTGTGACAGGCCCCCAGCTACGGCTTCCAACCCTCCAGGATTGGCCCGGAGTCTCCAGGATTTGAAGATTAATCTCCAGGACACTGCCGCGAGCAACACCCGGGGAGAGAAATCACAGGGGCGTTAAAAAAAAAGGAGCGTTTTTTTCATTTCCTTTGAACACTTTTGTTTATTAGTTGTAAAAATATTGGAGCCTGGACAATAGGCTGTTTGGCCGACAGTCAATCGTCCAATTGGGTAACGAAGAGTCTTCTTGCTTTCCAATTGGCCGTGGGAAGGTGGGGGAATGCCGTGAGGATGGATGTGCCGGGCGTCCAATGGCTGGGGATGTAGGGGTGGGGTGGTCGGAGGCAGGCGGTCATGTGATGAAACCTCCTGGAGTACATTCAACCAGAGCTGGCAACCCTAAGGTGGGCGTGACTCCTTGGCGGAGGCCGGGGAGTTTCCTGTACGTCAATGACCCCGGTGCCGGAAATATGGCCGAGGCCCGGGGGAAGCTTCTCCGGGCGGACGGTGCAACCCAATTAAGGACGGGAAAAATCTGTTTAGCCTCGCAGATGGAGAATGGTCACTATTCAGTATCGGGGGGAAGTGCTGTTGGTGCCTGTGGAACCTTGCCCCAGTAAGAGTCAGTGTCCTTGGGGGGACGGGGAGAGGAATAAAAGAAGAGAGCATCGGGAATTTAGGTCCCAATAACCTTTGCTTTCTTCCAGATTCCCAGTTTGAGTCACAGCGTTATCTCGCAGACGAGCTTCCGCGCAGAGTACAAATCGGTAGGAGGCCCCACCGTCTTCCAGAAACCTGTGAAGTTCCAGGTGGACATCACGTACGCAGAAGGGAGCGAGGCACAGAAAGAGAACGGGATTTATTCTGTCACTTTCACACTAATGTCAGGTGAGGGACAATCAGAGAGAACCGGAAGTGTCTCCCAGGTAACGCAATTTCTGTAATTTACCGAGAAACTCAAGTTAAGATTTTTTTGTGTGTGTGTGTGAGACAGTATAGTCCCGCAAAAATGTTAAAAACCTCAGGAAGGATATATATGGGCCTTGGACGGGGTGCAGCGCAGGTTCACCAGCTTGATTCTGGGCCTTAGAGAGTTAAATTATGAGGACAGGTTGGCTTGTATTCCCTTGAGTATAGAAGATTGAGGGGTGATCTGATGTTAAAATGTTAAACGGATTTGATAAAGTAGATACAGAGAATCTACTTCACCTGGTGGGGAGAATCAAGAACGAGGGGGCACAATCTTAAAATTAGAGCTGGACAATTTAGGAGGGAAATCAGGAAGTATTTTTTAACACAAAGGGTAGTAGAAATCTGGAACTCTCTCCCCCCCCCCCCGCGGCCCGCCACCGAAAATGCTGGGGATGCTGGGGACCAATTGGAGCTTTCCGAGAAAATTGCCAGCCGAAGAGTCAATCACATACTGTGTGACTGGAATCACAGGTAGGCCAGACCAGGTAGGGGGAGGGCAGGTTCCCTTCCCTGAAGGACATTAGTGAACCTCTTTAAATGCGACAATGCGGAGGTTTCCATTGTCCTATTTTTTTTTTTTCCCTGGTGCCAGCCCACAAATTACATTTTAGATTTATTCAATTCACAAATGGCCATGGTGGGATTTGAACTCTCAGCCGGTTGCGAGGCCAAGTACCATAACCACTACACACGACAATATTCAACGTTAACAGGCTCTTTGTCTTCATCAGGGCCCAGCCGCAGGTTCAAGAGAGTTGTGGAAACAATCCAAGCACAGTTATTAAGTGCACACGATCAGCCCTTGGTTCAGGCGCTTGCAGGTACGTAATCAATACTGTTTCAGTATTGTCTGTGTGTGTGTGTGTGATAAGTATGCATGTTTGTGCAACCATGATCCACTGTGCGTGAACTGGTCGCTCTTGGAATGTGATTTGCAAAGTAGCTGTTGGATATCAGTTGAGAGGGCAGAGTTACCAATGCTGAGGCAATGAGAAGGAGTAGCCTAGCAACCGAGTGTGTTGCAGTGCCGTATGTTAGGCATGTGTACTGTACGACTGAAGATTTACTGCCCTCGGAGGGTGAGCCACTGTGTCCCAGCTGGGAAAAAGACTAAGTGGATCGGAAACTATGAGAGCCGAATGGAAACTCTGACAACTGGCAGAGCCTGGTGACGCCATCTTGTAGAGTCCGCAGCCAATCTGGCTATGAGCAACTGGCTAAAGATCTCAACAGGGTTTGAAAGAGGTTACAGGCATCGTTCAGTGCTTCAGAAGACACCCTCCCAGAACAGCGCCCCTTGAAAGAGCTCAAAACCCCCAACTGAATCGACAAAAGAGCCTGGAAGAGTTGCACCCAGCCCATTGTCTCGGTCATTCAGCCACACAAAACGAAAGGTGAGAAATGGAGATCAGGCCCATCAGTGCCATTCGACCGTGCATCCTTGTGCACCAATCTCCCCAGCCGCTGCTGACTCCTGGAGAGGCAAAAAAAACTTGTGGCCAATTGCAGGAAAAGCTTGGGAATATTCTCCCAATTCCCAAAGGCAATCAAGCATAGTTCCCCATGATTCATCACTAAATGAACCTCAATTAACTCGCACACTTCCCCCATCCCATATGTCCCAATTTCCTTAGGAATATCGGGCTATACAGGACTGGAAATGCTAGCTCTTTCCATAGGGAAGGATTCCAAAGATCACGCCTTAACCCACTTTCCCGTCCTGACTGCCGAAAATTTTTTAATCACCCTCTTAAAACTTGTAACAAATAGGTTTTCACATTCTGGGTGGCCTTGCTGCCACTTTGGCTCCACAATGCAATTTCAGGTTTCTCCTGGAATTATTCCCACGTATTAAGGTTCCTTTATTGGCTGTTTTTCCCCCCCCTTGGCCATGAAGCGTTCCCAGGCTGGTGGATATCCTGCTCCCGTGACCTCTCCTAAAATTGCTATGAGGTGCGCAGGAATGACTGGGAGAAACCACACGACTCCTTATCCCAGTGGTGCGCTAAGGTGGGGAAGTTGCTGCGTGGGGAACCTAGCCTGAGTATCCATTTTCTCTAAAAGTAAGAGAGTGCGACAATACACTGCCTGGTGTAGCATTGAGCCGCAAAGGCTTGAAGGTCTCGGGTTCCATCCCCAGTCTGTGCTGAGTTAGGAAAGAAAGACTTGCATTTATACAGCGCTTTTCACAACCTCAGGATGTCCCAAAGCGCTTTACAGCTTTTGAAGTGCAGCCACTGTTGTAATGTAAGAAACACGGCAGCCAATTTGCGCACAGCAAGCTCCCACAAACAGCAATGTGATAATGACCAGATAATCTGTTTTAGTGATGTTGGTTGAGGGATAAATATTGACCGGGACACCAGGGGAGAACTCCCCTGCTCTTCTTCGAAATAGCAGCCACGGGATCTTTTACGTCCACCTGAGAGAGCAGACGGGGCCTCGGTTTAACGTCTCATCTGAAAGACGGCACCTCCGACAGTGCAGCGCTCCCTCAGTACTGCACTGGGAGTGTCAGCCGAGATTTTTGTGCTCAAGTCTCTGGAGTGGGACTTGAACCCACAACCTTCTGACTCAGAGGCAAGAGTGCTACCCACTGAGCCACGGCTGACAAAGAAAACTAAGTTGTAACTAGGAGTTAGGGGCAGCAGTTGGAATGCTATAGTTGGCCTCTGTGCCAAGAAAATCAGCCAGGATTTCCGCTCTTGCGCACTTTCTCTGCTGCAAAGTGCAGGTGTGTGATGTGTGGCAAAAATCCAGTCGGGCAAAATAGCCGTCCGAAACTCACCGTCAAGGCTCACGCAGGAAGAATAGGTGAGGTACTGAAGGGTTAGCGACTGTGAAACCGTACCCCAACAAGGAGTCAGCACCATCAGAAGGGTAGAGAAGACAATTATTTCCCCTAGCAGTGAGGTCAATAACCAGGGTTATTAACCAGGATTTAAAGTAATTGGTAGAAGGATTAGAGGGGAGTTGAGGAGAATTTTTTTCACCCAGAGGATGGTGGGGGGTCTGGAACTCACTGCCTGAAAGGGAGGTAGAGGCAGAAACCCTCATTGCATTTAACAAGTACTTGGCTATGCACGCAAAGTGCCATAACCTACAAGTCTACGGACCAAGAGCTGGAAAGTGGGATCAGGCTGGATAGCTCTTTGTCGGCCGGCACAGACACGATGGGCTGTATGGCCTCCTTCTGCGGCGTAAATTTCTATGATTCTATGAATGAATGGAAGAATCAGGAATGGCCGAGTGAGGTAAAATGTTAAGATGATTACAAGACAATAATTTGAAACGGATTATTTGATTTTACTGAAATAAAAGCAGAGAATCGCTGGGAGCGTGCAGCAGTCTGTCAGCATCTGAAAAGAGCAGAAGGCACTGTTAATATTTCAGATGAGGACCTTTCATCAGGACATTCAGAGCAAGGGTTCCTTCCTGAAATGTTAACCAGTCTTTTCCCAAATGTGTGTTTCCAGATTTCCACCACTAGCAGGTGGTTCTTCTTATTTTGCCATTTTATTTCACACACACTCTCTTCTCTCTGCTTCTTTAGATGAAAAGAACGGGCAGTTTAGCCATCCTTCAGGGACTTCAATCCGAGGGGCCCAGAGCATGCCCAGGGCGTGGAATGATTCAGAGTCCGTGGAGCACTTCAGGCGAGGAGACTCCAAACACTCGTCCTCTTTGAAAGAGAAACCCAAGCTTTTATCTTCCAATGGCACACAAAGTCAACCGTAGAAATCAAGCAGAAAAAAAACTATTTGCAAACGAGGCATCTCACGTTGTCTTTGTGAGGATGTAAATATCTTTAAACATGAAGAAAAACGGAACTGAATACGACCTCTATAGTCCCATTTCATTTTATTATTTAAGGATTGTGCGGGCCGCCACTCGAGGTTGGGGCCCGCGCCTTCTGAGTTGACGCACCCATGACGCTCGTGTCTGCTTCAGGAAATTATGGGACTCGTTTCCACAGTAACCGTCTTCAACGGACAACCCAGTATAACGTCGGACTGAGGGTCTTGAGGTTTATGCCCTGCAAACATTTCCCCTCCACCTCTCTTCCCCTACTCCAACTGAAAAAGCCAGAAGGGAATGTGGGTTGTGGGCATGGGGTTGGGGGGGGGTGGGGTGCGAAAACTGCTTACCTCCCAGATCCACGCAGATATCCGAGGCAACTCCGGCCAGGAAATTTAGCAGAATCCTCTTTCTGTTTGCATCCAGCACTTTGTAGTCACGTGGATAGGGTTGGTGCAGGTAAAGTCAAAGGAAAAGCAAGTACTTTTATACAGTTCTTTCCCAGTTTATTGCTGACACTGCAGGCTGGTAGAACCAGTCCTGTTTTATGCAAACGTTGCCCGTCCTGCCCTAGCCCAACGCAAGAGGCTTCAACAGCGACTTATAGGACCGAGTGCCACTGAAGCACAAACCGTCAGTCGATAATATTAAGTGAATGACTTTGAAAGGGCAAAAAAAAAAACTCGGTTCCTGTTTGAAAACTCGTGAGACATTTCAACTGTTAACCACCTTTTCTATCCCTTGCTCCAGGCCGCAGGGTTGTAGAGAAACCCACTCCCAGAACGTTGTGTTCAATTCACTATGCGGGCGGCCACGTTTATTTTTGCTTTACTTTCTGCTCTGCGTCCGACACCATTGCGGACAAGCCTCCCATTAAGAGCGGTCCCGGGGCGCCTGTGTTATTTGAATAAAGCGATGGCTGAGAATATTTTTTTTTTTTTTGCGGCTCAGCATTCTGAATGACAATTCGCTGGAATATAGACTGTTTATATTGGAAGACTGGGCCCCACCACTGATCTCTGTGTTCTAGAACAGAATGTAAGACACGGTGATGAACCACAGGAACTGGAGTCTGGCTCTGGTGCATTTCTTAGGAACATAGGAACAGGAGTAGGCCATTCAGCCCCTCACGTCTGCTCTGCCATTCAATTCAGGGCCGGTCTCTTCTAACGTGGAAGTTCTAAGAGGTTCTTTTTAACACGTTCGGCCCTTCAACTCACAGGGGTAGAGCTGGACAGAGAGATGCAGTGAGGTAGAGATGGAGACAGAGATATAGGGGTCGATTTTAACTCTTCCCGCCCGACTTCAAGGCGGGAACCGTTAAAATCAACCTCATAGTTAGAAGCAAAGAGAAACAGCAACAAAGAGAAGTAGAGACCGTCGGGGCTAAAGAAAAATGAAAGAGATACACAGAACCAGAAAGAAATAGCCAGAGAAAGATAGACACAGTCAGGAGTGACCAAATCAGCCAGAGAAATTGAACCGATTCCAATCGAGTCTGTAGCAAGAGCTTTAAGATACTCAGTGTTTGTGCCGAGTGCGCGATCGCCACTACACTCCACTTCGATATTTGGGCGTTATTTGAAACCAACCCTCATCACAAGCCGAGAGACTTTGTCATCTCCATTCCAACCAGAATTAGAATTGGCCAACCTTCCGCCAGATGGAATATAGGAAAAAAAAACACCTCACACAAATGTGATAGTACACCTAGATGTATTTAAAAAGCCTGTTCACCACCAAGTAGGGTTCGCTGAATGAGCACTAACCCATCGGAAAACTCTCCCCAGGCCAGTGTCTGCACCTAAAGGCACTGACCTTTGCTGGGGTACAGTTTTACAGGAGCCAGCAGCCTGTTCTAGAATCTAGGGAATTCTGGAAGATCAAAACCAATGCATCCACTATCTCTGCAGCCACCTCGTTTGAAACCCTAGGATGCAGGCCATCAGGTCCAGGGGATTTGTTGGCTTTTAGTCCCATTAATTTCTCCAGTACTTTTTCTTTACTAATATTAATTACTTAAAGTTCCTCAGTCTCATTAGACCCTTGGTTCCCCGGTATGTTTTTTGTGTCTTCTACTGTGAAGACAGATACAAAACATTTGTTTAACGTCTCTGCCATTTCCTTATTATAATTTCTCCTGTCTCTGCCCTCCAGTGGGCCCTTCTTCAGAAGCCTGGATGGTGAAGTCAGCCACAAACCTCAGCCCTGACCTCAATCTGACATCCACACATCCGCATTGTCCCGCAAGGGAGTGGGGGGGTTGGGGGGTCACTGGATAGCTAAGAGCATTCCCCCACCAGTCACTGGCCTAGGAATACTAATGAAACCACTACATCCTGAATGCTTCCCCAGCTGAGATTGACTAATAACCCACAGTAAGTAGGATGTAGGAATGGTGTGGAGAGGCAGTGTCTGGTACACAGATTAGCCCTGAAATTCCATGGGATTCTCCCAACATTATGGTGGGTCTCAGCTGTTTGCCTGGAGGTTGCTGGTAGATTTCCGTGGGAGACCTGGTGAACACACCTACGGAATTTAAGGGGTGTAGTGTTTGTGGTGGAAGCCACTCCTCCTACACAAAAAGACTTCTCTTCAATCAGCTCATACTCCACAATGTTGAGATAAGCTTTCATTATCACCAAGTACAAATGAGGGAGGACATTTGACCCATCATCTTTCCATAGCAACCTGCAATCCCAACACAGCATCTAACTGCCTTGTGAATGACTCTGGGGTTTGTGTTGCCTTTATGCAACCCAAAGAGAATGGTTTGGTTAGGGCAGTTAAGGCCTTGAGCCTCGACAAAAAAAAAAGCCCCCCCACTGCCAGCCTCTGTTCCTCTTTCCCACCTTCCACCCTATCAAAGACCTTCCCTTTTGTTCTTTCCTCCCCTCCCCTATTTCCCTACACCTGCTTAAAACCTGTTACATCTCTAACTTTTTCCAGTTCTGACGAAGGGTCATCGACCTGAAACGTTAACTCTGTTTCTCTCTCCACAGATGCTGCCTGACCTGCTGAGTATTTCCAGCATTTTCTGTTTTTTATTTCTGTTCCTCCCTCTGTGTTTTGCATCTATTGGCAGAGACTGGGGAAGCTGGCTAGGGCATCAAAGGAAGGAAGTTAAACACAAACTGCACACAGTACCAATATCGATCTCCCACTGTGAAAACAGAATTTAATAACATAGTTGGCTTGGAGAGTAATAAACACTGAACCTCCTCCAGTTTGAATGCATTGGTTCCCCTTGGTTGGGGTGAGCAGGGGGAAGGGTTGTAACTTGACAGTGGAAGTTTAGACTCCAGGCTGAACAGACAAAGCATCCGTCCTGTCCTGTGCGGTTCTGCCGATATTTTTTTCCTAGCCCCTTTCCTGAACATAGTTCTGTATGTTGAACTCCTGTATGTACACAATGTCCAAGTGTGTTTTTTTTTTAAAGTTAATATGCAGTAAAGCTGAATGTGCTGTATATCCAGTTCAGAGATTATTACACAGTACAGCACTCAAAGAATTAAAAGTTTGCTACGGACGATTTTAAAAGCAGCAGGATGCTTACATGCAAGGTGGGGTTTTTCTCTCCGCCCGCCACATGTTTTCTTTGATTCCATCGATATAGTACTTCCTCATCAACTGAACAAACCTGTAAATTTGTATATGAATTTAGTGGGCTAGTTTAAATTAACAAATAAAGTCATATACGAGAAATGAGACAGTCTTTGAATTTATTGTTTTTAATGCAAAAGTTCAAACTGCGCAAATACCATAAAGGGATGGATGCAAAGCACTGTTGTTGTATTGGGAGTGCTGCTGACAGTTATGTCCCAGAGGATCTAACTCCCACACTTGTGGCGCTTGGTAGATTTGCTGCTTCGTCTGGCTCTGGGCCTACTCTCAGCCTGCCCAGCTGTGGTTGTTGCTCCTGCTCGGAATCATTGCCGATTCCTTTCCTTGCTCCCTGAAAGGAATCATTGGCGATTCCTTTCCTTGCTCCCTGAAGAGAAAAATGAGAAGTCGCACAACACCAGGTTATAGTCCAACAGATTTATTTAATTTTACAAGCTTTCGGAGCTATCGCTCCTTCGTCAGGTAAGTTAGCAATGAGAGAATCTCCCTGAAGAGAGGCAGCAATGGACTGCTTTTGGGAGGAAGATTGGATCCCTGCTTCCATGAACTTATGGTTTTCCCTTCCTGTGGGAAAGTGCCGTGTCTCTTGAAAAATGCCCACAGTGGCATTATTAAAATCAGGAGCCCAGTGCGGGATAATTGCAGGCATAGATCTATGTTCTATTGTTGTCGTGTAAATGGAGGGGAGGAGGCAAACTACTGTATCCACTGTCAATGGGGACGAGGAAGTACTATACTCACTAATAATGGGGAATACAGTTCTTCCCCAACCCTCGGACAGCTTTGCAAGATACCTTAAGAGTGGCCCTCGGTTAGAATTGTAGCTCGCAAAAGTAACACTGAAGCATGGATTCTTTTCAGGCTATGCTTTGCTTCAGAAGGACGAGTTACTCGGTAAAATTGTACCAGGCAAAATCCCCATACAAACCAGTGGAAGGATTTGGGGTTGACCAGAGGCTATGGGACCCTGATCTTTGCATCCGGTTATTGGACGCAGCCAATACAGACTAGAAAGTCCCAGATTTGTTTCTTAGTCTGTGCAAAAAGTTAGGTGGTTTCAGCCAGGGCAACAATAGCACCACTGGGCTACGAGGGGAAATCCAGTGGCCGTCAGAAAGGGTCTGAGATCAGGACTGAATTGGGTTCGGCAATGCTCCACAGCCCACCCCCAGTTTAGACTTACACATCAAGAACGTCCACCGTAAAACAGTGGCATATTCAGGAGAGGAGTAAAGTTGGAGCAAGATTTTCATATTTTTCTTCTTTGCCAAAAGGGTGTGACCATTAATTAAGAAGCTTTAGATCAGAGCTTAATATGGAAGGAAACTTTTTTTTTAAAGTGGATCGCCCGTGACATTGCAACAGTGTTTTATAAGGACGAGTGTTATACCATGTAACATTCTGTTGCTAAGTTGAAGCTGTATCCCCTTTAAGGCCACAGTGTCTAATCGCTGTTAAGTAAACACAGGGTGAAGTCAATCACTGACTTGCTCTTTGATATTATTTTGCATCTGTGACCAAGTGTAACACTGAATACAGCTAGAGTACTGCGGACAGTTCTGGTCACCACATTACAGGAAAGATGGTACAGAGAAGATTTACGAGGATGTTGCCAGGACTGGAGAATTTTAGCTATGAGGAAAGATTGGATAGGCTGGGGTTGTTTTCTTTGGAACAGAGGAGGCTGAGGGGAGACTTGATTGAGGTGTATAAAATTATGAGGGGCCTAGATAGAGTGGAGGGGATCTGGAACTCACTGCCTGAAAGGGTGGTAGAGGCAGAAACCCTCATCACATTTAAAAAGTACTTGGATATGCACTTGGAAGTGCCGTAATCTACAAGGCTACGGACCAAGAGCGGGAAAGTGGGATTAGGCTGGATAGCTCTTTTTTGGCCAGCACACGCATGATGGGTCAAATGGCCTCCTTCTGTGCCATAAATTTCCATGATTCTATGAAGTGTGACAAATACATGCTAGATGCAAGACAGCAGGAAAAAAAAGTTTTGAAAAATCTGAAAAAAGTAAAAGAATGCCAGAAAGCACACACGTTCAGTGAATGTTAGTTATTTTTTTATTTTACAGTATTCTTGTTTTGAGATGCAATGTATGATCTTAAGAGTTATATTACATCCAGTATTAACAGACTACTATAGGCTTCCTGTAAAATAACAACTCATTGTAGCAACAAGCTAGCACCATCAGTGCAGTTGTGGGTTGAAGCCAAAACATCCCTTTGATCTGGTACTGTCAGCTTGTAAGCACGCTCTTTCCTGTTAGCCAATCATTGAGTGCACCAACCGTGACAGTGAACAACAGGGGACCCCGCACTATCCTATCACACCCATCCCAAGCCTAAGGGCTCCTAATGAGAGAGGAATAAAATCAAAAGTCTACAAGAAATCCAATCAAATGACATGAAAGATAACTGGGGTGCAATTTGTCTCAAGTGTCTCATTATAGTGCACCAGACCTGGCAATGTTTCAGGAACCCTCGTTGCTAGTTCAGAAGTAGTCAGCAGCAGAAATCAAATTAAAAGATTATTCAAGTTCAAAGATGAGATGATGCAACAGAAATCATTATGTCAACGCTCCTCCATACCCCCAGCCACCAAGATCGAGAATGATTCTTCCCTCCGAGAGTGAACTCAACTCACTCTGTTTTCTGTGGGAGTCAGCCACATGGGAATGTCAATGAGAAAAGTTCCACCTTGTAATTGCACTGAGAATTGCAGTTGAGTTCCAGTCCACTAGCCCGGGAGTGAAACATTCAGAGAACACATACATCTGCTCAATAAATTTTATATTTAAAAAAAAACACATTATATCTGCCAACCAAAAAGGATGTCATAGCTTCAGATTGACAGAGACTGGCTTCATCGCCACTCAAGAACATCAGCACAGTCCAACATAGCCTTTAACCCCCAATATATATCTTCAAACAACGTATGCGACCGCTCCTGCTCCACGGCCAAATACACCCAGTGGTTCTGTCACCAAACATAGTCATTTCTACATGTTCTTATTTCAATATCTTTGCTCTGCACACAAAAAAAAATGAAAAAGGGTAAAATTTAAGTCCTGCACTTGCTAACACAACGTACAGTGGACATGGCAGGGAGTGATCATTCTGGCTGCAAAAACACCTTCCTGTGACGTCAGGCAACATAACTCATTCATACTTGCAGCTCTCATGAATTCAGCCCGGAAACGCCTCCTTGGTTTGCAAACCCCGCACTCCCAGTCATGCAGGCACTGTTTCTAGAAATGACGTGACATGTCTTTCTCTAATTTCCCTGTCCCTCCACCACACACAAAAAAAATTAAACAACATTTAGAATTGCAAATCATTTTCTACTCAGAAGCAGGCGGTTCCTCCCCTCTCCAACCTTCTCCCTTTATGGTGCTTTTCGCTTGAGCTGCCCACTGCCTCCTGTTTCAGGAGAGGGACCTCTTGTGTGCTGCTTGCCTACATTTTCCCTCAGCCAGTCTCTGTAGGCACACAGGATCCAGAGAACAAAAGCATAGGGGTCAACCCGGTCTCTCTGCGGTTACTGAACTAAAACCTGTACCCTTATCCTGAACAGTAGACCCACATCATCCTGAACCTATCAGTTCCCGGAACCTGGGTTTGCTTACACAATAGAGTGCAGCAAAGAGAGAGAGAGTAATCCACACATCTGCTGCTGGCTACACTCCTGTAGTGTAAACATGCCAAATTTAAACCCACTCAAATCCCGGATTAAAACTATCGTAATACGCACTTATACCATGCTTATAGATGGTGCTACCGGGTGCTGCAAGCACCAGCCAGTCACTCCCAGTGAAGTGATCGTGCGGCCTGTGTTCTGCTCCAGTCAACAATTTAAAAAAACGCTGCATCCCAAAATAAATAGTATTTGCACTTGACAGGAAAAACAACAAAAAAAAAATCTTTCAGCCACTGCTGAGATTCTTAAATATTTTATAATAACCTTTGCGAAGACAACCTTACCGCGGAGCAATCAGGATAAGGTTAATAAAATTAACAGATTAATAAATGTACTGAAGTACATCGCATTGTTACGGTCTTTAAAAAATAAATGTGGAAACATAAACCTGGCACCTCATAAACCCAGTCCACTTCAGACGTCTCAGACAGAGTGTGCAGTGGTGGCTAGTCACCCCAGTTTAACAAGCAGGCATTTCCCCTCCCAAACAGCGGCCTTCACTGTAAAGTTGGCTCATTTAAAGTCAAGTGGTTACCACCTGTGCTCTAAAAACCAAAACAGAGATAATTAAAATTCAAGCTGATTTACTAATGATCAAATGAGCTGCTCATTTCTAACCTCCCCTTCGTTTCCTGGAGTGGTTGGCCCTGACTGGGGTATGGTTCTACTGAAGCAGTATTGGAGAATGAACAAACACTCTTAATTACAGCCATTGAAAACAAAAATTTTTAAAACACACATCCGACAAGAAATTAATTAAAGCACAGGCACGGACCGTGGAATTCACTGGACTTCAGTTATTGCCAGTACGCAAGATCTGTGTTTTACTTACTCTCTTGTGTTCCACAATTTACCTAACTCACATTCAACAGAGAAAAAGGAGCGACTCTTTATGATGTTATAACTGTTCTGATGTCACAGCAGTTTCTTTGTGATGCTGCAACAGTGGGATTGGCCCCAGTTCTTACAAAGATCGTGTTAAAGAGAGCTGAGAAAAGAACTTAAAAATTCCTGTGCGTCAAAGCTTCTGTTGAACACGCACGATAGAGGAGGGTGGAGAAAGAAGGAATAAAAGGAGGGCTCATTAATGGGTCACGCAAACCTGTCCACTATGATAAAGACCTTTCGAACCTGCGCCGGAATCAAAGCTCTCAGGAAAATACCGGGTAAGTGTCAGGATCTTGAGGATACCGTTCGTAGCTCCTCAACTCTTCTGTGACCACAGCAGGGTCACGGCAGCACAAGAAGAAAGTGCTCGCAGGCCAGTGGGTGTGTTTGCTTCAATTAGTCTTATGCTCATATCCCAATACACAAGATTAAAATCGTGACCAGAAAAAACAGGAAGCACAATCCAAATGGTTTCAAGACTTAAACCACTGTTTCCCGCTAATCACCTCCCAAACGATATAATCTAATTGTAACCAGGGGCGGGAGAGCTAGGACCTTTACCAGCGATGCTCTTTTTATTCCATCATGTTAAATTTGATTCCAAACCATGCTAGGACAAGGTGCAGTAAAATTCATACAAATGACAAGAAGATGTAAACCCACAGGCACAAGGGGGAAGTGATTCATACCCAGGATTCGGAGGTCATCAGTGGAACTATTTTCGCCTATCCCACCACTCCCAAGTCAGTAGTGTAATACATTAATATAAAAAGTAGAACTTTCAGCAGTCTTAATCCTGCCCCACGAACATGGACTAC
The DNA here is from genome assembly GCA_030390025.1 of Squalus acanthias. Taxonomy (NCBI): domain Eukaryota; kingdom Metazoa; phylum Chordata; class Chondrichthyes; order Squaliformes; family Squalidae; genus Squalus; species Squalus acanthias. The sequence continues at coordinate 108,948 of JASTWF010000743.1, read as the reverse complement.
AGCACAAACCAGCCCTAATTTGGCACCGCCTGGTAATCTCGCTCAGGAGGTGGCATGGGTGTGGGAAATGGAAAAATGCCACAGTGGCGCAGCAAGGCGACGCTTCTCCGAGAGTGTGGCTGAGGCACGTTGTTGGGATGGTGCAGAGCGGACTTTACTCTGCAACTAATCCCCGCTATAATTGACCTTGGAGTGCTTGATGCTGAGAACGGAAAGTGTTCCTTTCCCCAGCACGGGCTCCTTTCACTCCGGTGAGCACAAAAATTTATGCCAGAGAGTCAAATATATACCAGTTTTATGGAATGTTCACGGCCACAGGTAATTTTTTTGTCTGAAGTCATGTGACATCAGCGCCCCTTCTGGACTCACGGATAACTCAAAGATTGCATGTAGGATATAAAACAAGTTGTAGGTCATGAAGGACCTTCTGATCTATTATGATCGTTAACTGTAGGCTATCCTCAATAGAGCTCACTCGATGGCACCAACCAATAAAACAACTAGAAAAAGGGAGCGGGGGGGGGGGAGGAGGAAAAGGGGACAGGAATAGCAGCATGCCCCTTGAATCAAAAGCTGTCTCCAGCTTGGTTCCAAATATACCCCAGGAATTGCTAACAAATAAAACCAACAAAAAAAAATACCTACATACATACAACAAAGCCTTTATCCGTTCTATCCCACAACCCGTATAATGTTTCTCTAAGGATCTTGCCAATCTCACTGCTCTGCCTGCAGATTTTGGGGCATCCGTGCCACATGCTGTGCCAGACCAAAGAATGGTAAATGGAGTACCGAGTGAAAAACTGGATACTTCACCGGTGACAGCGGGTGACATCAGTTATTTCAGGAACGCCGACAGATCCATAACTAGCAGCAAGCAAGTTATGGCAATCTTCTGCAGAAGTGAAAGAACTCATTACGCGCCGTCACTGGGGTGCTGAAGGAGAAGGGGGCTAAAATAACGCCATAGAGTTTAATATCGATAGACAAAGGTGGTATTCAGTGAGGCCATCAGAAAGGATAACTGCAGTACAAGGGGGTTCGACGTAGTCACCATTTTGGGCCACTTGGAATCACTGATTTGTTGGTCACATGTTACTTCAACGTTGCCATGGGCAACATGATCTCTGAAGTTATTATTCTTTCCGCTAAAGAAAATATTTCTAATATCCACGATGTGCACTGGCCGCCCGGCTCATCTGTGGTTGACATGGTTCTGGGGCTGCGGTGCACCACTGAGGAGAACATCCGTTAAGTCCCTCATCACGGCCGTTTCCTTGGGGTCGACGAGATTGAACTCCCTGACAAAGATCAGAAAGTGCGTGTACAATGTATTGAGGTGTGGGTACAGTTCAAGGGCCACGACTTCCTTGAAGTGGGCACAGTAGATGTGAGCAAGAACGTGGAAGAGGTAGCGGCTGATCTTCTGAACGAGCGATTCAAAGGAACTCGGGAACTCTTTACCTGTCGGCAAAATGGGAGACCAGTCAACTTCACAAGGGCAACGGTTCTTCTACATATGCTTGGACAGTCACAGGCACAGACAAGCATGCACACACAGACACAAAACAGATTAATGGTGGGTGGGTGAAGTTTTTGTCCCATATCCAATTGATGCATGAGAAACAGAACAATTATAGAATTTGTCCTCCTTTCGATGGACGTGAACAAAGAGAGGATTTTGAACTGTTTAACACCATGGTAAATTTTGGAGGTTACAGGGAAGTCACCGATTCACCATCCGCAATCTGAGGCAGTGTAACAAATGATATTAAAGTGCATTGGCACCAATGCACTACATACATCTAGGTTCGTATAAATCACTACAATACTTGTTTGCCAAGCAATCATTTTGGGAATGAAAACCAGAGAGTAAAAGTCAGTTTACAGCAGACACACAAGCAGACCAGCTTCCAGTTTGCATACAAATGCCCTATTTGGTTTTGGACAGGGCAACAGTTCGCAAAAGCATCACACATGGGAATGCACTTTTTAAATTCATTCGAAAAACTCACCATACTTGGTAGGGAAGATTTCCTCATCGGTCAGTAGTTTTTGGATGTGCGTCATCACTAGGTCAATATACTGTGGTGCAGTACACTTTATTTTCTTCCCTCGCTCATCTGTCCAGAAGTACTGACTGTAACAAATTACAGGAGACAGGATGAGCAGAGCTCAATAACTGATCGGAGTGGCCGTTCTTCATGTGCCAGCCTGGATCAGTGAGCATCTGTAGACTATTCAACTCTGAAGAGCATCACAGTGAGCCCAATGCTGCCCTGACATCAACTAAAGCATATTTAGGAATATAGAAACAGGAGTCAGCCATTCGGCCCCTCGAGCCTGTTCCACCATCCTATTAGATCACAGCTGATCTGTACCTCAACTCCATTTACTGTCATTTGTTCCAAATCCCTTGACACCCTGAGCTAATAAAAATCTACTGAAAATTTCTATCAACCCAGCATCCATAGCCTTTTGGGGGAAGCGAGGATGTCCACTAACCTTTGCGTGGAAAAAGTGCTTCCTGATTCCACTCCTAAATGGCCTATCTCTAATCTTAAGATACAATCCAGTGATTCCTGCTGGGTAGTTATCAGAAATGGCAACTGTGGCTAATTCATCCCTTTCAAGCCCAGCAGCACGGAGGCCAAATGCAGTGCCCGCACCACTGCCCATTGCGATCAACAGACCATGTATCAAACAGGGGACCTATCAGGGCTTATGTTGCATGGTGCCGCATGGTGCTTTTAGTCCCTAAGCCACTGGGGGAGCTCCACATGATATTCTGTCAGGTAAGAGGGTCGCAGGCGCAGCGCTCAGCATTTAAACGGCCACCATTAGCAATCAGACAGGTGGAAAAAACACCAACGTGTGCTACACTGACTAGATTACTAGCCGGGTTAACGTAACACAATAATTATTATACTTGCAGGAGTGTTGCATCATCATCATCATCAGGCAATAATTGCAAAACTGTAGTTTGCTGTGGTGGGAGAACGCTCCATGTATATATGTCAATGAATTTTTTTTTTAAATCAGCTTTAGAATGTACTTTTGGGCTGCTTTGATTTGCTGGTTGGACAGCAACACTGCCCGAGACAGGGACAGATTGCCTGCCACATCACTGGGGAAGGTGAAATGATGGAGATTTTTTTGGTTGTTACGGAGATGATGTTCATTCTTTTTAAGGTACTTTCTCTCCCTTCACCTTACTTGGATCTCCCTGCACTAACTTGAGCCAAAAAAGGCAGGTGGGTTGGCCCCCCCAGGCTGCTCTGTAATGCCATCAGCCTCAACAGTAAAATCCAAGGAACTGGGTGCTGTTCTCCGAGCATTTTCTTTTCACCTGTGGGACCTGGGTTTTCATCCAGCCCAGACCAATGGAACAAGGAGCTCCGCTCTGCAAGCTGCAAGTGAAATGAGTTGGGCAGTCTCAACCTTATCAACTGGTTTTCCCTTCAATTCTCCTGCTCTATCTGTAGGAATGGGCCTGAGCTCCACATTTCTTCTTCTTGCACTCTGTGGAGCTGTGCGTTGATGCTGTGAGCACCTATGCAATGACTTCATCTGCAATTTTAGCTGCTAATTACTCCTTAAATGTAACACATCAGTGAATTATATCTCTGTAGGGAGTTGTTCCACTTAAAGTAAACTTAAGTACACAATTAAATATGTTTCACACAACTCGTTAGCAAGTGAAAAGTACTTACGTATTACATGCATTCATCACTGGACAGGTCTCTGCTGTGCAGAACTCGGAGATCGTGCTGTACTGCAGGTTTATGTGGTTGAAGAATGTCATTGCTATCAAAACAAAAATAATTAGGAACAACGTGTGAGGCACAGTGTTACAATCACAATTAATTCCTGTAATAACAATGCTCCACCCTATTTTCTTCCTCTCAATGACGGCTCCCATATCGGGAAAATAGCACTAACATCTACTGATATATTGACCAAGAGCTGGAAAGTGGGATTAGGATGGACAGCTCTTTTTCCGCCGGCACAGACACGAGGGGACGAATGGCTTCCTTCTGTGCCGTAAATTTCTATGATTCTATGACTACAGAGAATAATAATGGATACCCGAGAGTTACTTACACACTAGAATCTAATCAAGAAATTCTGATGGTTTTTAGATTTCTTATTTGTCCACATGCCACACATTATTCTACGTCAGCGAGTAATCTGCTCCAAGGGCTCTGTCCAGGAACTCAGTGTCTGACAGGCCAGTTTTGGATGCCTCACCCCTCTGTTTTCTCTTCCTCCTTGTAGGGAAGTATCTTGCCTCCATTTACTAGCTCCCCCTTCCCAACAGCTTACCTGCAATAAAAAAAACTTACCTCATAAAGAACTAGTCAGAAAGCCTGATCCCTCCTCTCCAGGAGATAGGTCTCCTGCACAGCCTGATCTCATCAGCTTTTGTCAGTATTTCAATTTTTTTTTAATTCTTTCCTCGCCCCCCCCCCCCAAAACAAAATCCTTCTCAAGGTGCTGGCTCTTATTGGAATATGGTTCATGGGCATCAGCACCCCTCAGTACCTCATCCAATGTGTGAGCCTGAAGCGCCTGCAGGCTATTCAACTGTGAAGGGAATCACAGCCAACCCGGATATCATCCTCTTCCAAAAGTCCAGCAGGGATCACTGGATAGCTGAATTTTCCTCTTCCTAATGCAAAGGTGCTGAGGCCAACTGTTGGTAAACCTACCATTGACCAGGCTGACATCAGCTAACTTTGCACATGCTGGGAATCAGACCTGCACCTCCTGGTCTGAATGGCTCAGTACCACACCGTGCAGTGTATTTGTACCCTGCAAGCCATCCAAAGAGCACAAGGTCAATTGTTATGCATTAGTATTTTTCCAGTCTGTGTAAAGGTGCTCAGAGTCCGAAGAGAGATTTACGATCCTGCTGACAACTCGGCCAATGCAGTCTACAGAATCTACTGGAAATTAATTTGAATTATTGTGTTGCAATCAAGAAAGAAGCACAACAAGTCTTTAATGAGGGTGTTCACGATGGTACAAAGCAACAGAATGGGAAATCAATACTGTACTTTAATGGCTTCACTGCCTGAAGGAGGAAGCCAGAGAGTTTCCAGTTTTGTTCTTGATTAGTGCCCCATCATTGACGAAAGAATGCATTACCAGTACAGATTACACAAGAAACAGGTTATACGTTTACTGAGCCCTCCAGTGACTCACAGTCAAGGGCCACTGATTTGTGGTTTACGCAAAAAGAAAGTGCAACCGTAGAATGTGATGCCCAAAACACCTGCAACATCCCCTATAATCGGATTAACAAAAACAAGATATGCCTAATTCATAAACCAGCGCCCTGCTCACCACAAGTGTGCATGGGCTACAAATGAGAAAGGAAAGAAAGAAAAGATATTGCTTGTGAGAAAGAAAACAAAGAGGAAGTGAAAGGGGAAAAATAAAAAAAAGATAAGTCTGTAAACGCAGCATGCCATTGAGCATCTGAAATGGAAAAGACAGGTTGTGTTTGATGGCGATCTCCCATCAGCTGAAGGCTGTACTTCCAAAACATTAACTTATCTTTTTTCTTTCAGATGCTGACAGACATATATATTGCAAGCATTTCTGTTTGAATTTTTTGATCTCTATCACTGTATTTCATTTCATCATCATGATAAAGCGACTCATAAGAAGTAGGGAAGAACAACTTGCTGGGAGGTCACTTTCTCAGTGTTTAATGCCCGTGATGTTTTGGTACACGGCACAAATAGCTGGCGTACTTTTGCAGGGTAAAAAGTGGGTTAAAAGTACTTTACAGCAAAGGATGTCACAGTTTAGCACAGCTGGTAACACTCTTGCCGGAGTCAGAAAGGTATGGGTTCAAGCCCCACTCCTGCACATAATCTAGTCGGACACTTTGGTGCAGGACTGAGGAACGGCTACAATGTCAGAGGTGGCATCCTTTAGCTGAGACATTTAAGCAAGGCCCTATTGCCTAGTTCAAGTGGGCATTAAAGATCTCATGGCAGTGTTCAAAGAACAGCAGAGAGAGTGTCCTGGATAACAGTCCTCCCTCAACCAGCAGCACTAAAACAAAGTAAATGGTTACTCATTTCTTTGCTATTTGTGGGATCTTGCGATGTACAAAATGTTTGCTACAGTTGCCCATATAACAGAGACTTTAAAATGAGTAATTGTAGTTGAAAAGTAATTTACTGTGTGCAAAGCACTTTGGACATTTTAGAGAGATGTGAAAAGTCTCTCCAAGAGTTTTATTGTACAAATATTGATAAATGATTACGGTCTCATCCCCTCCCCATCAGAAGCTTCCTCGGCTCTCTTTATTTTACCAAATACTATCAGTAATTCTTCCAACCTTCTTGCACCCCTAAGCTACAAATACATCACCAAGTGAGATTGTTAAATGGTACTGAATGTAATGTTTAATCGATACATTTTTCCCCCTCTCTCCGTTAGAGCTTTCTATACCAAGCGCCATTTCCTAGACAACAGGAGGAGAACCAACTGACATTCCCCCAGGCCTTTGCAAATGGCCTTCCTCAGAGGGCCGCTGGGGTATATGTAAGAGCAGCCTACAAGATGACTGGCTCACCAATTCCACCCCCCACCTCCCCCATAGCAAGTGGCTAGCCTTTGCCTGGACAAAGCTAGGAACTCATTGTATGGAAAATTGGAGGAGAGTAAACTTCACAGCCTACCAAACATTACCATTGAAGCACCAATTCACGGCGCCACCATACCATTCTCCTGCCGCTAACCTTTAGCTTACTGTTAAGTTTACTCACTGTTATTGGCCAACCATTCATTCTGGTCGATTTCACTGGGCAAGGTCACAAGCATGGGCAAATCCGCATCAGACACGCGGGCCGAGGTGTACTCTGCATCTAGATACAATTTCTTCTCCTCAGTCGAAGGCAGTTTATCATCTGGCTTTGATTTTGCAGTCTTCCTGAGAGAGAGAGAGAGAGAAAAAGAGAAAGAGAGAAAAAGAAAAACTATAAATAAAATCAGAAATAGGTTGCAAGTTTTGTAGCATAAAACATGCTCCTTTTAATTGTAGGTACAAGTCAGGGGTGTTCTGTGTTATTCTAGTCTACCACCATTAGTACATTCACTCAGTTTAATATCAAACTACTGCACATGAGCAGTAAAGAGAGCATAACCTCATTAATAGTGTATATAAGCAGCCACCAGCAGTAGTAGGAGAGTTTTCTGGTCAGGTAAGTATTGCGTCCAACAGGACTTCAATCCATTTTCTATTTATACCGTGACATAATATAAAGCCAAAGTCCATCAAACATTTGGAACACTCTTCCCATACCTGCAGAGACTCCAACATCTCTCTCACTCCTCAACAGGATACAAGAAAAATACTAACTTCTCTTGCCACACCCCCCCCACAAAACATCTTCCGCCCTTCCTTATCGCTTCAAAACAATTTATCTATATATTCCCATGTTCCTCCCAAGCTGCATAATGAACCATCTTAAACATTTTCCCTCCCCTCAGCGTGTTAAAATCAAGACTCGTCACTCCATCTCTTACTCTAACTCGTTCTTTCTCAGCTTCTTAAAATTGTGGAACTGCCTCCCTCAGTCTTTCCAATTTCCTACAATCTACTGGCTTTTAAAGCCCAATCATGACATCCCATAAACCATCACTGAATGCTTTAATAAAAACAGAAAAGGCTGGAAATACTCAGCAGGTCAGGCAGCATCTGTGGAGAGAGAAACAGAGTTAACGTTTCAGGTCGATGACCTTTCGTCTGAATGCTTTACTCTATCTTTATTTTTTACTCCTTTGAATTTTGCTGGTGTCTAATGCTATAGGTCTTGCCCTTCACTTTGGAGTCTCAATAACAAAAGACTTGATTTTTTTCCCCCCAAATGGTTTACAAAGCTGGTGCACCATATGATTTCTCCTGTCGCCACACAGCATACTTATCTACAAACTCGGTCATAGCCACAGTATCTCTCATTAGGCGATGCACCTCTCTTCCATTTTCTTTTAATTTACTTGAATCTCACTGTTCCCCCCCTCCAAGTCCACCTACCTCCTCGTCACTAACTGCTAGGGTTGCCAACGCTCCAGGATTGCCCTGGAGTGTCCAGGAATTAAAGACTAATCTCCAGCGCACTGCTGCAAGCAAAACACCGGGAGACATATCATAGGAGCAAGAAAATAAATTAGGTTTTTAAAAAAGAAATCTTTGGTTATTAGTAATAAAAATATTTGAGATGGGGGGAAAAAGGCCATTGGACTGACAGTCAAAAGTCATCCAATCGGGTAATGAAAAACCTATGGGCGTGCAGGGCGACCAATGGTAGGAGTGTGGGCGGGGCAGTTGGAGGTAGTAGGTCATGTGATGACACCTCCAGGAACCTGTCCAACCAGAGTTGGCAACCCTACCAGCTGCTGCCTTGCCCAGTTCCCTTTTATAGCCACTTTCCTACTGCCCTCCTCTGATTATTACAATTCTCTCTGTCATGGTCTGTGCCTCCTCACCCTGCTCTCCTTTGCAATAATGCGCTCCTAACGTGAGGAGATTACACATAAACAGAACCAAACTTTCCATGCAGCCTACATGACCCACATCAGACACCTTACACCGCACGGCATTCCAACTCCAAAAACAAACAAACACAGAAGGAGAAAACATCAAATTCTGAAAACTATGCATTTTTTTTTAAACACAAGAATATAATATAAATAAGTAATCATCTGAAAACAATGTGGTTGAAATTGGGAGTTCAGTATTTGAAGCCACGCCACAGTTTTCCGTGGCGCCATGCACTGGTGCTCCTATATGCAGCAGCACAAAAAATGCATTTGAAAGAAAAGCTGATTCTGGTTGCTTCTGCTCACTTCAGTGCACAAGGTCATTACAGCAGCATATGCGGAAGTCTTGCCCACTCTACCACTCAGGAATTAACTTGTGTTGCATGAGCTTGTGGTGGGCTCGGGAGAAGAGGCAAATCAAAAGCAAAGGTTACAATGCTTTAACACATTAGAACCTATTTAAGAGTCTTGTGTCTGGTGCTTGTTCAGCACACCTGAAAACGATACAATGTCACAGATGCAAATCATGTAACACATTTCCACCTCATAGGCTTAAATGCAATATTCATAAAACAGCAACAAATGACACCCAAACAGGTAGGGATATCATCAATAAACGAGTAACCAAGTAGTTACGAAATCCACCAATTAAGCATCAGTCAGTAAACAGCTACCAATAAAGCAACTAGCAAGGGGAAGAGCGAAACAATGAAATCTCTTTTTCAAAATCCCTTCAGCCGCCATCTTGATTTGTCAGTATCCCAAGGATATGTTGTAATAAAATAACACACATAAAAGTTACGTAATTATTATTATGCTATCACTATCAGCTCTCAGCTACCCTGAATGAAGAGGCTCATTTAAGTAGCAGACTTCAACTCCTAGAATTCACTCACATCACCCTGCAAGTACCTTGTGGTTTCCAACTCCCAGAATGCACCCATGACTGCTCTTCCGCAGAGTCCAATGACCATCAACACATTGTAGAGCTGTGGGGCAGGGGAGCCGCACGCAGAACATACTAGGATTCTTTTTTAAATCTAGCAGGGTTGCACATTCACTGAATGTACCGGGACTTGCTGTTTGTAAGCCCTGTATTTACCCCACTGCCAATCCAGTGATGGAGAAAGACTGACAGAACTTAAACCCAGGGAAACAATTATTAGCTGGAAATCAAGATGACCGACAGCATCCAGGACAAAGCAGTCTACTTGATTGGTACCCAATCCACCATCTTAAAAATCCACTTCCTCCACCACTGGCGTACCATGGCTGCAGTGTGTACTACAGCAAGTCACCAAGGCTTCTTCAACAGTACCGACCAGATCTCCACTACCTGGAGGGACATGGGCAGCAAGTGCATGGGATACCATAACCTAAAGTTCCCCTCCAAGTCACACACCATCCTGACTTGGAAATATATTGCCATTCCTTCGTCACTGGGTCAAAATCCTGGAACTCCCTACCTAACAGCACAGTGGGAGAACCTTCACCACACGGACTGCAGCGGTTCAAGAAGGCGACTCACCACCACCTTCTCAAGGGAATCTAGTGATGGGCAATAGACGCTGGCTATGCCAGCGATGCCCATATCCCGAGAATGATTTTTTTAAACGTCTGACAGGTAACTAGCTATACACAATAGCTTAAAATAAATAATAATGGAAACAGATGACATGTTATACAGAACTGACCACCAGCCTGGGCTCCAGCATCACCATCTGCCTCAGCCCTAGGACTTTGCTGCTCCCCGCTCCAAAAGAATAGGAAACCAAACCCATTTCATCAATTTCAACTGAGGTCTCGTGTGCTGCTCCATCCGTACTCCAACTGGCGTTTTGCCCGACTTGTGATTCCTAGCCCAGTGTTGCACTTCTCACCTGGCTGCTCAGTCCCCTATGCTTCATTTCCCATCCAACTGCATCGTTTCCTGATCTGTAACCCTGGCTACTTGTGAGCAACACCACAGGAGATCTGATCAGTTTTTTTTTAAAGTGAGGCAGCAATTAAAATTTGATGACTAGGTTTGACAACTTGGACTGTTCGGAGCCATTCCTATTATCTCTCCACTCCCGAATGACAAATCCCTTTAATTGTCAGTTATTGCTATTTCCTGTGCTGTCATCTTCTCTGGAAGCACACTGATGTCATTGCGAGAAAACAACTTGCTTTTTGAGAATAGAATGCTAAATTGATTTAAAGAGAGGAGGAAAAAGAAAAAAAAGGAAAGAGAAAAAAGGAGGAACAAGAGGAGATTAAAAGAGGACAAAAGAGAAAAGAAAAAAAAAGGAAAAGAGAGCGAACAAGTGCATGCAAGCACAAGCAAGAGTAAAGAAAGAAAATGAGACGGATACCTTGAAAAGATTGTTTTCAGCTCAATAACACGGAGTGTGCAGAATTCCTTGGGGCTGTTGCTGCCGTACGAGTTCAGGCTTGCTGCATTCCACGATTAATCATTGCTGTTTTGACTCTCAGCCCCTCTTTTGTCTCGTCCGCTGCTTGCTTACTGTCAGTTACGAGACAGCACCTGGCCCAAACCCGCCCCAGTGGCCACAAACTACCTTGGGCAAAGGGATTTACTGACTAACCAGAGGGTTAGGGAAATTTATAGAAATCGCATGAAAGGCTGGAGAGCGTCTCTTTTGCAGCTTCCAAAGATCTTCACCTTGAGGGAATTTGGCGGTTTTAATACTAAGGAATTAACCCTTCTATGTTTTTACAAGTTCATATTCCAAACCATTTATCACTGAATATTGAAAATGCAAGGCACTGTTCCACAGATGGGGCAGTTAACCCGCCCAGTAGCTTGTTATAATGTGGAGATCTACACAATAGCTTTTTAAAATTTTACTCTTCTATTCTTTCCTCTTCTCCATTGAAGGTGATGACTTGTAATGGAATATGGTTCCATGGGCTCTGCAGGGATAAATCCCTTTGCCCAAGGTAGTTTGTGGCCACTGAGGCGGGTTTGGGCCAGGTGGTGTCTCATAACTGACGGTAAGTAAGCAAGCAGCGGATGAGACAAAAGAGGGGCTGAGAGTCAAACAGCAACACCCAGTGGCCATTCTTTATGTGAACCTATACAGTGTGAATTGGCAAGCTATTTAACTGCAGGGGGCAACACAGTGAGGCTCTGTCTTGCTCCCAGGGCTTACTAGTTAGTGATAAGGAGTAGGAACCCTGGCAGATTTTTCTCCTAACTCAGAATGTTGAGGGGGGCAATTGTATCCTGACCGCCACCACGTATGAGATCAGCTAACTGAAAAGACTGGGGATCAAAGTGTAGAGCTTTTTGGTCTGAAGGGCAGATTAACACCAGTGTTAAAATAGCACAAGAGGGAACATGAGTGGTCGTATGAGAGCGTCGATTCTAAGTTCTATCCTATGTCGAGTTCTGCAATTTTGTTTATTTCAGCAATTCAGAAGATAACAGTATGTATGCCTGTAGATCATTTAAAGCACTGAGACACAATTAAAATAAAAGAATGTGGTCTCTGGAAAGCCAGTTGGTGCCGTACGCAAAACTGAGTTCAGTCCAAAGGGATCGACGTGTGCATGAGGACACCAGCTCACAACTAGTTTCCTTCATTATGTCATCAGAAATCACTGGTCAAACATAAACAACTCAGCAAGTAGCTGAACCATGCAGGCCAGAAATGCCACAGTCTGTGCCGAGTTAACTGATTTCAGTCAGGGTGATGGTAGAGACATTACAATTAGTCTCTGTCGCTGGGCTAGGAAGGGGAGATTTAGCCAGGGTTCCTGCCTCTGATCACTGTCCAGTAACCCTGTGCTGAAGGTGTGCCGATATGGACATCAGGTGTGGACAGGATGATCTTCAGCAGTGATGCCCCCACCCCAAGTAGATTGCGACACTTGCTGCCAAGACCCACACGTGAATAATGGCCACATGGCCAAGAAAACACAGAGGGGTAGATTTTAATCTGGGCCCGAAAATGGGCCGAGGATCACCAGGAATGGTCCTCGGGCCTCATCTACATATTCGGGGCAAGCTGGCGGCAGATGCTGCAGCTCCAAAGGCAGTTCGCCCCATGGGAAAAATCAATTTTGGGCCGTCTGCCTTGCCAGCAGCTGTCCGGGTATGCTCCAGGATGGGGGCTGGAGTGGGCAACAGGGGGCAGGGGGTTGGAAATCACAAGGACTATGGCCACAAGAAATAGGAGCAGGGAGTATGCCATATGGTCCCTCGAGCCTGCTCCGTCATTCAGTAAGATCATGGCTGAACTTCTATATCAACTCCACTTTCCTGCCCTATCCCCATATCCCGTGATTCCCTTAGTGCCCAAGAGTCTATCGATCCTAGTCATGAATATACTCAACGACTGAGCATTCACAGCCCTCTGGGGTAGAGAATTCCAAAGATTCACAACCCTCAGTGAAGAAATTTCTCCTCATCTCAGTCCTAAATGGCCAACCATTTCATACGTTTCAATGAATATTAACGATTTGGAGCAGGGGACCGAGTGTAACATATCAAAGTTTGCAGATGATACAAAGATGGGAGGGAAAGTAGAGAGTGAGGAGGACATAAAAAACCTACAAGGGGATATAGACAGGCTGGGTGAGTGGGCAGAGATTTGGCAGATGCAATACAATATTGGAAAATGTGAGGTTATGCACTTTGGCAGGAAAAATCAGAGAGCAAGTTATTATCTTAATGGCGAGAAACTGGAAAGTACTGCAGTTCAAAGGGATCTGGGGGTCTTGGTGCAAGAAAATCAAAAAGTTAGTATGCAGGTGCAGCAGGTGATCAAGAAAGCCAATGGAATGTTGGCTTTTATTGCTAGGGGGATAGAATATAAAAACAGGGAGGTATTGCTGCAGTTGTATAGGGTATTGGTGAGACCGCACCTGGAGTACTGCATACAGTTTTGGTGTCCATACTTAAGAAAAGACATACTTGCTCTCGAGGCAGTACAAAGAAGGTTCACTCGGTTAATTCCGGGGATGAGGGGGTGGACATACGAGGAGAGGTTGAGTAGATTGGGACTCTACTCATTGGAGTTCAGAAGAATGAGAGGCGATCTTATTGAAACATATAAGATTGTGAAGGGGCTTGATCAGGTGGACGCGGTGAGGATGTTCCCAATGATGGGTGAAACTAGAACTAGGGGACATAATCTTAGAATAAGGGGCTCCTCTTTCAAAACTGAGATGAGGAGAAACTTTTTCACTCAGAGGGTAGTGGGTCTGTGGAATTTGCTACCCCAGGAAGCTGTGGAAGCTACTTCATTAAATAAATTTAAAACAGAAATAGACCATTTCCTAGAAGTAAAGGGAATCAGGGGTTACGGGGAGCGGGCAGGAAATTGGACATGAGTTTGAGTTCGGATCGGTCAAGGCCCTGTGGGTGGCGGAGCGGGCCCAGGGGCCGAGTGGCCTGGTCCTGCTCCTGCTTCTTGTGTTCTTTAGAGTTGAGGTTGGATCAGATCAGCCATGATCTCATTGAATGGCGGAGCAGGCTCGAGAGGCCGATTGGTCTACTCCTGCTCCTATTTCTTATGTTCTTATGAGATCACCACTCATTCTTCTAAACTCCAGAGAATATAGGCCCATTCTACTCAACCCCAAAGGAGTTAGGGGGGACACTCCTGATCCTTCTGGCTCCATAGAAAATGCTTTTATATTTAAAAAAATTCAATTAAAACTTACTTTTAGTTGGCAGCCGCAGGAGCGCCTAAGAACAGACCCACAAATTTAGCAGTGAGACCAACGCCTGCACAGATTGGGCGCAAGACTGCTGAAGTGATTATGATTTTTGCCTGTTATATGCCCGAACAACGGGTGCAACACACATTATTTTCTATCCCCAAGTGTCTGTACCTAGAAAACCTTTCAGGAGAGAAAAAAATTGGTGAGGAAATTAAACTCAACAAATAAACTACCAGTAAAAAAGGTGAAGAATTAGATTTTTTGTAACTTTTTTTTTTTAAAAGTGGTCTCCAATTATTTAGAGAAGACAACACATAAGCTGGGCTGGCTGGAGCATGTTACAAGGCAACAACACATTGGAGGAGGGAGGCGGACAGTTTGAGAAGTTTCTCAAAATATCTAGATTGTAAGAGGTACATATTCCAGCCTGTGTTATTTTTTAATAACTTAAATATAATTAAATTACAGGCTGTCGTCACCAGGATTCGAGAAAAGCGTAACGGTCAGTGGGTGCGTGAAATCTTCACAATATGCCCTCAAACTGTGGAAAATTTACCCAACACACAATTATAGATTCTGTCAATCCAAATGTGGGTTTTGGAGAGTATTTTGAGCTGTGTAACACTAGGGTGACATACTGGTGATTATGGATGTTGGGGACAATTTAAGATGATGAGAATATCACAGAAGAGGCACATCACACAATGTACATTGCCTTTTTCCTACATGTTAAATAGGCTTTGCAGCACTGGGTAACATTTGGGAATGTAGGGTTTTATCTGCTGTTTTGGATGTTTGTTTTTTGCCTCTGGCAGAGGTCATAGCAGACAGGTTCCTGTAACTTAAAATAAAGTAGCATTGTACAATACGATTTGAAATGTACTCATATAGGGGATTATATACTCCACACTTTTTGGGTTAACAGCCCATATGAAATACATTATACAGCTGTAACACGCTTGAGGGGGTTCAGTCTATGTTGCATAGCTGGAGATTGTATCACAGTCTCGAACACAATCCCCCAAAATACTGAACTGTTTGAGCTGGCATCACCAATTTTTCTTTACTACCATCATAGGAGGAACACAGTCTGGGTGTGCTTGAGCTGCTTTAAACTAATAGACGATTAGGAAATTGATCATGGCAAATTATGGTGAAGGACGCAAATACCAGGCAACACAAGCGAACAATAAGAAAGGAAATCACATGGAACTTTTCACCCAAAGGATAACAACATTGTTGACTAAGTTACCAGGGAAGGCCATTGCAGCAGATAACATGGAGACAGTTAGATGAGTTCTGGAGAGCAAATATCGTGAGATGGCAGGTAGAGGGGATTGATCTCTGAAAAAATGATAGGCTTATTGGGCCCAATTGCTTTTCCCATTTCTTATGTACAGTTCTTACTATCTTATTAGGCCAAAGTTTAATTGAGCTACCCAATAGGAGAAGAGGGTTTGGCAGGATAATAATGCTCCAGTTTTAGAATCAAATTATTTTCAGCTATACGACAGAGTATGTGGCCACCCATTACACTTAGCAACATTTTTAAAGTACTGTTTAATAAAAATCTTGTTAAAACATTGCTTACACATGGCAACATGCTAATAGATTTGGCAAAGTTATTCACTATCTTCTCCCCCTCGCTCTTTGTAAACCTGTAATTTGACTAAAACTCCATGACACCATACAACAAAACAAAGGATGGACTCTGGTCAACTTCCTGCACTTTTCAAATTAACATTCAATATCACGCCACATACAATAGCAGCAGAAAGGAAGTACTGTGTGCAATATGAAACAGTATCCCATAAACTATTTGGCATGCTTCAAAAAGTGCCAATTAATAGTCATTTTTCCAGATGCCCTGACAACTCAGTTAGTAAATATGGAGTGTACCGGAGCCATACAGACCAAGGTGGTCTCAGGTTCCATCGCCAGTCTGAGTTGAGCTAGCTGATCTCAGCTGGGGTAGCAGTGTGGATCCTAAAACTGGCCTCAGCAATTCTGGACTAGGAGCAGGGCTTTCACTCCTAATCCCTATCCAGTGATCGCTGCTGAAAAGTCTGGTAATTGGACAGTAGGTGAGAAAAGGACGAGGCTCGGCTGCAAAGCCCAGCATAGTTGAATGGCACGGCTATACTTGCTGTCTAGGCTCATAACTGAAGAGTGGCTCAATGCCCATGGGATCTGTACCCTCCCAGGAATTTCTGCTTTCAGGAAAGCAGGGAGAAAAATGGACTGGTAAAAGAATAAGAGCTCAAATAAATTTAGGGTGTCAAACAGCCGTGAATCCAGTCGCTAACGGAAGCTGTGGATCTTGAGACAAGTTATAAAGCTGAACATTTTTTATTTTAAACAATATAGTCCCCTTCACTCCTGAAGATTCCATGGGTCCTGGCCGCCTTTCAGTATTTACCCAAGTGCCCACTGCTTTTGTTATCCTTGAAAGTGAGTGTCAGAAGACTGGTCAGCCCAATCTTCCCTTCATCTGACATTTGTATACATCCACCTTTGGCATTGATCAGGAACAGGGACCCTAGCCGAGTAAAATAACTTACTTTATGAACAAACTGTACTCAGGTGGCTGAAAGAAGACTGCGAAATGCTCAGTGAGACGGTGCACTCACCTGGTGTCACCATTACTGCATCAGTGAGTACATTCAGCATGCCTAAAAGATGTGGTCGGCTGTTCGGATAGTTAACCGTTTCAAAATAGCTGCCAGCAAACACAAACCAGACCATTTAACCCAGTTTCAATTAACCACCCCTTCCAACAATACTCCATTTCCAAACAGTATTTTCAACATTTTATCCCCAAATTACAATTTATATTCATTTTATGGTTCGATGACCAGAAACTGACTTTCTCCACCCCCTCATTTTAGCTGCCTTTTGCTATGGCAGTCAACAATAACTGAAAAGGGATGCTGAGAAGACAAAGAATTTATATTTCAAATGACTGAGATTTCAGATTGGGAGACTGTAATACAAATATTGGGGCTGGGGGGGGGGGGAGGGGGTGGTAGAAATTTGGATCGCCAAGGATCTGCTGTCTGATTCAAAGTTCGCAACAGCATGCTCCTGTGCCATTCTTTTTTTCAATCCAGCTGTACACTCCCTGGAACAATTCCTTCGTTCCGATTTTATTTTCTTACCTTTTCTTGTATCCCAGTGCCTTCCCTACAGCCTGTAGAACCATCCTGCACTGCTCCAGGGCCCCCCCTGTTATTTCACTCAACCGCCAGATTGCAGGAAATTGACAAACAAAAAACCCACCCTGCACAATAGGCCTGTGCAAAGTGTCTCCCCTCTGTAACACAGCAAGCCAAAGCCAGACTCTGCAAACTAGTTTGACTGCATTTGATGTGCTATAGGACTGGCTCCCCGGGCTCACTCCAAAGACAGCCAATCGGAACGCAGGCTGTTGCTGCTGCCACGACAACACAAAGACCTTAGGGAGCGTCTGCAAAGTAGTTGAACCCAACACAAAGGAGTCATCCTAGTCTCCTCAGGGACTCTGTGCAAAGAAAGTGAACCAATACAGTGCTATTAATTGTGTCACTGAGACACACTCCTCTCTCAGGTTATAAGATCTAGTGTTGCCAACTGACTTATTTAATACATTGGTACCAATACATGATGAGGACAAAATAAATTGCACTTAAACCAATATACTTTAATGTTGCACTTGTGTTTTATTCTTAATTCATCTGCTCAAATTGCTCGCACCACTACGAAGAGCAATAGATTTCTCCCACCAGTACTTTATCCTGTACAACCCAAAATAAGCTCCAGTTTGGCACCGGTGGGTGTTAATACCATGGCTGTGTGGACATTTAACATGCCTACTATTATGCTTCACTGAAACTCTAGTGACAAGGCTAAAACCAGAACTTCTCAAAATCTGCAAGAACCATTATTTTGGAGCACAAATAATGATCTAACGTGAGTCAACAAGAACTCTTCACTATGCTGCAGGATTTCTCCTCAAAAGCGAGGCAGCCAACCCCCAGGGGTCACTCTTACAAGTTATGCAAGGGCAGAACTACATTAGATGTTAGGAGAAACAACAGAAAACGCTGGAAAAACTCAGCAGGCCAGGCAACATCCGTGGAGAGAGAAACAGAGTTAACGTTTCAGGTCGAAACCCTTCGTTAGGAGGTTCTTCTTTTCCCACAGAATAGTTGGCCTGTGGAACAGGTTGCTGGTTCGTGCAGTGAACGCTGACTTGCTGAATTCCTTCAAGCAAGAGCTGGACCTGTTTCTGACCTGGGCGGAGATCACCACATACAAGAGGTAGGTATCTTGTAACGTTAATCAGGGCCAGGGTGGTATCTTGGACTACTTTTGATTGCTTAAAGGGTTTAGAGAGGAATTTTCCAACTTTTTTCTCCCTAATTGGCCTGAGTTTTGAATCTGTTTTTCTTTTAGCTCTCCCAGGTGATTACATAGCTCTGGATGGGGTGGGGTGTGTATGTATTGTGATGCACTGGGCACCACAACTGTATGGGGCAGGCTGGATGGACCAGTAAGTCTTTTCTTGTCTGTAATTTTTCATATGTGAATATGCTGTACAACATGTCTTTGAGACAACTTGTGCACAGCCCTTGTAGATATGCTGGGGATTCAATACGTCCAGTCTCTTTCTCCAGTGAGAGAAGGCAAGGAAATGCTAGTAAGAGGCGGGGCTTTCCAAAAATTCACGAACAAAAGGAAAGTATCTCTGCACTATGGCATAATTGAATCCAAAAGCTCACTGTACATATTGGAGCATTGCTGAGAGTAACCTCAAGGAAGTCACTGCTAATTGTGGCTCTCTACAAAAGTGAGTGACAGCAGTTTAGATAGATAAAACACTCAGGTAATCATTTAGTCAGTTGCTATATCCTTGCTTGTGGCCACCATGATGACTAAGGAAAGAGTAGGGAGAGAGAAAAGGGGTTCTGTTCACTGTGTTTATCAATGATTTGGATATAGGCCTAGAGGGAGCAGTGTCGACATTTGCAGAGGATACCAAAATAGGAGGTATAGTTCATTCTTTAGAGGATCAAAGGAAGCGGCAAAGGGTTATCGATAAGATGGGGAATGGGCTAAAAAATGTGGCAGCTGGAATTCAATGCTAGTAAATGTGAGGTGATGCATTTTGCCAAAAAGAAAACAGCAGTAATTATACTCTTAACAGAAGTAGGCTTGGTGCTGTAGAAGAGCTGAGGGATGTAGAGATACGGGTTTACAGGACAGTAAAAGTAGCAAGGCTGTAAAAAGAAGCTAATGGAATTCAAGGCCTCATCACAGGAGGGATAGAACATAAAAGCCAAAAGGTAATGATCAGCCTATATAAAACCTTAAGACCTCAGTCAAAGTACTGTGTGTAGTATTGGACTCCACACTTATAGTAAGGATACTGAGGCTTTATAGAGGGTACAACAGAGATTCACTAGGATCCCGCCTGTATGAGGAAATACAAATACAAAGAAAGACTTGAAAAATTGGGGCTTATTGTGCTAGAATAATGGGGTGATTTGAAAGAAGTATTTAAAAATAAAAAAAAGTATAGATAGAAGCAGACTGTTTCCAGTAGTTGAACAGCCATAAATACAAGATTAAATGCAAGAAATTTAGCACAGTGGGCAAGAGAATTTTTTTTTTTACACAAGAGTGTTGAGGGAAATAGTGGGATTTGTGGGTGAGGCAGAAACTTTGAAGATTAGATTGGATAGGTGGATGAAGGAAAAGGGGTTGAAGGGATATGGAAACAGGGTGATTAGAACAATTTGCTCATAGGAGGATAAATGCTGACATGCTGCAGCTTCCCTGTATGTATAACAGATGCAGCGCAGTTAGCACCAATGCCTTTTATTTTCTAAGGAACTGTTAACTTACTATTTCTTAGATTCCATGGCTATCTAACAAGTCTTTGCTGTTGCTCAGAATTTTTTTTAAAACAGAATGCCCTGATCTTCATTACTTGGTTAATCTTTGATGGCCCAGACAAAACAAACAATTTTGCACGAGACTTCATCCTCGATTACAGACTTCAAATCGAACAACGATTGCACAAACTCTGAGCATGTCAGGGCTTCACACAAACATGCCACCAGACAACTAAAATATGTGGGAGCCCCTGAAGTCTTTGGACATTTTAAAAAATTATTTGAAGGACATTGATTGTAAGATAGAAATTTAAAAAAAAACTGCATCAAAACACAAAGAGGCACAGCACCTTTGGCAGGATCTGCCACGGAGAACGATTCAAAACCAGATACAAAACAATTTATTTGCTATTTTAAAAAAACTAACGTTAATTCATTCTCATCTCAGATCACCTCTGCTGTTTCCAAGTCAGGCCCCAGCATAGAGCTTTTCCCTCCTCTTCAATTATAACAGCCTCATTCCAGACAAGTGTACATTTATGTTGTTGCAGGAGTCTGACAATTTAGGGAGCATCGCCAAACAGCAACCTCGCTGCACTTTGTGCAGGGAGTTCAGATGTGGGAAAGCCGAGACCAGGCAATTGGGCGTACCCCAAGTTAAATTCCTTCCGAACGTTGAAAACACACATAAGATTGTAACAGGGATCTTTTTAAATCTGATTTTTCATTTACTTGACCCCGCTATTCAAAGCACTATTTTCAACTTCTCCTTCACCCACATCTCATAAAGCATAGGCAAGAACCTTTGTTTTAGCACTCCGCGGCCCAATGCTCTGGCCAAAGTAACCCATCAAGCTATAATGCTTCCCATGTGACTTTTATTCTAACAGCAAGATTTCTGCGATGGTATCATCAGCGATTTTCAATATAGAAAAGGCAAAAACTAAAAGGATTCCAAAATTAATCATTATTCTTTGTAGCTTTTTTAAAAAATAGTATGGAGGTCGTGCCTTTAGAATCCAGCTTTGTTGCGAACATGGATCCGAGAAATTAGCTCAACCACCTTCGGGAATATCTCCAACTACAACAGCTGACATTAGGAGCATTTTTTTTTTCTTCCAAATTTCACCCTTTCTTCTGCGGAAGGTGCTAACCCTTGCTGGGGTAGGGCAGTTCAGTGCCCTGGTACCTCATCCAAGTGGCCATTTTTTGATGCAAGTCTCGACAGTAAGTTTAAGGAGGCTAGTTGATTATGGAAGACATCACAGCCAAGCCCAACTCATTGTCAGTCGACCTCCACACATGCCGCTTCTGACGGGAGTCATTTGGGTAAAGATGATGAGCAGGGATGTTTTCCCCCTTCCCAGCCCAGAGGTGCGGAGATTGATTGTAGCACCATAACTTCTGTCCTAGCTGTGCCCTGCTAATTAAGGAGCTACTTGAAGCATCTCTACATGTCTGACATGGCAATAACCAAGCACAGTATTATTGCAAGTAAAGAAGCAATACATCGATGCACAGGGGCAGCATTATCAAGAGTAAAGGAAGACACGCCATTCAGTTTGTGTACAAGGGCAGTGTTATCAGGATTAATGGATAACATTGGCTGCAAAACTCCTTTAAATTTGAAATGTTGGGGTGGAAGGGGTAGAAAATAATTAATGCTGGTATCCACGTACTAAAAATCTCAATAAACGAACATTAGCTCCTCAGAGTTAACTCACTGTATGTTTATAAACCTACTGTAGCTTGCATAAAGTGTTTTCCTATGGGCATTGTGGTGGAACTCCAATGCAGTTCCCCACAGACTGGTAAGACATTAGCAGATACCCTTCCCCAAATCTTCCCAGGTGAATTCTCAGTCTCAGCTGTGTCACTAGGAGAGCCACCAGATGCTGGCTCCATCAGCAACGCAATTACACTGGGAGTGTGCTAGGTGGCTTTTGCACAGGGAAAGCAGGTGAGTGATTTTGAGCCAGATTCATAATGTCCTAATGGTTAGTTACATGGATTGGCAGAGGCTGCCTGCCAGCTCAGCTGGAGACGGATATGTGGCACTAGAGACCTAAAGAGGGAAAGAGAGATATCACCTGAAAATTTAAATGCTTCCAACACCTTCTTTCCAGCCCAAACTTTGGTGTTCAATCCTATCTAATCCACATATATCAAATAATCCCCAACATTTTTCCCAAAGGGTACAGGTTAGTTTTTGCAGAAAACAGTCTATTAATGGGTGACACAGCAGATGTAACCTGCAGTATAACCTGTCAAGAGAGTGTATTTTACAGACATATACAAAAGGTGGGGGCGACATCATGCAGTAATTACATTACTAATGGAGGCAGATCTGACCCAGGCCATTATGACAATAAATCACAGAGCTGACCAGACCTGAGCCACTCACTGCTCATCTAACTCTAATGTTCGATGTGGTTTAAGCAGGTTAGAAGATACAGTAACAGCGCCATAAAAGAACGCTTGATCAGAAAACTGCTATTCATTCTGTTGAAGGCCAACATTAAGAGCAGCATAATAACAAAGGTGAGTATTGTGCAAGAAAAATGGCCCAATGCCCTTTGTAAAAAGAAATACTTGCAGAAGCTGGAAATCTGAAATAAAAGAAAGAATTGCTAGAAATTCACAGCAGGTGGAAGGTTAACGTTTTGGATGTAGATCCTGTACCAGAATACACAACATTCTGACAAGAGTCTCCACCTGAAACATAAAGCTGCCTTTTCTCTTTTCAGTCACTGACAGACCTGCTGTGTATTTCCAGCATGTATTTCTTTGAGATTCTTGATGAATTATTTTTCTGTTACAGGAGGATGTCACTGGGGATGGGGTGGAAAAGAGGCAGTTGACAGCAAGAACGTATAGTACCAAGATTACATTGCTCTTGATAGATTCAGAACATTAACCCATTTAGTAATCCATGCTGCTGGGTCACCTCTACACATTGTTTAGTCACTGTATATCCAGGTAGGGGGGCAGATTACTGTAAATGCGTAAACCAGATGTGTAAATGTTGTTCAACCTCAGGAGCTGGAAATTATCCATCCAGGTACAACGAGAACGGAACACATGATGCACCGTATTCAGTAGGCAGTGGCTCTGCTGATGATGTTCCCTCCTTCCCTCTCTGTGGGAGAGCACTTAGCCTATACCTCTATTCTCCTTCCGACCCCAGACAAAAAAAAGCTAACATTGAAATGGACACAGACAGAATCATGGACCTGATCCTATTTTTCTATGCCACTTCTTTGATAAAACAGTTTTAATGACGGGATACACCACAAGCAAACACTTTCACCGTAAGGAGATTGCTGCATGAATAATAGATTATATTAAAAGAAAGCAAAGAGGAATCGACAGCTCCCCCAATGGCCTAGTGGGTAAAGACACTCCCTATGTAGCATTGAATCTCACAGGACAGAAGACGCCATATTTGATTCTGCTCTGTGCTGAGTTAAGGGCCCTTGAACATTGGCGAAGGGGCTTTGGTGGAGCAGCATTCAGAGACCTGTCATTTTTTGCACTGTTACTTTACCCAACACTGTCACAGTGTGGGGCACAGGGAGTCAGTAGAGCTTGGCAAAAACCAGAGCAACAGGGGTAAAGCCTCTATGTGGCTGATAACTGGCTATGGCTTTCTGGCTAAGTTGCAGTTTGTTGGGCGTGGAGGGACGAGGTCGGCAAGGAAAGCATTGGACAAATCGAGTTGAATAGTTGAAAGCCAGAGACTCTCAATTCCTATCACTAAAAGTGAGAGATCCAGCTCCACACTTTTACTTTTAAAACAGAGGACCAGCAGAAGTTTGTAATACCTAGGAAAAACCAGGTGACCGCTGCTATGGGAACAATAAAGTCATATTTATTTCCGATTCAGCCGATGGCAAAAGAGCAGCACATTTACATCAGCTGCACTCTTCCAACCTTCTTTAGCTGACCTGAACTGAACAGCAGTTGGGATGCTACAAATTGAATCATTTATGGACAGATCGCTGGGTAAAGAGCAAGATGGGAATTTTCTTTTGGAAGATGTCCGCAGGGAAGGGTGAAAGGGTGGAGACACCAGGAAAGCTGCAGAAAAAAACTGTGCTGTAAACTAAAAAAAGAAAATGATCTCATTGAAACAAACTGCAAAGCAACAAGCCTGAGCAGGCCCTATAATTTCAAAATAAATCCCAGGCATTAACCCTGTGAATGCTGCATTAACAAAAAAAATACACAACATTTTCAAAAAAACATTTATTCAAAGACTACTACAAAATAAGACTTTTTCTGCGCGTTTTTCTAACTTTAGCTCAGAGGTCTGCAGATAATCTGGTTACGGATTTTCTGCAGAAGGCAGGAGACACAGATTACAGAAACTAAAGTGTTAAAATTAGGAATGGATTGTTGGTGGCTACGCCTTTGCTAAATGTTACCTGGACTCCTCATTAAGCAAAAACTATTTTAAGACCCAACAGTCAAAACTTCTCTCAAACAATTCAACATTTAAAACGGAATATATAATCTTATGACAATTTTCTGTCCCCCACCTCCCAAAAATATTGATTCTTGCTGAGGTACAGTTTCTTGGGTGCTGTCAGCCCACTGGTACCAGTCCCCAGTGGTAATTTTTCACATGCCAATCTAGATGGTGTCAAACAGTAGGCCATTTGATGATGGGGTGAGTGGGATCACAGCCAAGCCCAACCCTGTATCCATCCAACATCTACACACATGTACGTACATTCCAGCGGGGTCACTTGACAACAATTAGCACAGTGAACCTTAGCTGGTTTCTCCATTCCCAGGCCAGGTTACTGAGGACACCTGTAGCTCGCCAACTGTTGGCCCTGCAGAGATCAGCTAACCCAGTATAGATCATGGATCCGACCTGGGACCTTCTGACCTTCGTGGCAACACCTTTATCTATTAGGCCATTGGGAAAGCTCATGAATTTTTCTTCACTCAAATTTCCAGACCACATATCATTCACTAGTTAGAGGACACATAGGTGACCTGCCTTTTTGAGATGACTGGTAGGAGATGCAAATCAGCCAACCAGGCCAGTTCATCCTTTGAATATGTCTCTGGGGGCAAGAGGGGGGAGTAAAAGAATCCAGCTCAGCACCATCTCACAACTGAGATCAGGAACTCACAAGCACACACCCATGGCACAGTACATTGGAGCATTACACGACAGCCTTCAGCCACCAGATTTTTTTTGAAGCACTCTGTCCTTTTAAATCTGGCACCTGGATCCAAATCCAATCCACCCTAATGGTGGCTTCTACAGGTCCTGGCCAACATTCCTCCCTGACCCAATATCAAGTCAAATAATTGGCCATTTATTTCATAGCTGTTTGTGGGATTTTGCTGTGTGCAAAATGACTGCTGCATTTCGCCTACATACCCAGTCCACTTCAAAGTACTTCACTGTCTGTAAAGTGCTTGAAATGTTTATAAGAGATGTGTTAAGATTATATAAATACAAGTCTTTCTTTTATATGGAAATTAGTTTGGTCAGTCTCAACTCAAATTCTAATGGGCGTGGACCCACAGCACAAAACTGTCTCCAATTTCACACAAACGAGCAATCTCATTCAGAAAGGTTTTAGAACATTGGTTGGTGCTGGTGTTTACATATAATGTACAGCACAGAAACAGGTACTTTGGCCCAGCTGGTCTGTGCCGGTGTTTATGCTCCACACGAGCCTCCTCCCACCCTACTTTATCGCACCCTATCAGCTTGAAAGAATGACTTGTGGGGAATATTCAATATGGCGGCCCCCCGCAGATTCTGCGGGCATCTTACAAACCCCTTAAACAGTTTCAAAGCTGTGCTTGATCCTGGGGTATGGGCACTGTGCCCTGGAGCACAGTTTTGTGCCAGCAATATTTGACATGACAAGTTTCTCAGGTTCACTCCTCCCCAGAAATGTTACGGCACAATTGAAGTATGCTCTTCTGAATTGGGGACTGAAGTACATTGGTGTTGTAGGGGAACTTGTAGGGCTTTACCCTGCATCTAACCTGTGCTGTACCTGAACTGAGTGTGCATGCATTGAACATTGGGTGTCTGAAACAGAGAGTGTTCTATTCCCTAGTCGCAACACCCCTCACAATAATGAGCATAAAAATCAACAAAAATGTTGTAGAATTGTTTCGGTCTTTTTATTCTACTAGTGCCTAATGAAGCTAGAGGTGACTGAGGTCACCATCATCTGACTAGTGTGTATATGATGCATGAGCGCATGATTCATTCTGGGTAATTCAAAGGTTTGTTTCTGGTTTGTTAGTAATGTGTTGAGAGAATTATACGATACACATCACAAAGCAAGATTCAGCCAGTTGATGGTTAATGCCACAGATCAGTATATTCCAAGTAAAATCCAATTCAAAATCAGAAGCTCAAGATACATACCAGGAAGACCCCCAGGTTCAGTCTGTGGATCCTGCTGCATAAACTGATCAAGCCAGGGTGCTATAATTGGCCCAGTACTCCTCGACTAAGACAAGTTAAAATCAGCCTGAGTTCCTACTCCTGTTCTCTGCCCAGTGAACCATGCTAGAACATTATGTGGTTGCCTGTTGAGGATAGGATTAGACTTGCATGTGATGCCCTTCACAATCAAATAGCTGATTTACAAACTGCTTCAGTGGTCATGTGATAAATGGGCACTTAACTGAGATATTGGAGGGCAAACAATCTAAATTTTCTTCCTGTTAGGGGGAGACTCACTGCTTTCAATACATTTCCTTTTCCAGAGTCCTCATGTCACACACCATTTGTGGCCAGGACATCAGACAGGCAACTTTCCTTCAGGCTTCTTCCAATGACACACTGAAATAAGCCACTGGATGTGAAAAGAGGACTCCTTGCAATTTTTCTTCCTACACCAACCAATGAGGTGCGTGTGTTCATAGATGCAGTCCCCTCCAACGGGCATCCGTAACAAGTATGGATAAAGCCTATGAGGGACAACTGCAAGTAAGTCCAAGTAACACATAACTCCCTGGCAACTGTGAGGCTGAACCAGACTGTTTGCAACCTTGGTGTCGTATGTGACTCAGATGTGATCTTCCAACCACATAGCCGCCCATCACTAAGACCACCTACTTCCACCTCCGTAACATCGCCTGACTCCGCCCTTGCCTCGGCTCATCCGTTGCTGAAACAATCATCCATGTCTTTGTTGCCTCTAGACTTGACAACTCCATAAACTTGAGCTCATCCAAAACTCTGCTGCCCCTATCCTAACTCGCACCATGTCCCATCATCCCTGTGCTCGCTGACCTACATTGGGTCCTGGTCCAGCAACGCCTCAATTTTAAAATTCTCATCCTGGTTTTTAAATCCCTCCGTGGCCTCGGCCCCTCTCCATCTCTGTAATCTCCTCCAGCCCCTACAACCCTCCGATATCTGCGCTCCTCCAATTCTGACCTCTTGCACATCCCCGATTTTAATCACTCCACCAAGGCCCTAAGCTCTGGAATTCCCTCCGCCTCTCTTTCTTCCTTAAGACACTCCTTAAAACCTACCTCTTTGACCAAGCTTTTGGTCCTCTGCCCTATGTGGCTCGGTGTGAAATTTTGTTTGATAACACTCCTGTGAAGCACCTTGGGACATTTTACTACATTAAAGGTGCTATATAAATGCAAGTTGTTGTTGTTGTAAAGCACTTTGGCCATCTTAAGGATGTAAAAGGCACTATATAAATCCAATTTCTTTTTCTTTTCTAACCTTAGTACATAGCTATTCCTGTTTTAGAACAATGCATGCAAATATAGTCTAATGTGGTGTACATATTAAAATTTATATTACACAATCTTCTGTTTTATCACAGTTTAAAAGAACGATCTTGCATGTATATATAGTGCCTTTCAAATCCTCTGGATGCCCCAAAGCACTTCACAGCCAATGACTTATTTCTGAAGTGTAATATCGTTACATAGGCAAATATGGTAGCCAATTTGCACACAGCAAGGTCCCAAAAACAGCAAAGATTTAAAAGAGCAGTTAATCTGTTTTTGGTGGTGATGATTAAGGGTTAAATTTTGCTGACTACACCGAAACAACTCCTGGGCTCTTCTTCGAGTAGTGTTGTGGGATCTTTTACGTCCAGCTGAACAGGCAGATGAGGCCTCAGTTTAACGTCTCTCCTAACAATGGAGAACTGCCATAGCCTAAATTATGTACTCAAGTCACTGCAGTGGGCTTGAAGCTACAACCCTCTGACTGAGAGCTGCTACCAATGGGCCAAGCTGACACTCAGGTACACTGTATTTGGTTACCAGCAAGTTTTGCATTTTGGTTTGGAGGTATTATGATTAAACTGTTCAATGTAAGTCAGCTTCATGTCAGGAAAAAGCGGATCGACAAGTTTTTTGGGGGGAGGAACAGATAACTGGGTTATTCTTCACTTTGGCTGTTGTGCTATTTTGACTAAACTTGTGCTGTTATTGGAGGGGCTTGGTACCGTGGAGTGAAATGACAAGTTCTTCCCCTACAATTCATGCGATAAGTTCCAGAGTGTGGAGGGATTAGAAGCATGAAACGAAGGAAAAGGATGAAGGGTCATCCTGGGCTCACATGCAGCTATTAACAAGCAGTTTCAGCATATTACTGGAAAAGGCTGGAATAATGCTGCCTTGTTTGATATCTCAACCAGAAAACATTATGTGGAGACCTAAAAGAGGGGGGAAAATTCTGAAAATTACTCCTCTTGGCCAAATCAGAATCAAATGGTGAGGAGCCGACCTGCAGTTTGCTTCTTTCCACTTGGCACAATGTTACTGAGCTGCTACCTTAAAAATGAAAATGCTAGTTATTCAATCCCATGACATCCTCTACTGAACCCTTTCAAACAGGTATTGTAAAGAAAGAGAAGTAACTTGCATTTATATAGCACCTTTCACCTCAGGAAGACTCAAAGCGCTTTACAGCCAATGAAGTACTTTTTAAGTGTAGTCACTGTTGTGATGTAGGTAATCTGCTTCAGTGATGGTTGAGTGATAAATATTGGCCAGGACACTGGGCAAACTCCCCTGCTCTTCTTCGAATTGTGCCAGAGAATCTTTTATGTCCACCAGTGAGGGCAGATGGGGCCTCGGTTTAAAGTCTCACCCAAAACAAGGCACCTCCGACAGGGCAGCACTCAGTACTAGAGACTTCCAACAAGTACTGAGAGGTTCAAGGCAGGCTCACTGCAAAGTCAAACTATCTTTATACTGTTCGTATAACTGTGATCAACTCAAATCTTCTCTTCTGTGGTTCTAGCTATTAAGTGAATACATCAAATTGTGGCCCTTACTGTCTCTATGCTACTGGGGTTCTATATATAGACCAGGCATACACTGAATTGGCTAATCTCAAGCATTTGGGGTGATATAATTAGCCTGAGCGTCCTTAAGTGAGGAAGTGATTGAGGGAAGGGAATCATTCAGGATTTCCAATCCTAATCACTATCCAGTGACCCCCCCCCACCCCCACCCCTTGCAGGAAAAGAGCATGCACGTAGACATGAGGTGAGGATAGAATTAGGGTTGGCTGTGATAGTCCCCCATGGCCGAGTGGTCTGCCAATACTCACTGTCTAGGTTCGTACATAATGGTCACTTGTGTGAGGTACTGGATGACTGCATG
The DNA here is from genome assembly GCA_030390025.1 of Squalus acanthias. Taxonomy (NCBI): domain Eukaryota; kingdom Metazoa; phylum Chordata; class Chondrichthyes; order Squaliformes; family Squalidae; genus Squalus; species Squalus acanthias. The sequence goes on along the minus strand of JASTWF010000743.1, from coordinate 79,204 downwards.
TGGATGACATCCCAACAGGAGTCTGGACCTTATAGCAAGGGCATAAAAGGCGAGCAAATTGGAATAAAAAGACATACTGTAACTTTGAGACATTGCTGATTGCAGCATTACCACTTCAAAATGTGACAGTCCTATTTTACCCATAAACGCATACCTCCTACATTATGATCTTTCCCCCCAACTTGGTCCTAAAAATACCCGCAAACGTCCACCAGTTATTTTTCCTGCCTGCATTGTTCAGTAGTAAGCACTGGAAGGACCCGTTCTGATGAAGGACTCTACCCAAAATGTTAACCTCTTTTTTTTCTTTCAGATGCCCACAATGCATCTCCAGCACGGTTTTCTTTAGCATTCTTGTAGCTGTAAACATGTGAAATCCTCATCAATGCAGACAAGAACCACTTGCAGATAGGCGGTAAGCAACACACCAAACTATCAACAGAAAAGGATCAGTTACGTCCTTCCTGATATGGAAAAACTTTTGAAATGTCAGGATTGGAATACGAGCCAGAGTGCAACAAGCTCAGATGCCTAGAGATAAGCTTGAATCTTTCTGCAAACAAGCGGACAAAGTTCCAGGTGATGATAGTCTCTTAGAGACAATTCCACAGAAGCACAGATGGTGTATTAAACTGCAAAGATACTGCCTAATTTTGGGAAATATTGCACACCTCACCACCCATACTAGTGTTTAAATACTGAAACCATTACTTCAGTAAGGCAGCCTTTCAGAACCATACAAGCACAGGCAATTCTGTTTCCTTGATTACATTCAGAAATCAACCGCGCTCTGACTGCCAACATGACTTATAACCTGCCCAATAAACAGATGCCGAGTCTGTGATGCTTTAGGCCAGACCCACTTCAGGGCTTGGTTTCCTACCGGCAATGACACTAATTTGGACACATGCAAAATTACCCGACTCAATGTCGATTTTCCCCAATCCAACCCACGATAGATTTGGCTTCTCTCAGACTTGCCCACATGACATTTTATTTGATCTAGGGGGATGTTTGCAACTACAGGCAGGCAACAAAAAAAAAATCAGTTCTAAGTGAGCTGTCTTGTCAAGGACATCTACTAAAAACTGGGACAGCTCCACTAATCCATCTACATAGATTCCATATACTGAGCCCAGATTATGACACTGGGTTTTAGCAGCCCTGTGGTATTAAAGATACAGAAGCAAACATTTTCTCCTAACCTCCACTCTTAAACTTTCCTGATAAGTGCAACATCTGAATGCCGCCTTTAAAATGAGAGTATGCACAATTCTTTTGCCCAGATTGAATTTTATCCCTAAATTTGACCAGACAGGTCCCCAACAACACCCACAGGCCCTCACTGGGTTGGTTTTACATGATCCCCTGTGCCCATGTTTGCTTAGACCCTCTCCCATGGCACATCACTGGGTTGGACCTGGCATTTTTTTCTTAAATTGAAAACCTAGTTAAAGAACAGGGCCAGAAGGGCAGGACACCAAGGTTAAAAAAGATTTACAGGGGTCAGAAAAAAAAAACCCGGTCATGGGAAAGAATGAGTTAGAGTAGCTCTCCTTTACCAGGCTGGAATTGACACTTCCACTGACCGTGTCTGAATTGTTTTCCACCAGATCTATTAGCATGTTGAGTTAACAACTTTGAACCCAATAACAGGTTGGGTTAACTCCTACATTGTGTGGCCAGCTTGGTTTAACCCCTCAAACTGCACCATGGCCTTGTGATTAGGTTGGATAGACCTCCCCCACTCCAAGAGGAGGGGGGGGAGGGGGAGGGGG